>OY744550.1:24006365-24061365 GCA_963556195.1 Sepiola atlantica
TCGCTTCTTCGGAACACATCTTTATTCAATGTCTACGTGTGGGAGGTGTGGAGATTCCTGACTTGGCAAGTCATCAATATGCTAAGGGACTGGTTTTCCCAGAGTCAAACATTGATAAACAAGCTTGCATGGGGCCCTGTGGTTAGGTGCCTTTCCTGACCTCTTCCTCAACCCTTCAGTTGAGGACTGTCGTAGAAGGTGAATTGTAGTTCTGTGCCAAGCTGTGCTTAAAGTTTCTTTGGACAGTTCTTGCACACTCTAGAAAGGTGCTATATAGGGATTTAGTGGAGGGCTCTGCTTGGGGAGTGGCTGGGATGGTCGATGGAGATTCGCTCTAAAGGGAGTTAGGCACCAGGTTCAGGTTATCTCAGCAATTCTGATTGCTCTCTGACCTGGCGATTGGTCTGGAACGCGTTACCCCTTAATAGCATATGTTCAGGCTTAGAAGACATGCTTGATTGTTCACACTGCGACAGCACTGAAGAAACAGCTGAGCACATCTTCAACTATAGCAAAATTTGGCTGTTCTGGAAATATGTTATGGTGACGGTTTGCACCAATCCCGAACATTTGGTACTACTGGATGTTGCATATGCGATTGACAGTATGGATGGCTAGGGAGAAACGAATGGTGTTTCTCACGATCTTGGCTGTAGTTAGAATGATGGTGTGTACAATGCATCTGAGACAATCTCCTGGGGTTAAATCTTTTTTGCATCAGGATCTGATTTGAGTTAAGCATCAGCTTAGGGTTAAAATTAGATATGATAACTTTGAGGAATACTATGAAAAGTAAAGGTCTGAGAGTGAATATCACCAAGACCAAAGTGATGACAAGTGGTTGTAGTGTTGGAAATCCCTCAGAAATAGGAAAGTTCCCCTGCTCAGTTTGAAAAGGGAGTCGAATGCAACTCAATTTTTTGTGGTACTTGCAAGCGTTGGATACTCAAGTGGAATTAGTGGTAGGCTAAGAGATGATAACCAGTTTGTGTGCAAGAAGTGTAAGACAATGGCGACAGATGAGAACTCAGATGTGGAGAAAGTAAATCTGGATGGCAAAATTATTGAGGTTGTTCAGAAATTTGTTACCTTGGTGATACCATTGGAGCACAGGGAGGAGCAGGTGATAGTGTGATTGCAAGAATTAGAAGTGGATTCCGGAAACTTTTACCATTACTAACCAGCAGAGCATTATCACTGTCGAACAAGGGAAGAGTCTATCAGATATGGAATCAGTGTGGTGATGTATGGAAGTGAAACCTGGGCGGTGAGGGTTGTGGACATGCATTGCATGGAAAGAAATATATGGATGTGTAATGTGAGTCTTAAAGACAGACTTAGATCTGATCTCAAAGGAAGATTAAATCTGAACAGTATAGAGATGTGTGCAACTCTTTTAAGAGTAGACTTTGATAGTATGGCTACGTTGAAAGAATGGATGAGAGTTCTCGGGTTAGTAGATGTAGAACAGTTGAGGTGGCAGGGTCAGCCCACCAAGGAAAACCTGGGAGGAAGTGATAAGGGTGGATTTCAGAGACAGAGGGATTAGAAAGATCTTGCTAGAGGAAGGTTAGCTTGAAAGTAAATTTCTAAAAGTTTCTCTAACACATGCCAACATGTAAAACTGGTGTTAAACCGGATATTATGATGATATTATGATAGGAAAAGATTACACTCCATGGGATTCTAAAAAAAGATGGATACAAGTTGCAAGCTTGTATATAAGAAAGGGAGTCGGGTATAAGTGTGTGTTCCCAGCCTGAACATAGCGCACGTGGTTCTGGGTCCTTTTGGAATCCACCCTAATCAAGCCTCTTAGCTGAGTAAGTTAGTGAGTCTTGTCCCCTTTTAAAGGATTTTTTTTTTTTTTTTTTTGCAATAGAAATTCTCCAAAATACCCACTTTTATTTTGTCTTTGCTTTCCCCAAATCGTTCCTTTTTAATCTTGTAAAGGACACCATCCACCTCTAAACTCCACCTCTATTTCATTTCTTCCTCTTAAGTCCCACTCCCACTTAGAGACTGACCTGCTTGTTTTAGGAACTAAACAAACTAGAAAACAGTGGGTGATCTATTTAAAAAAAAAAAATTTTTTAGAAAGGGTTACGAGGGAGGGTATTACTGACTTGGGTTTTTGTTGTTGTTGTTTCTTTTTTTTGTTTTGGAGCCTATTTTGTTATGCAAGTCCCCAACATTTTCCAATGAAATTATATATATATATATATATCATAGATTAGTTGAACAAAAAAGTTCTGTCGTAGGTTATACAAGAACTAATATATAAAGTGTTCTATTTATTTTTTTATTTATTTACACTTTTTTTTTTGACAATACACAAATGTCAGAAATTGTGAGAGAAAGACAAACAATGCATATAAAAATCCCTCCTAAACAAATGAACATTAATAAAATGTCTTTTATATAAAATTTAATTAAACTACATAAGAAAACATCCCCTTAAACAAACAAAAACAACAGGCAGCTCTTTACGAATGCAGATTATCTGTTATGGGGAACACAAAAAGCAGGCACCACTTGCTTTGAACTGGTGAATTGTTTTTTTACCTTATTTTTCTTGAAGTTTTTGCCTAATGAACAGTGCTGAAGAGTCGGTTTCCCATGATAAGCCGTTTCTACCCCTGCCCCAACATGGTCAAATTGATGAAACCCTGATACACCAAATTGATGAAACCCTGATATACCAAATTGATGAAATCCTGATACACCAAATTGATGAAACCCTGATACACCAAATTGATGAAACCCTGATACACCAAATTGATGAAACCCTGATACACCAAATTGATGAAACCCTGATACACCAAATTGATGAAACCCTGATACACCAAATTGATGAAACCCTGATACACCAAATTGATGAAACCCTGATACACCAAATTGATGAAACCCTGATACACCAAATTGATGAAACCCTGATACACCAAATTGATGAAACCCTGATACACCAAATTGATGAAACCCTGATACACCAAATTGATGAAACCCTGATACACCAAATTGATGAAACCCTGATACACCAAATTGATGAAACCCTGATACACCAAATTGATGAAACCCTGATACACCAAATTGATGAAACCCTGATACACCAAATTGATGAAACCCTGATACACCAAATTGATGAAACCCTGATACACCAAATTGATGAAACCCTGATACACCAAATTGATGAAACCCTGATACACCAAATTGATGAAACCCTGATACACCAAATTGATGAAACCCTGATACACCAAATTGATGAAACCCTGATACACCAAATTGATGAAACCCTGATACACCAAATTGATGAAACCCTGATACACCAAATTGATGAAACCCTGATACACCAAATTGATGAAACCCTGATACACCAAATTGATGCAACCCTGGTACACCAAACGCACTGTAATGTATAGTTTTTAAATTAAATACTTTATATTAGCTCTTGTAAAACCTACGATTTTTAAAAAATAATTTATGATATATAAAAAATATATATATATATATATATATGCCACCATTTTTTAAATTTAAAAAAAAAATTTTTTTTTTAAATAAATATTTATTACCTACAGACATCGTTTCATGCTTATGCAATCTTCAGTGTAGATGTTAATTCTTGCTGGTCAGAGGGCACAAACCCGGTTTCTCAGTCACCACTGACTCTTACTACAGTATTCTACCCCTCAGTCAACATCAATTAGCACAGAAATTAAACTCTATATACGTCAACTAGGCAAGCGCACGTAGTAAACAGTCGAACAGTATTCAACAACAACAAAGGGTTAGAACATCGCATTTATGTCATTTTTATATTATTAAATTCTCTAAGAGGCACCAGTACTTGTAATAAGGGGCCATAACAATATTTTAAAAATAAATATTATTACCTACATATATATATATTATTGTAAATAAAATTCAGTTAAAACCATTGTGGATATTTTAAGTAGGGTAATACATAGAGTAAATGTGGTATTGTGGTGATTGTTGAAGTGAAAATGATGGACAAATGGTGAAAGAATGAAAGGAACAGTGCTTGTATGAATGAGTTAAAATGTGTCTAGTTCCGAGAAGGATAGACAGAGGATAATCACCTACCCTCCCCCACACATCTACAAGCCTTGCGCCTCGTTTATGAATTAAATTGTTTTTTTATTTGCGAATAAAAAAAAAAAAAATAAATAAAAAATTCAAAGTGTATGTTTTTTTTTCTCAATCAGGAGACGAGAAGTCCTTAACTGGAACAATTTTTTATTTTTGTCCCATCCATAGGCTCCTTTTTTTGAAAGCAGGATATACTCCACATTTAAAAATGACTGTGTCTAATTTTGATCTGTATCAAGTTACAATTTCCCACACAACTCTCATGTACTTAACTACATAAAGTATGTGTCTCTATTTACTTGCCTCCCCATGAGGGCAGTTAGAACCAAAAGTCTGTTTTAATGTGGGGAAAATCCAGCTCTCCAAAAATAAAATTGCCCTCTGTATAGAAGGATTTCTCATTTACTAATCAAAAAGATGAAGTGTAGTTATGATACTTTAAACTTCCACCACCCTCACAGCCGGGACCACCAGTAAAGAATAGTTAGGCAAGTGAATGACAATAAAAGAACCAGCTGATCCATTGAGCTCCACAGGCCAATTACGCTAGCAATACACATGAAAAAATTTAAATTGCTTAAAATATCTCAATAATTCATTCTTCTTTGTGTTAGTTTGA
This sequence comes from Sepiola atlantica, assembly GCA_963556195.1. Classification (NCBI taxonomy): domain Eukaryota; kingdom Metazoa; phylum Mollusca; class Cephalopoda; order Sepiida; family Sepiolidae; genus Sepiola; species Sepiola atlantica. The sequence continues at coordinate 24,011,095 of OY744550.1, forward strand.
AGAATGTATTCACAAGTTTCCCACCTTTTTATGCAGTCCTTTACATTATTGTTGTACTCTGCAAAGTCTTTCAAGTTGCACCGGTTGGGCAGTAGGGGGAAGACAAGGCACTGTTGCATCGTATGGTCCTCCTCTCCATTAACAGATGGTTGAGTCATTTAAACTGGCTTTCAAATTCTTAGCAAATCTGCAAATTGAAATTCTGGAAGCTATAACATCCAATAATTTTATAGAGATTAAAACATTATCTTACAAAAATTAGTTACAGTTTTATAACAATTTAGTTCAATTAATAATTTAATGACCAAATGATATTGTAATAATTAAATTAACTTTCAAACAGACAGCGTGGTTTAACAAAGCAAAAATGAAATTAAAGACTCTTGGACAATGCCAGATATGTACAGCTAGTTTTGGATAAAATTGATTTTTATTCTTAAATTGTGTTTTTTATGTTATTAAATAAATTTCCAATTTACTTTTTAAAGTCTTGAAAATGTAACTGTAATTCAGTGTTTTAATTGATGGTTGTCATGCCTAAAAAAATAGATTTTAGCAATACACATGAAAAAATTTAAATTGCTTAAAATATCTTAATGGCATATATAAAAAGAGCTTGATGATCTAAGAAAGAATCTTTTTAAATTTTTTAGATCTGACTAAAAATAAGGAAGTTATGAATATTTTTGTGCGTCACACGATTGGATATTTTTCTCTCTTTAAGACCATATGGGTTTCGTCACATTTTTTACACTAATTTTTCAGTAAAAAATGTTATATCTTTGTTAAAACACAAGATTAAGCAATGAAATTTACCATATAAGTGTATTTTTGTACAAGGAATCAGAATATGCCACTGAAAATCTCCAGAAATTAATGGTTTCCAAGTAATCTGCACTAAGTGCACATAAATATGCTGCAATACTTTAAAAATACCATGAATCCATTAAAAGAAAGAAGTTAGAAAACTCAAAGTTGAATTGTAATACATTTTATGTACAAGAAACAAAAATCTAATACTAGGACTGTTTAAAAATGAATATATTGCAAGATTTCTTTGGCATTATTGTAGATTAACACCGTCCGCTAAATCACCCCCCCCCCTTGCCTCCCCAAAATATGAGATTCTACTTGTTAACACTCTGAAAAACTTGGCAGAAAGAAAGAAACATAACAATTATTTTAGAATTTAGAGTGGGGATTAGTTTCACATATAAATTTAATGTAAAATAATCTCCATTTCAGGGCCATTCTAGCGTTTTAGGGCAGTAATCATCTTTTCTATGGGAGATAAATCCTGTGCGTTTTTGTTTTTTTGGGGGGGGGATCTCCTTTTTTTCTTTTTTTTTAGCGATTATGTCCAGTTTTAAGAGGATCTTTGTGGGAGGAGGGAGGCTTACCACTTGGACTTCGGGTTAGTTGTAAAGCTAGGGGCAATTAAGTGTGAACACCCTGAAACTTAGCAGAAAAAAAACAATTATTTTAGAATTTAGAGTGGGGGGGGGGGTAGTTTCACATGAATTTAATGTAGAATAATTAACCATTTCTGGACCATTCTTGCGTTTTAGGGCAGTTAATCAATTTTTTTATGGGAAATAAATCCTGTGCGTTTTTTTGTATGGGCTTCTGCTTTTTTTTTTCATAGACGATTGTGTGGTTTTAATGGGCTTTTTGTAGGATTGGGGGCTTGCCACTAGAACTTAGGGTTAGTGATAAGGTTATGAAAGGGGTTTTGTTTTGGATGGAGGTTGCCATTCGGACTTAGTGTTAGGGTTAAGAGAGTTTTTTCAGGCGGTGGCTTGTCACTCAGATTTAAGATTAATGGTACGACACGTTCAAGAGAAGGCATTTTTAGGAGGTGGGCTTGTCACTCGAACCTAGTTAGTGGTAGAGTAATTATTTATTTTATATAAAGTTTTCAGCTTGAAAAAATAATTTTAAAATTGCACTAAAAGGCAAGAATGGCCGAGAAATTGGAGATCATTTTACGTTAAATTTATATGCGAAACTGATCCCCCACTCTAAATTCTAAATTATTGTTATTTCGTCTTTTCTTTTTTTCCGCCAAGGCTTTTAGGGTGTTCACATGTACTCGCCTAAAGAAGTAGAATCTTATTTATGTTTTAATTGGCGATTAGAATGTCATTACTACTAGAAGTTCTTGAAGTATTTTTTATAAAAGAACCACAAACAGTATTAACTTTTTTAAGCACAAAAAGTATTTTTGTCTTTTTTTCTTTCAAAAGAAGTTCGTAAACGAATTTTACAAAGCTGTTTATAAGCTTTACAAAATTAGTTTATAGCAAGCTGCTGATTGATTGTTATATCAGCAATACTAGCAGCCATTGTTGACTTTCGCTCAAAAAGGGACGATATTTTTTCGGATAAGGTAATTTAAAATTACTACTACCGAAAGACAAAACAACATACAATTATAATTTTAATACATAAAAAAAAGATAAAAGATTGATTTATTTACTAGTTGGGGTACTAAAAATAGTTTTCAAAAAATGCTCGATACACATCATGTTGAAGGTTTATTTTTTAAGATTACAAAAAAAATATAATGGATCAATTAATTTCGTACCCCAACAATAATTGAAATTGATATTTTTCCTGATTGTTTTCCAAATTTCATGACGAAATTACCTAAAGACGAATGGTACGATATCTTTAAAAGAAGAGGGGGGGGGGGGGTTAAAAAACCTGAAGTGATGTTAACATTTTTATGACTTTATTTTCTGAAAACTCTCACAATATATAATGTAGATAATTATTTATTAATGCATGTGAAAGGATATTCATTTCTGAACAAAATGGTGGTATTTTGACATCTTAAAGTGCTTTGGTTTATAAAATATGACTATTTTAATAGAATTACCTTGAAATTCGTGATTATCCAAACTGTTTTATGGTCGATGTGTATTGCTAATTACACCATGACAGTCATTTGTTAACTTTCTGGATTGTGGTGGAGAAGGCGAGCATAGGAAAGGAAGCAGACATATTTAATTTCCTGTTGAAGTAAGCTGAGAGTAACTGAGAAAGAAAAATGGAAAGTTAGAATTTACGGTCGAGATTGGATATATTTGGGGGACGAAGCTGTTCGAGGAGACGAGAGAGGAATCATGAGGCAGCTGGGCGAGAAAGATCAGCAATGAATGGTCTTGACAGGCAGATCGGTAACAGAGCCTAGAGAAAGAGTCGTACGACGTAGTTAGTCTTAACTGAGATCCTGAATTTGAGAGATGGGAGGTTTAGCTTAGATGTAGACACTAACGACGGGACCCTAATGGCATGCACGCACACACTCACACCGGTGTTCAACAAGTCGTTTGTATAAAATGCCTGTTTTTTATAATGTATGCAAATTTTGAACTGTGCTTTATGCTCTACGATCGCCAATACTAGTATCTCAACACGGCCAATAAGATGAAGATGAAAACCATGGTACATGCATTTGGGGTAGGCGGTCATTCATGCATAGTTATACATAGTATCAGAACAAATATACACTTTGCTCCTAACTAAAATGCTGTGTGTGTAAAAATGTTTTTATTTTTTGGGTTTTAAAATGGTAAAATAACTACAAATCTTCCTAAAATCAAAAATTAAAAAATTTTTTTTTAAACTTAAAGGAAATAACTGTTATATTGTTTTATTTATTAAAAATATTTAACAAAATTGGAAAGATAGTTTTCACATTTTTTTATTTATTTTTTATTTTTTTGAGATTAAAAACTCATTGGTATATTGATTATTGAAAATTATTCCATTTAAGATTAACGATTGTGTTCACTGCAGTGTCAATGGGAGACCTCAACGGCTACCAAGGGGCGTATCTATTAGGTTATGGTGCAGACGATCCCTTTTCTAGGGCTACAAAATGTGACCAAGGGGAGCGATTGATATGCATAGGTTCAAAGTCTTTGATAATGACTACCTTTGGTTTATCTCTAACTAGCAGGGCTACCCGGCGTTGCCTGGGGCAAAAGTGTAACATATTTCTATAAAAGCTTCTATCTCTCTTCCTCGGTTTCCACCTCCCTCTCCCCACCTCCTCTTTCTTCGCCCAGCCCATTCCTCTCTGAACATACACTTTTTATATTTTACTCGAGTCGGTGTAAGAGAAGTAACTCTTTGAAAAAAATCAGAGTTACTTCCCTTAAGTTAGGACATGTAAATGACTGGAAACCTTGACGGATATTATTTTCTAAATTTTAGATACCATTCATTTCAGGCAATGCCGATAAAGAAAATATAAACTTTGATGGTGTTCGTTTTGTAGTTTTTAAGTTTTAGTTGGATAAACGCACGTTTACCCTTTATATATTAGATGTAAACCCTTTTAAAATGAATTCAGAAATAATTGTAAAAATAAATCTGCAAGGACATTTGTTGGAGTCTATCTGATGAAATATTGCAGAGAATTTGATCTGCATATTCATGTGATATTTTCTTTTCAACTATATTATTGATTTAAATAAGATACCAAAAAGAGACACCCTTCACTCTATAATTGTTGTGACCTTGAAGGGCCGATAATAATTTAGAGAGTGTATTTACAGAATAGTATGTTACAAAGTCTGTGTCCGCTACTGTTGCTATGACTGCCACGACACTTAGTTGTAACTTTATTTATATTGTCTGGAAGAGTCCAGCTATTCCTGAAATAGGGTAGATAAACATCGCACCATAACAATAAAGAGTAATGTGTATTTAATTTTAAATAGATATCCGTCTCGTCACAAATCTGCCCAACAAATAAGGGAGAACGCTAATCATAACGAGATTTTTTTTTTTCTGCTTTTTTTTTTTTTTTTAACTTTCCAAATTTGAGATGTTTTCTTATTTCCGTTTTTTAAACCATTTCACTTCTGTGAATGTCTTTTAATATTTAGATGTCGTTAAAAGCTCTAGTGTCATTTTTTTTTATGTCTAGCCTAATAATCAAAGGAAGAAAATTAAAAAAAAAAAAAAAAAAAAAAGTCAACGTTTTTTTTTCTTTAGGTCATCAAAAATGACTTTCTTTTTCTTTTTTTTTCTTTCTGTTTTCTATACATGATAGTTCAATCCCTAATTATTCTATTGAAATAAACAAAAAAGCTCTGCTGAGATAAATTAATTCGGAAAGAAATCCTTCACTTAAAATAAAATGTCAGTGGTAGGTGTTTTTCTTTAAAGTAAAGCCAGCCAAACTGGTCATATGTAAATGCTTAATAGCTTTTCTCATAGAACCTAAATATTTAATTCTGCTTCATTATTTATTTATGGCCAACATTGGGCCATGTTTTAATGTATTTTGAATCAATTTTATCAAACATACTTTAAGAATTAATATTTTTCCACACAGACACGTATTGTGCTTTCTACTCTGACAAATCTGCAATATTTTTATGGTAATAACCATCTTTGATTTCTGCAGTAAATCTAAGTTTGAAATAATTCTTATTTTAATAATTTAAAATTGGTAAAAGAAATACAGTATTCTATTTATTTTTAATATATATAATAATTTCTATTCAATAGAAAGATATTTCAATTTGAACAATAATTGTGATATTCAGTGTGAATTAATGTCTTATAAATCATGCAGCAATTCTCGATTAGTAAAAAAAAGAAAGAAAAAAAAGTTTAATACAAAAACAATAATCTCTTCTCAAACACGGTTAAATTTAAACATTAGAAGGGCAAGGAGCCCCTGATTATATTAACAACTCGAATCACAGTATGATATAGGTAATTCTTTATTTATTAGGGATTCAGGTTGTGTTCGAAGCATTTAAACTGCCAAATAGTAATTTCTCGCTTTATCCTCATGTATGAAATCTTTTAGATTCATTTTTTTTTTTTTTGTAAATAAAAACATTACCTTCAGATAATTATAGTTTTGTAACTATTTGGTTCAATTAATGTTATAAAGAATTATTTTAACAGTTTGATAATCAAGGGAGATCATTCAGATATCAAAATGGAGTTATCCCCCTTCTCTTGTAAATATCTCTTTATTTGTGCGATCATATTCATTGCAACCCCTCTCCCTAAATGAGATTCAACTTTTTAAAGGATTACATGTATACAGCCTGAAAAAACGTGGTGGTAAAAAACAAATAATTATTGGAGAATTTAGTTTTGCATATAAATTGAACATAAAATGATAACTCATTTCTGGATCACAAGGCAGTAATGATTACCACTTCGGGACCAATTAGTGTTTTTAAAGACATATAACCAAATATATATATATATATAATTTTAGAGGGAGATAAATTTTGAGGTAGGAGGATAACAAATTTAATATTAATAAAAGAAAAAATTACTTTTCATCACTTAAAGAGTAAGTATTATGGTAAAACTGAAGTTCACACCTAATACTAATCCATAATTGTAATATTTGATATTACTGATCAAACTTTAGTATAAAACACTGTATCATTTGAAAATTCTAATATTTCAGATTTGCATTAAATTTGAATTCCTACCCTTCTCTTACGCTAAGTTTGGGTGGCAATACAAAAAATAAATAAAGACAGAAAAGGTTCTAGTGACATCGACATGGGTGCAAGGGACTGTTAAAAGTCAATTTCACCTTTTTAAAAAAAAAAAAAAAAAAAAAAGAAGTAATTATTTTATTTCTAACTTGTTTTAATGTATATTTTCAGCAGAAAAAAAAACACAATAAAACAAACAAAAAAAAATCCACACCAGAATTGATCTCCAAGAAATTTAGAAAATGGACAAGATTTAAAAAAAAAAAATGGTTAAATGTCATTTAAAACATTATCTGGTCCTGAAATAGGTGATCATTTTACATTAAAGTTATTGCAAAACTGACTCCACCCTTGAAATGCTTTGTTTTTACTGCCAGGTTTTTCAGGCTATTTTCAATGTAATCGTCTTAAATGAGATTCTACTTTCTTTTTTTTTCTTTGGTTGAGGGCTCCAATAATATCTTCTACTACTGAGCAGCATGATGCATGAAAAATATTTTTCAATTTTTTTTTTTTTTCACTTCGATAATTGTCTTCTAACCATGATAACTAATACACAAAGAAAAATGAGCTGCATTCTTTTTTATTTAATTAAAAAAAAGTTTTTTTAATCTATTACTATTAACGAGGTGATAACTATTTGATAAGGTGCTGTTAGGCTTAATGAAGGATGTTTTTATTTTTTATTTCTTAAATCATCTAAAAAAAAGGGGTGGACTCTTTTTTTTGTCAGCCAGCCTTGTACCTCGTCTTTCCCTATTGGGCTCTTGAGGGGTTTATCTTTTGGCTAGCTTGCTTGGAATACAGGGGATTGAATGCTGGTGGTGGGGTATCTTTCAGGTTTGGTTTAAATATCCTTGGTAAAGGGCGAGGGTAATAGTGTTTTTCTGGTCGGCACTTTCCCGGGTGATGGTACAGGTGACTGAACTCAGGGGTAACTCTTTGAGAGGTTTCTCCATTTGCACTCGCTAAATGTTGGCGTATTCTCATGTGCCATGTTGCACATTGATGTGTGCCCCTTGAAATATTTCAGACGTGGATGACTGCGTCATTGCCATCCTAATGTTCCGGCTTTAGGTTCAATCATTTTGCATCTGAATTTATCACCGTCAGTTAAAAGACTACCTTGGTTTGAAGTGATTCTACCTTCCTCACCCTTTTTGTTATTATGCAACTTAATTATCTTTCATTCTTTTTTAGCTCCTTACATCAAGTGGCTGGAGTGGCTTCCATTAAAAATTAAAAAAACGATGCACCCACTATTCCAAAATTCAATTTTTTTACAATAAATATTCAAAGTATGGTGATTTTATTTTTATTAAGTCGGTCTTTGATTTCTTCATCTTTGCTTCCATTAAAAAAAAAACTTCATTTTAGAAAAAATGCATAAAACTAATTTTGGGATGGAGTTCAAAGAAACTGCATTATTTGTTGCCGTTTTAAAAAAAAAATTTTTTTTTAATGGAAATCATTCCAGACGAGGCATGAAGCCACTTGCTGTAAGGAGCTAACAAGAACGAAAGATGATTATCGCAAAGACAGAAGATGCCTATTGGTCTTTGTCTTGAAAAGACCAAGGCTATAGGTAGGAAAACAGTCAGCAGGAAGAGAGTTCTACAAGCCTGCCGTTCTTGGAAAGAAGCTACTGCAATAGGAAGCTGTATTACAATGAGGTATCAAAACAACGAATTGATGGAGACCACTAGTCCGAGTCAAACGAGCTGGAACAAAGGAACCAGGGAATAGATCAGACAATTATACAGTTAAGTCCGAAAGTATTCATACCACTGTATATTTTTGATAAAATTTAAATATTTCATTCAATACTTGACCATTTTGAGACAAAGTAATTGTACAAATTGTAAGGGTATTTATGAAGTAAACACTTCAACGGTTCCCAAAAAATAATTTATTTTTATGAGACATTTAACAAAAATAAGAAAAATGACAGGTTCAAATTTATTCATACTTGGCCAGGAAAGATTTGGTAATTCAAAACTTAATCAATTCCATGGTTACCTGGAGTTTAAGCTTGCATAAATAAATGTCACTTAACATGTTTTTATTTATTTTTTTCCCTCTCTTCTGCATTAAAATCTAATGTAATTTTGGAGGCGTCTCATTTGTATTGACTCTATTATCGGTTGGACGATGAACACCACAACGAGAGAATTGGAAACAATGGGTGGAATAGGCAGAAGAGGAATTGATTATCCAAGAAGACGGCTCAACAAGTATTTGTTTACATCAGACTAGAAGATAACCATGTTGAAGTCGGCTGAGAAACGGCCTCGTGGTATTTTGCTTCAGATGGGATGTTCTAGGAAACAAACTTTGTTCATGGAAGTTTCGTTTGGATTTGGTACAGAGAGAATTTTTTGCTGTGAAAGTTTCTGTGAATGTTTTACAGGTGGGGGCGAGGGGGGGGGGGCTCAGTTGAGTACCTACCATGAGCATAACGACACAGTAGATAGGCTAGCAACGTCTCTTCTGTCTTAAAGGGGCTGTACAGAAAAGAAGAGATACCCCCCCCCCCCTCCTTCCACAAAATTGCGAAGTCGTTTTGTACTCTGTCATGGCAAGAAAGAATGCTTCGAGCGGCACCTGCCCAGATGTGACAGAAGTATTCCATCTTAGGACGTATCTGGCTCTTATACATGGTAGAGGATAGCACCGGGGGTGAAGTACTTTCTGAAGCGGTAGAATGATCCAACCATTTTTCCTGCGACCATAGCAATAGATTTGAATGTAAGTCTTCTATTTCAGCTGTGGAGTGAAAGTCAGTCCTAGGAGCTTATCAAAGAAGGGGGCTTCCTTATGGGAGAGAGTTATTCATTTCAACTGGGGAGAAATGATTATCTGAGAATTGGTGGTGAAAGGAGAGAAGCTTGTAACAAGCCACTTTTCCCCCATTGCACTACGTGCGCCAGTCGGAAGAGTAAAAAAGAACTTGATCAATGCTCTTCAATAGATAGTTGCACCGTAGAGTATTATATTATGACTATTATTGAAAATGAGCTTGCAAATAAAAATTAAAACATGGTGTAATTCTAATTGCGAAATCATATTTTTTTTATCACGTTTTAGTAATGATGAAATAGGAAGTTCACTGAAATAAATTTTCAGTTTTTAACTTAAAATTTACTTGTTAAAGATTATTCTTTTCAATCTTTTTCACTTCATATATAAATGTTGAAAATATGAATTTTACTTGTTAAAAAAAAAATGAATAAAAATGCAAGACATTAAATTGAGGAATTAAAAATAAAAATCTCTATTCATATAAACTTAGGTATGTGTACATCTCTGTATATTTATATGTATAGGATTTAATCCTAAACTAATTAAATTAGTCAATCGTTATTAATTTTGGAACACGGGTGTAAGGGTGGGTAATGTGGTCTATATTTAGTTTAAAGTTTTATGCAAAGGGAGTGGAACCCTATATGAAAATTCAGATATTCCTGATTTGTGAAATTTTAACAATAGATATTAGACAGCAATTAATAAATATTTCATTTCTTTAGAGTAATTTTTAAAGGATTTTTAGGGGGCACAACCTCTTTGAACATTCCAATATTTCAGATTTGCATTAAATTTGATTCATAGTCATTAGTAACTAATTAACCAAGATTCCCTGAATTTCAATTTCTTAAAACCCCTTAAGCTTAAAATTTGACATTTTCTAGAATCAAAATTTTGATAAAAATTGGAATTATTCCTGACATAAGGTTTAGTAGTATTATATTTTGATTTTAATTTTCATAAAGGGACAAAAAAAAAAAGTGGTGTAAAACTGTTCCGGGAATTCATTTTACCCATTATTGGATGGGCATTTTGGTTAATCTCTATATATAAAAGTGTGTGTGTGTGTGTCCCCATATATTATGTAAAATTAACTGGGGGAAGATAATTGAAGTATTCCTGAATCTGTAATCCCCCCCCCCCTCCGTCGTGTGTGGGGTCAAGTTTTCCAGCAATAATTTGGAAAGAAAACATTAATTTCAATGTATTCCTTCTGCTCAGCATTTTCTTTCAAAATTATTTAACATTTCTTAAGCTTCTCTTCGGACTAGAGAGGGGTGGCAAGAAACTTGTAAAAGATGGTATTAGTAGTGCTCTGGAGGCATCCTTAATTTTATTTGGATGGTTTCAGTAACGCTTTAAACGGGAGCAATAAATGTAAGATTACAGTTTTACATTTGATAAGTGGTATATAGTAATCCAATCCAAAAGTGCTCAACATCCTAGATAGAGCAGATGAGTTTAAATGCAGTAGTGCCCGGGAGAAAGAATTCTTGCCTTTTGTTAACTGGGTGTTGCCCGGGAGCCATGATAGTAATAATACATTAAAACAAAAGAGAGGAATGGGATGGGCGGAGGTGATAGAGGGGTGGGGGAAAGGGATGTGGAAAATCGGGGAAAGAGAAAAATAGAAAGATGTATTGAAAGGTAGACATAGAAGTTTTAATATAAAGATGTTGCACACACTTTAACTTTCTATTTTGTTATGGCCCTGGGCAATGCCGGGTAGCCCTGCTAGTAATGAATATAACATACAATAAAGTGAAAATGAATTAAATAAGTTGATCATATCCTCCGTTAAAGTCTTCAAATAATGGTTTATGTTCGCTAATGGGTCAGAAGTATTGTTTGGACGATTAATAAGGAATTGAAACAATCCAAATTTTTGGGGGGTATCAAAATTGGAAAAAAATTTCTGATGCCAAAAACGATTCTTTTTTATTTTTATTTATTTATTTATTTATTTATTTTTGTTTAAAACTTAATTTTCCATTACTGGTACTAATAAATATTTGTTGATTTTTAAACTACCAGTAAAATTAAAATCTATAGACCCCCCCCCCCCACACACACACCTCCCAGTGTATTTTTACGTTTATGAAAATATATGCACATATTGCATAGGTTTTTAAAGTAATCCGAAAATTTAAAAAAAAAACAACAAAAAAACAATAACTCTAAAGCTAAATATTTAGAGATTTTAAAAGAATTGGAATCTGGAATTTAGAATAGAATTGGTAATAGTATCAGAATCGGAAAATCTTTTGAATCATCTCATCACTTATCAGGAGACCAGAGTTCAATTCTCGATCGAGTAATATCAAGGCCTAAAGAAAAAATTATATTATTGACGACTTGTTTAACATTCAGCATTATAAGGTGAGGATCAAGAGTAAGTGGAGCAATTCAGGGAAAGGAGTTGTGCCCTCCCCTACATCTCTGTAGTGCCAACAAAAAGTGATCCTTTGAGTCATCCTTGAGTATGGTTGATCAATTTATTTTATTTTTAATCTTAAAATAAACAGATGAAATAAATCGTTAAGTAAATAGAAGTTGTTTATGGAGGAGTGCTGAACAGTGTATGGCGGTGGAGATGGGAGTGCTGCACTTTGGTAATTATGTAAACATGTGCGATGCTGCATGTTTAGTGGGTTGCATGCGGGCGACAGGCTTGCGATGAGAAATACTTAGCTAAAGGAACAGACAACTCAAGAAATCAGTTGACCATTGAAATAGTAATGTCTTCTGAGATACAAGGTTTCATGCTGTGTTTGTGAATCACTTAAAGTCCCTGAAAAATTAATGTACCTTCAGATACGAGGTACTATACTGTGATTATGACCCACTTGAGATTTTACAAAAGTAATGTTCATACCAGATAGTGGACTTCATAGTCAGTCAGTTTTATGGCCATAGATTAACAGCTGATAACCTCGAGTGATCTTTCTGGTCTGGTCCAAGTGATGTTTATATATATATTCCAGCAGAAGGGTGGGTTGGGTTTCTAGGATTCCTTGGGCCCTAAGTTAATGGAATGCGTTCAGTTGCATTGGGTTTCTAGGATTCCTTGGGCCCTAAGCTAATGGAATGCGTTCAGTTGGAAGATATGTTTACAGGCTCACTAAAAGAAAACGCGTATCATTGTTAAACGCGTATCATCTCAAAATTATTACTTGATCTCTCTCCCACAGTAGTAAAATGTGACACAAGATCGGAAAGTGGGATTGAAAAGCCAGCGCCCTAGAGGTAGTGCTCTGGCCTACAAAAAATTCTTGGGCAGTCCCGTTGCCATTCCCCGGTAGGGGCGCCTCAGGCGATTAGCAATAAATTAACCCCTTCTCAATGGGTGAGAAGGCAAAGCCTGAAAAAGTTGACCCCCTAGAACTGCACAGGACAATCCCTACGACCGGCGGAATCAGGGCCTGAAGGTCAAGACGATACCGTCCATCGGAACAGATACTACACTTTGATCTCAATCAAAAGGCCGAGACAGAATCCTTTTGTTACAACAGTGACAGACCACACGATTGACACTGCATCTGGTGTCAGAATTGAGCACTGACTTTAGACAAGTGGACGATCACAGCCTGTGCAGTGAACACGCACTGACGTAAGTTCACAATTATTACGAATATTAAAATAAACGAAAATAGAAATATACCATTTTACGTGAATTTGAAAGGGGGAGATAATTAATCCATTTAATTATTTAAGTTGTTATGGGCTAACTAGGTAAGCGAAACGTGATAAAACAAGATAAAATGAATAAATATCAAGTAGAATGAGAATTAAGTAAAATATAGTATTAAAATAAAAATCATATTTAATTGAATGTAAGTAACGCTAAGATCAATATTCCAGAACTAAAGGCCGTTTAATAAATTGAATAGATAACGTGAAATATTTAATGTTAGGTTCAAGGTTTAAATTGAAAAAGGAAAATAAATTAAACAATTGATTAAGGATTACATAATAATATATCTGCGCTTTTTTTTTTTTTTCATATGTATAATGGATGTAAATATCAAAATGAAAAATAATTAAATGAAGTTAAATTAAAGAAAAGTGGGTTTTTTTCATGGCTCTAAACAACCAAAAATCGTTGGTTTCATGACATTTAAAAAGTTTTTTTTAAAAACAACCAACAAACAATGGCATGGATTTGTGTTTGTTATTTTTGCTCTCTACTTCTTTATAGACAAAGAAGTGGATCATTTTGTAGCTCTGAACAACCGAAAGTTGTTGATTTCATGATGTTTTTTTAAATTTTCGCTCCACTTTGCAAACAAGGAAGTAAATATCTGCCGAAGACTTCTCCACTTACAGTCTTCTTTATAAATGTTAGTGGTTTGATTTCAGGCTAACGACCTGTCTCTGTAAAGTATTCTTGCTACGAAAAACAGTCAAAAATATGCCAAATTCAAATTCTTATGAATGTGATGAATCACTTTGACTGCCTCATGTATCTCAAGGCATGGGAATACCTAACTAACTAAAGATAATGTAATTGAATAAATCAAAATAAGATAAAATAAGTTAAAATTAAACAAAAGTTTGTTAAAATTATTTAAATATTAAATACTAGTTGTACATACCCGGTGTTGTCCGGGATGCAATGAAGTCATTTTAGCTTTTAATTTTTATTTGTTTGCACATTTAAAAAAATTTTATACAGAAAAAGAAATACAATTTTAGTTGTCAGGGAGAAAACGGATTTTATATTAAAAAAAAATATTGTACGTTTTCTTGTCTATTTCATGGCTATGGTTTTTTTCTGTTTTTTACCTCCTTCAGGATCTTTTGGCCAATGTATAGCAGGTCATGTGTCATTCTTGTCGTTTTTCCAGCACCCTTTCTGTTCCTCGAGGAATAGTTCACAATTATTAAGGGAGTGGTAGATCTGTTCTCTCAGTTATGCCATTAAAATTTGCCACCTGGTTGGTAGGCAGGTTATCGGTCTGTATTTGCTTGGGATAGTTCCATTCTCATTATCTTTTTATGTTTATTTTTATATTTATATTAATGTGATTCTTTCTTAATCATCAACTCTGATGTGTCTTTTCATGCATACATCTTCTTGGGCTTTGTGTTAGCCTTTCCATAACCTTCGTTAAGAGAAAGCCATTCCATTGAGTCTCGTTTCTTATTGTTGACACCACAATAAGTAGCGATGCTCAATTTTTGTAAAAACAGCATTGGGGGGGGGGGGGGCATCGGAAAAACGCTCATCAAATCGCTATAAATTCATAAAATCTTGTCAAACCATGCATCAAACGAAAAGAAGTTGATTTATCTAAGTTTATCAATGTTATTTATATGTGCATTTTGTTTTTAACTTATTGGTGAAAAAAAAAAAGATGAATATCATAAAACCACTTTTTTATTTTGGTTGAGCGCGTAAAAGGGTAGTTGAATGTTTAACTCGATTTGAAAGCACACAGTGGTGGGAATTTGGTCAAATTTAAGTCAAGGAAAGAATGCCTTTTAGTTTTAAGGTAATATATGTTCGAATTTGGTTAGTCAAATAGTTTGGTTATCGAAGTTCAACCGCTGTGGTTCAGTGAGTTTTCATTTTAAAAAAATCAGCTAAACAGGTTTTGAAATTGTTTTCATGTAATTATCATAAATATTTGTCCAGAAAGTTCTTTTGAAATCCATAAACGCATACCATCAAGAAAATTTTACTGAAAAAAATCTGTTTATTCTCGCCAATTTGAACCGTTTCATTAACAGTAGTATCTGCGAGTGTAGACTGGATTCTACAAACTCATTCTGTCCGATTATAAATCGAAGTTGCGTGAGATAGCAGAAGAGTTAACGATATCAGAAGACAGTGTATTCACCATTTTGCATGAACATTTATCAATGAGAAAGTAGTGTTCAAAGTGGGTGCCACATTTGCTCACAGTTGATCAACAACAACGTGTCAACGATTCAATGTTGTTTGCAACTGTTTCAATGCAACAAAAAGGAGTTTTTTTGCATCAATATGTGACAATGGATGAAACATGGATCCACCACTTCACACCAAAGTCAAATTGGCATCCAGCTGAGTGGACAGTAGCCGGTGAAAGCCGTCCAAAGCAAACAAAAATTCAAACATCAGCAGGCAAGGTTTTGGTCTCCCTATTTTGGGATGTGCAAGGTTTTTTGTTCATTGATTACCTTGAGATAAGATCCATCAATAACGAATATTATATAGCATTATTGGTGCATTTGAAGTAAGAAATTGCCAAAAACAGCCACAAATAAATAAGAAAAAAGTGCTCTTTCACCAGGACAATGCACCATGTCACAAGTCCATCCTAGTGATGGTAAAACTACATGAACTACGCTTTGAATTGCTTTCAGCTACATGCGTGTTTGCAGATCCTTAAAGAATACTCCAGAGAAAGATATTTGGCTCCAATGAAAAAGTAATACCAGAAAAAGAGGCATATTTTGAGGCCAAGGACAAATCGTTTGACAACAAAAAAGACATTGAATTGTTAGAAAAGAATTGTAATCACTCTAGAAGGAGACTTGATGAATAATAAAATTGTTTTATCAATTAGGTCCAGGTCTTATTGAGTGGTGTGTTATTTAATTACTGTTTCTATGCTCCCTAAATTCATAATTGCAGTTCCTTGGCCTTTTAAATTTAAATTGTATTTTTATATTTTTTGCAAATAAATAATTCAAAGTGTAGTATCTCTTCTGATACTACACTTAATCTTTTCTCTCCTCAGTCAGTGAAGGAGAAATCCTTCTAGACTGAGGTCATTTTTATTTTTGTCCCAATCCAGTGTGACCCTTTTTGGGGAGATGGAATTTTCTCACATTAAAAACCGACCATGTGCCTAACTGCCCTTGTGAGGAGGCAAGTAAATAGGAACACAAGTAATTACAATATTTTTTACACTACAAATAGGTTGATATTGTAGCTTTAAAAAAGTATAATCGCCATTGCTTGATTTTACATGTTTTTATTTTAATAACTTCTGTAAAGAAAATTGTTTTTAAATTGTTCACAATTAAAATTTTAAACAAATGTTAGTCTATAAAATTCATGATACGTCTATTTACACAGAAACAACACAACTATTTATTGTGAATTTTTTTTTTTTTTTTAATTGAATAAATTTTAGTTTCATTAAAAATCGGATCATATTCCATTTTCTTTATTTTAATGCAATTTTTAGTTTTCTAAAACTTTAAAAAAAAAAAAAAAAAAAGCTATCATTCATTACCGACAGTTTGACTTTTCAGCATGTATGTACATAATTTACGATTGAACAGGCCTTCTTAATAAAGGTAATGAGCTTTCATGCAACGTCATGAATTTTTAAAACCAGAATGCATGTATTCTGTTGTGGTCTGGCATTTTCCGGTTTGCCACTTTTCTTAGCATGGTCAAATCGTCAGGCTTGGTCAGCCTTCGTGAGGGACGCAGTGACAAGGATCGATGGAGCTGTTTCAAGTACAAGTTCTTCAAAAGTGTCTTTCAGTGTTTTTGAAAGTCCTATTTTGTTTGTGCTGTTCACATGTGTATCCATATCGCAGTCTTCCCACCTTTGCTAGTATCTTGTTGTTTTAGCTCTTCAAGTTTCTTGTTTAGACTTTCTTTGTCAGCCATATTTTTCATCTTCCATCGGTTTCTATTCCCTTTGACCGTATTCAGTTTTCGTTTCTTTTTGTACTTTTTGATTTGGGTTTCCTATCCATACTTTTGGTGCGCTTTTGTTTCTATGTTTAGTCTTGTAATTACTGATTTGGCCTTTGCGTGAATTAAGTTGTTTAGGTCTGTAATATTATCTGTAGAGATGTATGGGAAGAGTCTATTCACCTTTTTTCTGTTTCTGATTGTACATTCTCTCATTTAGCATTCCTTTTGTCCTTGTTCATAATTTCTGTGTTCGACTTCTGCTGCTTATTCCTGGCGTAGTTCTATGATCTCGGGCATTGGTTTCTGCACTTTCAGCGTTTGTTGTACTAAGCTTCTGCCAGTGGGTTTTCATTAGGGGGTTGTTTCCTGATGTTCTGTTGCCTCACTATATTTCCTTTTATTTCCAGCTCTCAGAACCGTCCTCGTAAGGATGTATCTTGCTTGATATGCAATCCTCTGTTTTGTTGCATTAGTCAGTATATATGCTCCATAGATTCTTTGAAATTCAGGTCGCCTCTTTGTGATGGGTTGCTTTTCTAGTAGCATTCCATCGCTAACCTATTTTCTTTTGCGGTCCATTTCTTTCTCTGGGTTGTTTTTGGTTTGCTGTATTAATCATTTCTATTTATCTGTATTTGGTTCCGTGGTATTCTCATTCTTGAAATTAGAAGGGCCAACATTTGAATGATGCCAGCGAGGTCCTTCATGAGAGAGCACCTGCCAGTCATGACACTCGGATTTTTCTTCTGCGTCCTACAGGTTTCATCGTTTTGTTGTGATATTTTGCATGGTTTGATCTATGTGGCAACACCAGGCCCAGGTTTAATTTATTTGTGATCCTATCGTCTCTCACTTCTGTGAGATACAACGTGCACTATCATACATAAAGACGAAGGGATGGGTAGAAAAAAAACGAGGCAAATAGACAGTACTAATTTTTTTTTTTTTAATTTTTAGTAAATAAAAAATTTTTTTTTTAAATAAACCATTAAGTTTCTACTTAGAATAAGTTTTCTGTGTACCACCATAAAAATTAAGGGATGGGGTTTTCTATATACTATGTAAACTTATGCTGCAAGTCAGAAACGATGTAAACTCGTCTACTATAAGCCACCAGCTTCAACCGAATTGGTATACTTTGATACTATGAAGAAGAAAACATTTATATTCACCAGGAATTGAAAAATACCTATGTAAAAATTTCTCTTACTAATTTTCTATCACTTTCACCCCATATATATATATATATATATATATATATATATATATATATATATATTTCTATTTATATCTCAATTATGTTGAAGGTAATAAAGAAAGGAATACATAAGTTTAGAGATGTTCATTATAAACAAAAGGGAATATAACCAGCGGCAGTAATACTATTTAAACTGGGACATAGAAATGCTCAGGTTGATGTCTAAAGGCACAATAAAACCATGGGGAGAGATACCCCTTTCAGTTTTTTTTTTTTAACTCAGGCAGCAGGTAAGACGAAAACTGATATATCTATGACGACAGTTGTTTCCATTGATATAGACTTGCTCTTTTTTTTTTTAAGGGGGGGGGGTCAGGGTGGCAATCAGTTAGTTGAGTTGGTTCTGTGCCAAGCCTTTCCTCGCTTAAAAAAAAAGAAGCTTCATGCATAGACAATGGTAATGCTCGGACACCAGTTTGTTGCCATTGTATATGTTTGTATGTGCATGCTTCCAGTGTTATTATTGAGATTACTGTTGAGGAACCTCTTGTCAGTTTGTAAAATATCCCAAATGATAAGGATATTTTTAAAAAATGACAACTAAATCCAGTTCATGTTTTTTTTTTCTTTTTCCTTTGTTGGAAATCTTTGGAACAGGCGGGATATGGGAGAGGGTACTGGTGCCTTAAAACAGTTTGTTTCAGACTGACAGCTCATTAAGTATTGGCTGACTATCTGTCGATTTCAAAACTGGAGTAGATGGGCCTTCTGTCAGGTATATAGCGGCCCATCTATGAGACAGAAACTTTACTGTAAAACTTGCATCTCAGGTGATTACCGGTCATCTTGCCTTGCCAAATAATCAGGTTATAATCAAGAATGTTCAAAGAGTGGTACTAGTTTTGTACAAGCGTTTATTACTATAATTTAATCAGGTATAAAATGCTTCTTAAAATCTCCTGTGTCAGTGCAAGTTAATAAATAGTAAAAAAAATAGCACAAGTGAATAAATAGTAAAAAAATGGCACAAGTTAATAAATAGTAAAAAATGGCACAAGTGAATAAATAGTAAAAAAAATGGCACAAGTGAATAAATAGTAAAAAAAATGGCACAAGTGAATAAATAGTAAAAAAATGGCACAAGTGAATAAATAGTAAAAAAAATGACACAAGTGTATAAATAGTAAAAATGGCACAAGTGTATAAATAGTAAACATGGCACAAGTGTATAAATAGTAAACATGGCACAAGTGAATAAATAGTAAAAAAATGGCACAAGTGAATAAATAGTAAAAAAAGTGAATGCTTAAAAAGAAAATGGCACAAAGCAAGAACAATTCGTAACAATTTATCTCTTTCAAAAAAAAAATCTGGTTACATGCGCTTCAAACTTTTAATACCACAGGGCTGTTTCCCAGTCGACTACCGCATGCTCATTTTTCAGTCCAATGTTAACAAAATTCTTTGACAATCTCATTAACCCTTATCCTTGACTGGTCTTTGGGCCTTTATAAGCGGTGACACATTAGTGTAAAAGAAACAAACAAACTATTTGATTGGCCATTGGCTCAGAAATGGATGATCATTTGTCGTTAAATGTATATGCCAAACTGATTCCCCACTCTAAATTCTAAAATTTTTTTTTTTTCCAAAAAAATTTCAGGACGTTCACTTAATCGCCTAAAAAAGCAGAATTACATTAGGGAGGGGCAGTAGATGAAGGTCCTCATTTACTTTTAAATGTACATATAATTTTCTTTTTACTTGACAAATTCATAATGTATAGTATCAAAGATTTTGATGAACTCATTGTGAGATTTTCATCTATATCTTTCTCATGTGCTTGGGGACTTGGTGGTAGGACAAAAGCCCACCAAAATAATTCAAACACAGACAACGTAAAAATAAATTTTTTAAATTAAAAAAAAAACAAAAAAAAACTTTATATTTAAATTTTTTACAATTATCAATAACTTTGTGTCTGTAATTTATTATTTTTTTTGATAAACATTATTTTATTTCATTTTTAAACATTTTCTGGTACTTTGTAAATACTGAATTCTTTTGAAGATTGCATTATAAAAAAACATGCACCCTTTATACTACTAACCCTAAGTCCGTTTTGTAAAATGTAAAATACGTTTAAAAAATTTCATGTATTACTCATATTTTGCGGAAAGAATAAACAATTATTTTAGAATGAAAATTGGGGGATCAGTTTTGCATATAATTTTAACATAAAATAATCCACCATTTTCGAGCCATTCTAACGTTTTAGGGCATTAACCAAGTTTCTTTTGCGATGGGAGATAAATTCTATGTATTGTTTCTCATCGACGGATTTCCAAGATGGTGGTATGATTGAACGGAAGTAGGTTATTAGTTAAAAACCAGAATGGGGTGTACATTAGCTGAAACGAAGTAAACACTTTTAAGGACTTATAAAAAAAAATAATTTAAATTAAAATATTTATAAAACATATGTTACAATACATAATTCTTGTTATCTCAACACAAGTTCTTTTAAAAAAACAATGAAAACATTTTAAAGTCTTAATTTTTAAAATAAATTCTTTTAATTCACTAAAAGACTATAGTTCGTTTCATTACACATAGTATCCGTTCAAGTTTTTTGTATTGCTCATGACGCTATGATCGTAACCCTAAATTGATTCTAAATCCAAAACGTTTGTCATAACCTTTAAAAAAACAATTATCGCCTATACACAATTTTTAATTGCCATTTCAAAGAATCTGCCTCTGACGCCAATCTCAACAATTACCCACTTTAATTTTAATTCTATTTTGGACAGTAAAAAAAAAAAAAACTAAAGAAAAAAAGTATTGTAAAATCGGCAAATATTTTAATCATAAAAAGGTTTTCTTCATTTTTTAAATATTCAGAACATACAAAAAAAAAAAAGCAAATCCTTGGTTGTAATTTGTGGCGAACATAAAAAGTACTGCCTAATTTAACGTAAAATGATCCCCGTTTCCGTGCGATTGTAACGTTTCAGGAGTGTTCACCATTTTTGCTTTTGTTATAGGGGATAACTTCTGTGCGTTTTACTTTTTAATGTGATTTCGTGTGGTCTTACGATTTTGCCAGTCGGTTAGAGAAAAAAATTAGTTACTTGCCCTAAAAAGTTACAATGTCCTGGAAATTGAGATCGTTTTACGTTTAATTTATATGCGAAACTAATCACCAACTTTAAGTTCTAAAATATATATATATATATATTTTGTTTTTGTTTTTTCGAGGTGTTCACACCACATCACCTAAAAAAAATTTTTTTTTAAAAGTAGAATCTACTTTTAAATATAGATATAATTTTTTTTTAATGTTTTCCCTTTATGTATTTTATCCAAGATTTTGATAAACTCATGAGATTTTTTATCTATATCTTTCCCTCGTGCCATTTTTTCCTATTTATCCCCTTGTGCCATTTTTACCTATTTATCCCCTTGTGCCATTTTTACCTAAATTCCTTTCCCTCGTGCCATTTTTTCCTATTTATCCACTTTCGCTATTTTTACCATGTTATTTTTCCGGTGTCATTTTAACCTAAATTTCCCCCATTTACCCCTTCCCCCAATGTGATTCTACCTTTTTTAGATTGTGTGAACACCCTGAAAAACTTGAAAGAACCCAATTATTTTAGAATTAAGTTTCGCATTTAGTCTAAAGTGATCACTCATATCCGGGCCAGTAGCATTTCAAGCCCATATAACTAGGTCATTTTATTGTTTTGGTTTAAGGAACATTTTTTTAAACTCCATTACCCCCTACCACTAACCCTAAGTTCGGGTGGCAACAGAACCCCAACCCCTAAAAAAAAAAAGCATGATTACATCTACGATTTAACACAACAAAAAAACTTTTATGCTTTTGGTTCAGGGGCTAAGCCCCCCCCCCCCTCCATTTAAAACTAAGCTAGCCCTAATTTTCCGTTACCGAATTGTCATTGCTTTGTGTTATTTTTCTGACTTGTGCCATTTTTACTGTGCACCTTTAAATTGACCTATTTTTTTACTTTATAAAAGTAACACATTTTTCGAGCAAAATGGGTCACTGTGACTTATTTTTAAAATATATTTCAGAAATACTTGATCTTTTTCAATTTTACCTAAATAATTAAAATTCAATTTATTCTGAAGCTTTTTCCATACACTTCCTTTATTCGATTTTTATCTTTTCTTTTTACTTGATTGATAGGACTTAAAATAGAAATTAAAATAAGCTTTTATTAATTAAATGATAATTGTTGCTATTCAGTTTGTTAAACTGAACAAAAGCAATTTTGATAAAATACATTCAAATTTTTTTAGTTTAATGTCAGTGTTTCCTCCAATATATATATATATATATATATGCACAATATCTTTTACACAAAACAAATTGTTGTAATACATTTTTAATATTCATAAATAATTGGAGATTAACGCAACAGAAGATAACACTCAGGGCCAACAGAACAAATCTTTTCAGCCTTATTATTGATTAATACCACTTGGAAAATAGTTTACTTAGAAATATTTATTAAAAAAAATAAATGCAATTATTGATTTTTACAAATTATTTTAATAGCTAATAGTTTTTCTAAATGTTAACATAAATCAAATTTAGGAAAATTAGGCAATGGAAAAGTAGGCAATTTTGACATAGTAAGACGATTAGGCAACTATGGAATAAATATCGATTGAAAATAGATTTTAGGATCGTTCTTGATAGGGATATAGTTTTAAATATTAAAAAAAAAAAGTATTTAAAAATATTTACTATTGTAAAGCAAAGAAAGTCGATTTTTCTAAGTTAAGTGTTCATTCTACGAACATGGTTCTTGTATAATATTTTCCAATTATTATATTAAGTAGTAAATTAAAGTCCTATTACAAGATTCAATGCATTTTGGTTTCTTCGTAAACAAGTCAGCCATTTTAATATTTTAGTTAATAGTTGAAAAAATAATCAATTACTTTGTGACTGTTCGAAATTTGAAAGGAATTTGGAAGTATTTAAACTATCAAATAGAAAGTCATTCTTCTTTGCGTTAGTTTGAAGAATGTGGTCACAAGTTTCCCACCTTTTTATGCAGTCCTTTACATTATTGTTGTACTCTGCAAAGTCTTTCAAGTTGCACCGGTTGGGCAGTAGGGGGAAGACAAGGCACTGTTGCATCGTATGGTCCTCCTCTCCATTAACAGATGGTTGAGTCATTTAAACTGGCTTTCAAATTCTTAGCAAATCTGCAAATTGAAATTCTGGAAGCTATAACATCCAATAATTTTATAGAGATTAAAACATTATCTTACAAAAATTAGTTACAGTTTTATAACAATTTAGTTCAATTAATAATTTAATGACCAAATGATATTGTAATAATTAAATTAACTTTCAAACAGACAGCGTGGTTTAACAAAGCAAAAATGAAATTAAAGACTCTTGGACAATGCCAGATATGTACAGCTAGTTTTGGATAAAATTGATTTTTATTCTTAAATTGTGTTTTTTATGTTATTAAATAAATTTCCAATTTACTTTTTAAAGTCTTGAAAATGTAACTGTAATTCATTGATGGTTGTCATGCCTAAAAAAATAGATTTTAGCAATACACATGAAAAAATTTAAATTGCTTAAAATATCTCAATAATGGCATATATAGAAAGAGCTTGATGATCTAAGAAAGAATCCTTTTAAATTTTTTTAATCTGACTAAAAATAAGGAAGTTATGACTATTTTTGTGCCTCACACGATTGGATATTTTCCCCTCTTTAAGACCATATGCGTTTCGTCACATTTTTTACACTAATTTTTCAGTAAAAATGTTATATCTTTGTTAAAATACAAGATTAAGCAATGAAATTTACCATATAAATGTATTTTTGTACACGGGGTCAGAATGTGCCACTGAAAATCCCCAGAAATTAATAGTTTCCAAGTAATCTGCACTAAGTGCACATAAATATGCTGCAATACTTTAAAAATACCATGTATCCATTAAAAGAAAGAAGTTAGAAAACTCAAAGTTGAATTATAATACATTTTATGTACAAGAAACTAAAATCTAATACTAGGACTGTTTAAAAATGAATATATTGCAAGATTTCTTTGGCATTATTGTAGATTAACACCTTCCGCTAACTCACCCCCTTACCTCCCCAAAATATGAGATTCTACTTTTTTTATTTAGGCAATTACACGTTAACACCATGAAAAACTTGGCAGAAAGAAAGAAACAAAAACAACTATTTTAGAATTTAGAGTGGGGATCAGTTTCACATAAAATAATCCCCCATTTCAAGGCCATTCTAGCGTTTTAGGACAGTTAATTATTTTTTCTATGGGAGATAAATCCTGTGCGTTTTTCTTGTTTTTTTCTTTTTTTAGACGATTATGAGGGTCTTTGTGGGAGGAGGGGAGGGGCTTACCACTTGAACTTCAGGTTAGTGGTAGAGCTAGGGGCAATTAAGTGTGAACACCCTGAAAACTTAGCAGAAAGAAAAAAAACCCAATTCATTTAGAATTTCGAGTGGGGGATTAGTTTCACATATATTTAATGTAGAATAATTCATTTCCGGGCCATTCTAGCGTTTTAGGGCATTAATCAATTTTTTTCTATGGCAAATAAATCCTGTGCGTTTTTTTTATGGGGGTCTGCTTTTTTATTTTTTTTATTTTTTAAATTTTTTTTTTAGACGATTGTTTGGTTTTAATGGGCTTTTTTGTAGGTTTAGGGCTTGCCACTCGGACTTAGGGTTATTGATAAGGTTAAGGAAGGGGTTTTGTTTTGGATGGAGGTTGCCATTCGGACTTAGTGTTAGGGTTAAGGTAGTTTTTTAGGGGGTGGCTTGCCACTCATATTTAAGGTTAATGGTACGATACGTTCAAGAAGGCATTTTTAGGAGGTGGGCTTGTTAGTCGTACCTAGAGTTAATGGTAGAGTAATTATTTATTTTATAAATTTCACTAAAAGGCAAGAATGGCCGGGAAATCGGGAGATCATTTTACATTAAATTTATATGCGAAACTGATCCCCCACTCTAAATTCTAAATTATTTTTTGTTTTGTTTTTCTTTTTTTCGCCAAGATTTTAAGGGTGTTTACACGTAATCGCCTAAAAAAGTAGAATCTTAATTTTTTTTTAAATTGGCGACTAGAAAGTCATTACTACTAGAAGTTTGAAAGTTGAGTGAAAATCAGTATTTTTTAAAGTATTTTTTATAAAAGAACCAAATAGGATTAACTTTTTTAAGCACAAAAATATTTTTGTCTTATTTTTACAAAGCTTTACAAGACTAGTTAGCTGCTGCTGATGTTATATCAGCAATACTAGCAGCCATTGTTGATTTTCGCTCAAAAAATGGACACTATTTTTTCGGATAAGGTAATTGAAAATTACTACTACGGAAAGATAAAACAACATACAATTATAATTTTAATGCATAAAAAAAGATAAAAGATTAATTTATTTACTAGTGGGGTACGAAAAATGTAACAACATTTTTTATATTCATATTTAAAAATTTTTCAAATTTGTTCTAGAATGAAAATAAACAAAAATCGCCTCGTGTTTATAACAGCTACTACAATGTTTTTCAAACTATAAATAGAAAACGCCTTTTTTTTCCGGATAGGGTCATGAAATATCAGGACTACCAAAAGAGAACACATATATACAATTATAATTTTAATGCATACAAAAGTAAAATGATTGATTTACTTACTAATTGGGCGACGGAAATGTATTTTGCAAAAATGTTCCACCGACGGCGAGTTGAAGTCTTATTTTTAAAATTTAAAAAAAATGAATGAGCCGAATTACTTCGTACACCGACAAACATTAAAAGTGATACTTTACCTGATTAGTCTCTAAATTTTAGGACGAAATTCCACATACAGCAATGGTACGAGACTTTTAAACGAAGGGGGGGAGGTTAA
The DNA here is from genome assembly GCA_963556195.1 of Sepiola atlantica. Classification (NCBI taxonomy): domain Eukaryota; kingdom Metazoa; phylum Mollusca; class Cephalopoda; order Sepiida; family Sepiolidae; genus Sepiola; species Sepiola atlantica. Next base: position 24,037,174 of record OY744550.1, read on the forward strand.
AAAATTTTTTGCTGAAAATAGCGTTAACATTTTTTTGCCTTTATTTGCTCAAAACTCTTAAAAATATATAATGTATATTATTATTCATGAATGCACCTGAAAGGATATTCATTTCCTAACAAAATGATGGTATTTTGAGCACTTAAAGTGCTTTAGTTTTTAAGATATGACTATTTTAATAGAACTACCCTCAAATCTGCGATTATCCAAACAGTTTTCTGGTCGATGTGTATTGCTAAAACTAAAACTTTATTTACTATTTAAAAAAAATATTTTTCTTTCAAATACATTGTATCACTTTTTATCTTGTTTACGAAGAAAATCAAAATGCATTATGATGGAATTAATCCTGTAATATTTTTTTTTTACATTTTTAAAATTTATATTATAAGAGGGGGTAGAAATAATACAAGAACCGTGTTCTTAGAACGAACAGTTTACTTAGACAAATCGATTTTATGTGCTTTAAAAGAACAGTCAATTTTTTACTATTTTTTACAAATATTTTAAGGGTGAGGGCTCTTAGTCCCTATTTAAAACTATATGTTCCTTAAGAACTGTTCTAAAATTTATTTTCAATCAATATTTATTCTATAATTGCCTAATTTTCCTGCCTTACAAAAATGCCTGATTTTTTGTTGCCTAATTTCTAAATCACAGGAAAGCATGCATGTTGTTGGAAAGTTAGGTGCACAATAAAAAGGAATTCAGGAAAATTAGGTAATTTTGGCAATGTAGGAAAAATGGTACTTGGTAAAAATGGCACAAGTGAATAAATAGGAAAAAATGGCACAAAGCAAGGACAATTCGTTAACAGAAAATTAGGACCGTTCATGTTGGGCAGGGCCAGACACCCTTTCCTCTAGGTTTAAATAGGGGTTAAGTCCCCTCCCCCTAATATTTTAAAATATTTACTGTTTTGAAACCATTAAAATCTTTTCTAATTTTTTTTTTTTTCGGCTGAGGTTAAAATTTTATTAAGCGAATAATCAATTTTTCTAATTTTCTTTGGGGAGGGGGGTAAGTTTGCGGTGCACAGAGAAAAGCCAACTGGACAAAAACGCACTTAAATAATTCAAACACGGACAACTTAAAAATAAATTAGTTTTAAAAAATTTAAAAAAAAAATGTTTTTATAGTTAATTTTTTTACATTTATCGATAACTTTTTGTCTAATTTTGTTTTCTTGACAATTTTTTTTTATTTCACTTTTAAACATTTTTCTGGTACTTTGTAAATACTGCATTCTTTTAAAGATTGTCATAAAAAACATGCACCCTTTCTACTACTAACCCTAAGGCCGGGTGTTAATACAAAAATAAATTTAAAAAGAATTATGTATTGTATTCATCTTTTGCAGAAAGAAAAATCAACAATTATTTTAGAATGCAGTTTAGTTTTTAGATCAGTTATATAATTTTAACATAAAATAAGCCACCATTTTCGGGCCAATCTAACTATTTAGGGCAGATCCATTTTTTTTTTTTTTTTTTTTTTTTTTTTTTGGCGATGGGAGATAAATTCTATGTATTAAAAGCGATTCCGTGTGGTTGTACGACTTTGCCAGTTGGACTTAAAGTTAGTGGTAAAATCTTTTGCTTAACTACCCTATAAAGTTAGAATGGCCCAAAAGGAGGTCATTTTACGTTAAAATTATATGCAAATCCTCTAACTTAAATTTAAGAAAAAAAAATTTTTTTTACATTTTGTTTCGGTTTGTTAACACGTAATCACCTAAAAAAAAAAGTAGAATCTCATTTTTTTTTGGGGGGGGGGGCTACTTTTATGTTTTCTATTTACGTATTGTATCCAAGATTCGGATAAACTCATGAGATTTTCATTTATATTTTTCTCTTGTACCATTCTTTTAAATCTTTATAAACTTGTGCCATTTTTACCTGTATTCAGTGAAAATAGCTATTTGTGAGATTTCCCGTTGAAATTAATTAATTCAATTTTCAATTAATGGAGAATTTGAACTAAACTATATCTTAATTAGCTATTTTCACTGAATTTAAGTAAAATGACACCGGTCAGAATGGCACAAGTTAATAAATAAGAAAAAATGGTACAAGAGAAAAATATAGATGAAAATCTCACAATATAGTAAAAATTTGTAATAAATTAAAACCGTCATGTTTTTTTTTTTTGTTTTTGTTTTTTTTTCCAAATAGACAATTTTTTAAAGAAATTAAAATTTGTGAAAATGAACAGTTTCTTTGAAATATGTGATTTTTTTTTTTTTTTTTTTTTTTTTTTTTTTTACGAACAGTTTATTTACAATATATTATCATTATTTAAATATTTTCGCTTATTTCGTTTGATTTTCGCACACATTTTGGATGAAATTTATTAATTAGTCTAAAATTGTATTTTTTATCCCGAAATAAAATCTAATTTATTTTTTAAAGACTTGAAAATCAAACTTTAAGGCAATGCCTTAATTGTTAGTGGCCATGTTGTAATTTCCTATTTTCTTTTGCACTTGACATCTATAAAAAGGAAATAGGTTTGAAAAAAGGAACCCGTTAATGATTCCCAAGTGAATGAATAATCATTAGGACATAGTCTGCTCGCTCTGATGACTTGCTGATAAAAGATGGACTCTCACGCATGCGCCTCAGCGCCTTCGACACATCTGGTCTTCATTGATAGTGGTTCTTACTAACCACTATCAATGACGTCACCAGAAAAACTTGACTTAGTGAACTGGCCTGGGTTATTACGATGACCATGACCAGGTTCCCACCCCTAGAGTTTTAAATAGGAGCTAATCCTACCCCCCAAATGTTTTAAAATAAATATTTTGCCAAACATGATGATTAAGGCAATATTAAATTGTGTATAGGCGATAAAAATTCTATATATTTTTTAAGATTATGACATGCTGAACATATTGAATTCAAATCAATTTAGTATTGCATATGAAATCTGAACAAAAACACTATGCTAGTAGTAAATATGCTAGTATTATCGGCTTATTTCCTAGATAACATGTTTGATTAAATCAATGGAAGTTGTTAAAAACCGGAATCAGTAGTAGGTTTGATGACTTATAAAATTAATCTCAATTAAATATTCATAAGAATTATGTTGTGAAACAAATATTTTTTTAAATACTTTAATTTCTTAAATAAATTATTTTTATAACTTGCTAAAAGATTTTACTTCCTTTCATTACACCTCGTTGCCATTTCACTTTTTGTATTGAGCAAGTGCAAGTGCAGCGAAATTGAAAATAAATAACTCGAATCCTTTTTTATTTCTTTTTTCAAAATTCAACAATTTAAATTTTAGACAAAAACCTTAGTTTCTGTTGAACTATTTTTAGGGAAAATAATCGAAAAAGATTGGAGGGGAGTACAAAAACGATTAAATATTAAGTTTTTTTTCTTTTTTCTCAACCTACCAAGTTAAAAATGCAATTATAAAACAAATGAAATATTTTTATAGTAAGAATAGTGGATTCTCATAACTTTTAGATGGTGAAATTGACCAGAAATTGAATGAATTTGAAAAAAAAAAATTGATCCTGTATCATGCATGTTTGAAATTAAGTTTGTCTTCATTTTCTCAAAGTTCTGCTAGAATTTTGTGTCTAGAAGACATGAAGTTATTAAATTCTATTCTCTGTAATAAGGGAATTTTCTTAAATGATGCTGTATGTTTAAGAACTGATTATGCATTTTTCTATTTGAATTCAAATGCTCTTGAAACTTTTAATACCATGGGGCTGTTTCCCAACTGACTACATACAACATGGCCATTTTTAAGTCCAATGTTAAGAAAATTTTGTCGAACCGTCCCCTTAAATAACCAAATTCTGACCATTTTTATCCATCATTTCCAAACCTTTTTCAGGGTGTTGTTTATCGCTAACTGACAATCTCATTGACCCTTATCCTTGAGTGGCGTTTGGGCCTTGAAAAGCAGTGACACATTAGTGTAAATAAGTGAAAACAGTAATAAAACCAAAGATAAAACTTGTAATATTGTAGCGTAGTCAGACTTGAGAGAGAGTGTCCTTGTAAATTGTTAACTGTACATTGGGTGCCAACGGGGAGATGGCATACGAGCACAAGAAAAACCGATATGAGTTGTGTGCAGACTGCATCAAAAAAAGAAGACATGCCTTGTGATGCCAATTGAGGTTAGTTTTAGGACACTCAAACATTTTCTTTTCTCTTAAAAAAAGCCATCACTGGCCACAGGTTGAAAAGTGCTTCATGTTTTCAAACCACAGCTTCATATTGGATTTGGTCAAAACACAAACGAAGATAAAAATGTCCGATAAATTATCATGTTCATGTGAAATTAAGCAGCGAGCATTAATGATGTGTAATGTCATCCAAAGCTAGAAGTAAATGCATTTCAATAAGACATTGATTTTTATACCCTGTCCAGTGGCAAAAGCTGCCGAGGGTGGCTGTACCACCTTAGTCACTGAAACTGTTAGGGTATTGCATGTGTGATCACATGTATGGTAAAAATATATTTGAGGTAAATGTTTTCTAGTCAGCCACTCAACCAGTTTAGGGGTAGACTTTTTTGTCAGCCAGCCTTATAACCCCTTCCTTCCCTATTGAGCTCTTTAAGGGCTTACCTTTGGCTAGCTTGTTTGGAGTCCAGGAGATTGAACGCTGGTCTCTTTCAGGCTGGGTTTGTCTGATAACTGACAGATAATGATGATGGTTAAGTATCCTTGGTAAAGGGCGAGGTCATAGTGCTTTTCTGGTCGGCACTTTCCCGTGTGATAGTACAGGAGACTGAACTCAGGGATGGCTAAATGTCGGAGTATTCTCAAGTGCCATGTTGTGCATAGATGTGTGTCCTTTGAGATATTTCCGATGTAGACAACTGGGTCCGTCACTGCCATGCTAATGTTTCACCTTTAGGTTTGATTATTTTGCCTCTGAATTTATCACCGTCAGTTAAAAGACTATCTTGTTTTGAAGTGATTATACTTTCCTCTCCCTTTTTGTTATTATGCAGCTTAATCATCTTTCATTGTTTTTAGCTCTTTATATTAAGTAGGTTAATGCCTTGTTTGGAGCGAGTTCCATGGAAAAATGTCAATAGACAAGTGATGGTTTAAACATTGCATAGATGAGACCGAATTTGTGCAAAATACAATTTCATAGGATGGACTTTTCGGGAGTTTTGATACTCATGTGCCTTTGTGAGCAACAGATAACAAAAGGCCAGACACTTTGATGCTGTGTCATGTTAGTCAAAATTCCAAACCTCTAGTTTCAGCTTTAAAAGGTCATAAGAATATTTTTCTTTTTCCAGTTTACTAGGATTTTTTTTTAATTAAAATTTTTTTTTTTTTTTTTAATTGTTGGGAAAAGGCACCACTTTTGAAAAATATGCTTAGTTTCAGGTGTTGCTCTCTTGTATGATCAACCAGAAGATTTCAGTACTTTGATGAAGAATGCAGTCAGTCTCGGAAATGGTCAAAGCAGTTTACGATTTGGAAGCCACCATTTTTTTTTTTTTTTTTTTTTTTTTTTAACCCTAACCTCACCCATCACATGCTTTGTGTTGTCTGCCTTTTTACATTTTTTTTCTCAGCTTTCAAACTACTTGAGCCATTTCCGGGACTGCCTCAGGATTCTCCGACAAAGTACTGAAATTTTCTGGGTACCCAGTCTTTACAAGTATCTACATTCTTTAAGATTAGAATTTCCCAATCGTATGATAGGGAAAGAAATGTTTTAGTAGTTTCTCCAGTATCAAGAAATAGTTTGTTCTCTTCATAATTGCTATGCAATTATCGTTTTCATGCAACTAATGAGCTCCTTTGCTAATTACAATCTGTAACATCTCGTATCAGTTTTTAGTAATTCCTTGTTTAAAATTCTTATTTCCTTTAATATACAACACTATTTGGTATCTATCCAGTTCCATTGGAGCGACTGCATTACTTTCACTAAATATCCCTAGGAAAGGCATGAATCCATATCTTTTTTCCCTAACTATTGGTGGAATAGTAGGGGAGACTAGACTTGCAAGCTTTGGTAGAACAACTAGCCTAGGAGAAAGAAAACTCTGAAATAACATCAATTCTCAGCATTGTTTCGAGCTGATTTGGATTCGTCTTTACCACTAGATTTAATTAAACCGTCTCGGCTCAGGAGAACTGCAGTCGGTTATTGTGCAACTGTTGCTTCATTATAAACTCCTTGTATTGAGGGCAACCGTTCATGGAGGAGGTTGGAGATCCATTCTCTTGAAACACAATCTAATAGTAATAATAATGATAATAATAATAGAAAAGAGTTTGAATCCCTATTTACTTGCCTCCTCACAAGAACAGACACAAGGTCAGTTTTTAATTTGGGGGAAAATCAAATGGAGCCCTCTGGATTGGAACAAAAATAAAAATTGCTTCAGTCTAGAAGGATTTCTCGTTTACTGAGCGAGGACAGAAAAGATGAAGTGTAGTATTAGAACAGATACTACACTGTGCTCCTAGCCAAAAGGCCAAGTCATTTCTTTTTCGTTCTCATACAGCCTATGTAAAATATTGAATGTATTTGTGCCAAACATGACTGATCTAAATTTTGCCTGTTTTGACGGGAAGTCAAAATTAATTTCGGGAACAAAAACCACTAATCTTCAAGGATGGAAAACGCATCAGGATGCAACATCCTGACGCAATTCTAGGATGAGCCGCATATGAGAAGATTTAATCTCAAATCCTACTAGGTGTAGGTGTGTCTTGTTTATAAGAAATAAAGGCATGCAAACAGACAATACCAGGATGGATGATGAAGAAAAAAAAAAAAAAAAAAAGAAAGCAAGTGGACGCATTTACTGTGCTTCACAGTCCAGTTTGCTCCCCTCCAATTTTTTTTTTTTTTTTTTTCAATTCGTATTTTGTAAATCCGTAATATTTTGAGACATTGTGGCAATTTGTAAATTTAATGCTAAAATTCTTTCCAGATTTAATCATATTTTATCTTTGTCTCTGTTCAAACATTAGATTTATTTATCAGTTGTTTATTTTTTTTATATATGGAAGTCGCTCCAGTCAAGGCCTGAAGCCACTTGATGTAAGTATCTAAAAAGAACAAAAGATAATTAATGCAAAGACAGGAGATGCCTATTGATCTTAGTCTTAACACAGTCAGCAGGAAGGGTTCCACAAGCCTGCAGTTCTTGAAAAGAAGCTACTGAAATAGGAAGATGTATTATAACGAGGTATCAAAAGAACAAATTGATGAAGAACACTAGACCAACGAGTCAAACAAGCTGGAACAAAGGAAGCGAGGAATGGATCAGACAATTCTGAAGAACACGTGCCATAAATAGTACTTATAGAAGAGACTGAGATTTGCAACATCACGTTTGTGAAAGATAGGGTGCAAAGAAAAATGTCCAATGAAAAGGTAGGGTGCAAAGAAAAATGTCCAATGAAAAGGTAGGGTGCAAAGAAAAATGTCCAATGAAAAGGTAGGGTGCAAAGAAAAATGTCCAATGAAAAGTACAAATTTCAGCACTTTAAATTATAACTTTTGAACCACCGACAGTATTTGCATAATTCAAACGGTTTTGATCTTCTACACAGCTCTATTCACACAAGTTGATAAAATAGCAATTAGTTAAAGAGAAAAAGTCAATTTGTAATGCTACTAATGCCCACCAAGTTCTAGCCGCTATACATCGCTGCAATGTTGCGTTCCTATGCTTGTTTTACAAGTACTTATACAGAATGTGCTTCGACAAACTTACTGCACTTGACATAAATACCCCCTCCGACAAACCCAACTAGCAGCAAATTCTAACCCTTGCACTATAGAGGTTTCCAACTTTCTACTCTTATGGCTTCCTTGTTTCGCTGACTGTACCAACATGAAGAAATTTAAATGTAATGTGAACAAGTATCTTTCTGCCCAAGTTTCTACTTAGGATGGCCCCTATAAACAAGTATCAGTGACAATGTGCCTTGGGTGGGGGTGGGGGTGACAAACAAAAAATTTAGATCTTACAAAACTGATAAAAATAAACAAGAAGCTTCAAGATCATTTTTTTGAAAAATTTTAGACACAAATTCGATTCTTGAGAAATTTTGCAATGAAATGCGTTTCATGGAAAAAGAACAAACCATACGTTTGTATTGTTTGTATTTGTTTCGGAAAGAGGAATTTCCCATGCTCAGTTTGTGGTAAGGGAGTTGGGTACAAGTCAACTTCCTGTGATACATGCAAGCATTACACAAAAGTGCAGCGAAATTACTGATAGGTTGAGAGAGGACAACGGAGATGGATGATAACTCTGATGTGGAGAAAATATATGTGGATGGCGAAGTTATTGAGATTATTCAGAAATTTTGTTATCTTGGTATTACCATTGGAGCACAGGGTGGAGCAGGTGCTAGTGTGATAGCAAGAATTAGAAGTGGATAGGGAACTTTTGCCATTATTAACCAGCAGACCCAGGAAAGAGTCTATCCGGCATGTGTATGCAGTGTGAAACATGGCCAGTGAGGGCTGCGGACATGCACTGCATGGAGAGAAATGATATGAGAATGATACAATGGATGTGTAACACAAGTCTTAAAGAAAGGCGCAGATCTGGTGAACTCAGAGGAAGATTAAATCTGGATAGTATAGGGAGACGCATGCAGAACAGGAGACTTTGATGGTATGGCCACGTTGAAAGAATGGATGAGTGTCTGTGTTGGTAGAAGTATGACAGTTGAGATAGCAGGCTCAGGCTAAGCCAAACATGGGAAATTGATAAGGATGTACTTGAGAGAAAGAGGGATAAATAAAGACCTGGTCAGATAGGTTTGTTGGAAGTCAATTTCTAAAAGCTGCCCAGCATATGCCGGCATGTAAAATGGACCGTAAACTGAATATGATGATGATCTGTTTTTTTCCATTTCTATTTTTGTAATCCACATTTTCTATACTCGTTAAGGTATTTTGTGAACTTTTTCATTTTAATAAGCAAAGACGTGTACAGTAACACTCTTCAACCACCGATTTCCATGGCAAATAACACCCTATCTGAGAGTCTAACATCTGAACTCCTCGGCCTAACATTCTCAGATAACATGAATTGGAGCAAATATATAGAAGACATTGCCAAGGCTGCTGCAAAGAAGGTGGGCTCCCTCTACCGTGCTAGAAAACTTCTCACACCTGACAGTATCCTATATACAAAGCCATCATCCGGTAATGCATGGAGTATTGTTGTCACATCGGGGCTGGTGCACAATACACCAGTCTCTCCCTCTTAGACAAGATCCCAAAAAGAGTATCTAATCTGATAGGTCCCTCACTATCCACCAAGCTCCAGCCCCTGTCCCATCGCCGCAATGTTGCATCCTTGTGCTTGTTTTACAAGTACTTAAATGGAGTGTGCTCCGATGAACTTGCTGCTCTGGTGCCCCCTCGACGTAAATACACTCAACCAACCTGACAATCAGTTAAATCCCATCCATTCACTATGGAGGTCCCCAGATGCCAGAGAACCTTCTACTCCAATAGCTTCTTTCCTCATGCTGCCGACCTTTGTAACTCCCTCCCTGCTCCCTGTTTCCCCGACTACCAACATGCAAAAATTTAAAACTTGTGAACAAGCATCTCGCTGCACAGCTCCCAATTTAGGATGACCCACAAAACATTCACCCTAATTCTTAATTTAATTACTAAGCTTAGTTCATAGGCTAGGAAGTTCATATTTAATTTTGTTCATAGCATAGAAAGTTCAAAGCCTATAGAGTTCTACTGTATTCAAATCTAGTTACAAACCATGGAAACAGATCCATTTCTATTCTTTCAACTAAAATACATTTTTTTTAATGAGTCACAACTTATCAAGGCCAAAATCCACTCGAGTGCAAGGGTTAGTGGAATAGATGGATTGTCAGTTCAATGAGATGAATGAAAATAACAGTTTGATTACTTTATAGGGATGGTCTTTGATAAGTATTTATTGACATTAGATTTGAAGATGACCCCGTTGTAGTCTGTAGGAAAGCAGTCCTGTGGTAATGTGTTGCATAGATTGGAAAGTTTTGGAAAGAAACTATGTTCATGTAAATTCCGCCTGACGCTAGGCAAGGCAAACGAAAAAAAGTTCTTTCCAGTTGTGGTAGAAGGCGAGTTCTTGCTGTGAATGTCTTACAAGGAAGAATCAGAGATTGGAGCTCGGTCGAGTACCTTCCATAGAGAAACTGACCCATTTTATGACCTATTATGTACCTTGTATTTAAAACGTTTTTAAGTGCACGGAGGATAACTGTCTCTACTTTATATAAGATAAATTGCTTAGTAAGTATTTAAATTTCTATTTTTTTTTTTCTTATTTATGATGTAATCAGCTTTGAACTGAGTAACAGTTACCTAAACTTGTATTTTTTGTCTATTTATCTCTAACTGAAGCTATTTACTAAATATCAATATTGATTCAGTTCGTTTGACCAGTGTAGCTTGCTTCAAGGTTAACGAAGAGGAGGGGGAAGATAATAATTACCTAGATTAACTGGAAGCTTATTTGGCACCTGGTTATATCAACATCAGAGGCAGTAGCCATGTTTTTGCCATCAGCTATGAAGTAGACAAAATAAAAGTCATAACAACTAAACATGGTAGAGCAAAAACATCTTCGTTGGTATGGCTATATGCGACGATTAGAACCACATCGGATACCCACCAGAGTCTTCTGCTCAAAGATGGACAATATCGGTTCCCGTCAAAAACCAAAAAAAAAATGGATTGAAATTGTGAGAGAAGCTGCAGAACGTAAAGGATTTGCCTTCAGGAAAACGTTCAGCCGTCTTGATCGGGAAGATATTCCAAATAACTATGTTAATACAAGTGAAGTTGATCTTGCTTGGGAACAAGAATACGACAAGAATAACAAACCATTGACAAATGTCACAATGTGGGTTTTATTTTTCAATTTTTATTCAGTTTTTATTTTTGTTTTGATAAAAATGTTATCTGACTAATTGTATTACATTATGCTCTCATATATTTCTTGTCTTGATTTATGATTTCCATCTTAACTTTTTTTCTATGAATATCTTTCTGCTTTCGTCAATCGTGTTGTACTTTAACTCATAAAACATTTTGCAAGCAAATTTTAAAAGAAAAAGTTTTCTTGTATGTTACATGGTTTTGTATTTATTTTTGTAGTGATTTTAATTTTTTGTTTTGTTACGTTGTCTAAATATACTAAAATATATTTCAAAATTATTTGACCCAATCACATAACCAGGGATAATCTTTTAATTCGCTTACTTTGTATTAGCTTAAATAGTTACCATTAGCCATTTAGTTTGATAGATTAGACAAAAAAATCTTTTTCCTCTTTTCTTTTTGTTATATAAATTTGATTAAACTTTGAATTACTTTGTTGTGTAACTTGATATTCCTAACATGATACCTTGGCAAGATCTTCATTTACCAAGGGGATTTGTGATTGCTTTAGTTGACATCTTTTTCTCTCATTATTTATTTTTTTTGTGTTCTTTTTGGTGTTTTTTTTTTGTCTTAGCTTTCAATTCATTAATGCATGACCTGTCATTGATTCATGGATCATGACATTTTGTTAAATGAAACATCTATACTGTGTAAATTTCTCCAGAAACATGTGCAAGGTTTTTCTTTTTGTCCAAAACTGACATTAAATAAGATGTTATAACTGATCTGTCATTATATATATATATATATATATATATATATATATATATATAAATTTAATTAACAGCAAACTTACTGCATTTGTACCCCCCTCAATGTAAAATACTCTCTGCAAACCAAACCAGCAGCAAATTCCCACCCCTTCACTGTAGAGGTCCCCAAATGCCAGAAAACTTTCTATTCTAATAACTTTCCTCTGACCACTTGCCTTTTTGGAATTCCCTCCCTGCTCTCCGTTTCCCCAACTGTACCAACATGCAGAAATTTAAATGTAATGTGAACAAATATTTTGCTGCACAACCCTCCACTTAGGGTGGCCCCTATAAAGTTGACCCTCAAATCACAATAGCCCCTTAAATATCAGTGGTAATATGCCTTTGTTTGGGATGAATAAAAAAAAATAAGTAAATAAATTAAAAAAAACCCAAAAAACTGGGGGATTCAGGTTGGCAATTACACTACCTGTTTGTGGGGGCATTGCAGAGGCAGACAGGAGAAGGACTGCCATTTGTGCATCAGCTTGCAAAATCACAGCAAACAGTAATGCAGGTCTGACTTCTCGAGGTCATGTTCAGCATTGCTTTTGGGATTCCGATTTTATATAAATATTTTTTGTTTTTCTACCCATTTAAAAAAAACAACTACATCACATGAGCTGATGACCAATTTAGGTGTGAAACTGCCAGTTACTATTTGGAATTTACTCCTGTCTGTACTATTTTGAAAATTTGAAAGTGCACTTTTTTTACCCAAATCTATTGTAGCATAACTGTTGCCTTGTAAAGTTGAAAATATATGTTAACTCGAAATATGTCCATAAATACTTTAACATAAGAGGAATTATTTATGTGCTGGATGTCTTATCCGGATACGTTTGAATTTAACAGACTTATAATAAAATAGAATATTATTTACTTAATGACTATCCTTGTATACATTTTTAACAAATGCTGTGCATATCTTTTTCTGTTTCTCTCTCTCTATCTCTATCTATCTATCTCTATATATATATCTATATATCTCTCTCTATATCTCTCTCTATATATATCTATATCTCTCTATATATATCTATATCTCTCTCTATATATATCTATATCTCTCTCTATATATATCTATATCTCTGTATATATATCTATATCTCTATATATATCTATATCTCTGTATATATATCTATATCTCTATATATATCTATATCTCTGTATATATATCTATATCTCTATATATATCTATATCTCTGTATATATATCTATATCTCTATATATATCTATATCTCTGTATATATATCTATATCTCTATATATATCTATATCTCTGTATATATATCTATATCTCTATATATATCTGTATATATATCTATATCTCTATATATATCTGTATATATATATCTATATCTCTATATATATCTGTATATATATCTATATCTCTATATATATCTGTATATATATCTATATCTCTATATATATCTGTATATATATCTATATCTCTATATATATCTGTATATATATCTATATCTCTATATATATCTGTATATATATCTATATCTCTATATATATCTGTATATATATCTATATCTCTATATATATCTGTATATATATCTATATCTCTATATATATCTGTATATATATCTATATCTCTATATATATCTGTATATATATCTATATCTTTATCTATATATATCTGTATCTCTCTCTATCTCTATCTATATATCTGTATCGCTCTATCTATATATCTGTATCGCTCTATCTATATATCTGTATCGCTCTATCTATATATCTGTATCGCTCTATCTATATATCTGTATCGCTCTATCTATATATCTGTATCGCTCTATCTATATATCTGTATCGCTCTATCTATATATCTGTATCGCTCTATCTATATATCTGTATCTCTGTATCTATATATCTATATCTCTGTATCTATATATCTATATCTCTGTATCTATATATCTATATCTCTGTATCTATATATCTATATCTCTGTATCTATATATCTATATCTCTGTATCTATATATCTATATCTCTGTATCTATATATCTATATCTCTGTATCTATATATCTATATCTCTGTATCTATATATCTATATCTCTGTATATATATATCTATATCTCTGTATATATATATCTATATCTCTGTATATATATATCTATATCTCTGTATATATATATCTATATCTCTGTATATATATATCTATATCTCTGTATATATATATCTATATCTCTGTATATATATATCTATATCTCTGTATATATATATATCTATATCTCTGTATATATATATATCTATATCTCTGTATATATATATATCTATATCTCTGTATATATATATATCTATATCTCTGTATATATATATATCTATATCTCTGTATATATATATATCTATATCTCTGTATATATATATATCTATATCTCTGTATATATATATATCTATATCTCTGTATATATATATATCTATATCTCTGTATATATATATATCTATATCTCTGTATATATATATATCTATATCTCTGTATATATATATATCTATATCTCTGTATATATATATATCTATATCTCTGTATATATATATATCTATATCTCTGTATATATATATATCTATATCTCTGTATATATATATCTATATCTCTGTATATATATATATCTATATCTCTGTATATATATATCTATATCTCTGTATATATATATCTATATCTCTATCTCTGTCTCTCTCTATATATATAGATATATATATATATAATTATACTTTTTAGTTATATTCCAGGAAAAATCAATCCATTACCATAATTTTTAATTATTTTTCTCAATTTCTTCATTTTCCGACTTCGAATAACTGTATTTTTTCCTTCGTCTGACAAACAAATTTTTTTTTTTTTTTCCAATGTTTTAATTGTTTTCATATCTTACACACGTTTCACAGCTCGATCAAGAAAAATATATAGTTTTTATTTGAACATCGCTGATCATCAAAATAATAGTTCATTTAATAGTCATGGAAAAAAACATATCAATCCAGAAGAAAGGAAGATGAGAAAAACCCAAGAAGGCTGCTTGATAAAAAATAGTTGCAAGTTAAAAGGCATGAAAAAATTTTCATCAAAAGTTGACATATCTCGACCCCCCCCCCCCCAATATGTTGCACCAGAAACTTAAAACGATTTTCACGTCATAAGATTCAAAACCTTTTGTTTGGTCATTGGAATATAACTAAAACGTATATATGCTCTGAAGCTTGTAACACAACCTCATTGAGCTTGCAATTTGAAACAATTTTGGGAATTATAAAAGGTGTATATATTTTTTTTATAAAAACACACACACACACACATATATATATATATATATATATATATTAGCTGTACCTACCTGACATTGTCTTGGATACAGTGAAGCCATTTTATTTTTATGTTTGCCCATTTTTTTAAAAACTTATACAGAAAAAGAAATAAAAACTTAGTTGTAAGGGAGATAACTTTTCAATTAAAAGCAAGTTATTTGTTGAATCTGATTTTCCGGTGATTATGTCAATATTTTCATAATATAGATTGTCTGTGCTGGATATTAAACCTTATGTCGAATCTTGTCAATTTTGATCAAAATTAGTTACATGATTTTCATCCTAGAAAATGTCTAAACTTTAAGGCTTTGGGTCATAAGAAATTGAAATTCAGGGAATCTTGCTTAAGTGGTGTCTAATAACTATGCATCAAATTATATGCAAATCTGATATAGTTTAACTTTCAAATGGGTGTTTGTGCTCATATTATTCCCCTTAAAAAATACCACAAAGAAACAGAAATTTGGGGGAATATTAAATAATGTCTACTACCTATTAAAATTTCACAAAAAAATCAGCAGTATCTGATTTTTCACAAAGAGCTTCCACACCTTTTTTTTCCCCCACTGTGCATAAAAGTAAATTAAACTAAATATATCCCACAATATGGATCCTCATGCTTAGCAGCTGTGTTCCAAAGTTCATAATGATCGGTTAATTAGTTTAGGAGTAAATGCTGTACATACAAATATATAAACATATACACATACCTAAGTGTGTGTGCACACACATATGATGGACATAGAAATGATGAGGGTGCAGTAAAACCACCAGGAGAGACGTCCCCTTCAATCTTCATTTTTTAAGGCAGACATCGATGAGAATGAAAATTCTGATATAATAATTCTGCTCGGTTTGTGGAAAGGGAGTGGGATGCAACTCAATTGTTTGTGGTACTTGCAAGCATTGGGTACACAACAAGGCGATCCATAATACAGGCCTGGCAAACATGCGACCGGGGTCAACGATTGGGGGCGGACATGTGAAGACCAAAATTACTACTAAATAATAATTATCAAGAAAAGTTTTAGTAAGAAATTTCTTAATATGTATAGTTGCTAATTATTGAACATTACCAAGAAGCAGCTTACAATAATCGATTTATTTTCTTATAAACATTATTTCCATATAAACAAATTGACTAATAATTTTTGAAATATCAAAAATGTGTCTAATTCATGGTGAATAAAGTGATTTTTTTTTTTTTTTTTTTTTTTTTGTTTTTTTTGTGTGAATTTAGTTTTTATATTTTTGTACTTTTTTTTACATTTGATGGAAATATATCAATTATTGTCAGCTGCTTCAAATATGTATAATTGCTAATTACTGGACATTACTAAGAAATTTCTTACCAAAACTTTTCTCCAAAATTATTATTTAGCAGTAATTTTGGTCTTCATATGTCCACCCCCAGTCGTGGACTCCAGTCGCATGTTTGCCAGGTCTGTATTATGGATTGCCTTGGTACACAAGTAGGGACAGTAGAATTACTGGTAGGTTGAAAGATGATAACTAGTTAGTGTGAAAGACAATAAAGACAGATGAGAACTCGGATGTGGTTTAAGAAGTTATGAGGTTGTTCAGAAATTTTGTTACCTTAGTGATAACCATTTGAGCACAGGGTGAAGCAGGTGCTAGTGTGATTGCAAGAATTAGGAGTGGATGGAATAAGTTCAGGGAACTTTTGCCATTACTAACCAGCAGAGCATTACCACTGTTGACCAAGGGAAGAGTATCAGGCATGTGTATACAGTGATATGGAAGTGAAACCTAGCCAGTGAGGGATGAGGATATGCATTGCATGGAGAGAAATGATATGAGAATGATACGATGGATGTGTAATATGAGTCTTAAAGACAGGTTTAGATCTGATGACCACATAGGAAGATTACATCTGGACAGTATAGGGAGATGTGTGCAAAATAGAAGACTTTGATAGTATGGCTACGTTGAAAGAATGGATGGGAGTTCTCGGGTTAGTAGATGTAGAACAGTTGAGGTAGTATGTTCAGTTCACAGGGGAAGGCCAAGGAAAACATAGGAGGAAGTGATAAAAATAAACCTGAGGGATAAATAAAGACCTGGGCGGAGATAGGTTCGTTTGGAAGTCAATTTCTAAAACTCCAACACATGACAACATGTAAAACGGATGTTAAACTGAATATGATGATGAACAACTGCAGTGGCGACGACTGTTGCTTTCAATGCTGTAGATTTGCACTTTTAGGATCAGGGTGGCGCTTGCATAGAGTGGGATTGGTTCTGTGCAATGTCTTTTCTTACTTAAAAAAAGCTTCAAGCACCGGTATTGCTGGAAAGCTTTTCTTAGTTGAGTATTGATTTACTCCTCTCCAGGAGTTAGGCACAAGGTCAGTTTTTATCTTACTCCCACAAGTAAGATGTGACCCAAGGTCGGGTCGGGAAAGTGGGGGTTTGAAAAGCCAGCGCCCGAAAGGTGAGCACTCTGGCCATTAAAAATTGCCTGGGCAGCCTCGTCAGCATTCTCCGGTAGGGGCGCCCCAGGCAGTAAGCAATAAACTTACTCCTTCCCAGAGAGGGAAGGCGAAGCCTGGGAGGGTGGACCTCCTAGAACTGCACATGACAGACCCATAGACCGGCATAAATGAAGCCCCAAAGACCAAGACAATACCAGTCTATGGGGTGCAGTATCCATCGGAACAGATACTACACTTTGATTTTAGCCAAAAAGTCGAGTAATAGCAATGCTGGAACATGAATTTTGCAGCCATCAAACTTTCTGGAACAAAAAAAAAAAAAAAAAAAAATTTCAAAAACGGTCCCAGTTACCAGATTCAGAAAAAAAACGATGAATATCTTCTAATGATATTTGTTACAGACGGGCTTATCCGCTTGCACAAAGAATATAAATGAACGGTGAATGTTTTTAAACTTAAATGAGAATTAACTCATTCAGATTTATTTAGAGGAGTAGATATAGAAATATAAATCAAGCAAACACACATATGAAAAGGAATGAATTGAAAAAGCAGAGTAAATGTATATGTGGAATGAAGTTCGTCTATTCTAAGACGAGGCTTTCGATGAATACATCAGGTTCACAAAGAGTTCTGGTGAAATGTCATGTATGTTTATATATATTAGTGATTGGACGATTCCAATATCCCCCCCTCCCCCCGATTCCGATACATTTATCAATTCAATTGTTTTTAAGCAGAAAAAAATAGATTTTTCTAAGTTTGTGGGGGGGGGGGGAGGATAGGTATTCTTCTCTATAGTTATAAAAAGGAGATACGCCTCTTCCCCCCCCCACACACAATATTTTAAAATAATATTTGTAAATAAGTATTTACTCTGTTGTTTTCAAATAAATAACATCGATTTATCTAAGTCATGGGGCTAGGTTCCTTCCAATATAATTTTAAATAGGGGATAACCACAAGACACCCAATATGTAACCCAAAACATTGAAGTTTATTTTTTGTTGTGTAGATTTCTTTTGCAGAGTACATATAGAAACATAAATCAAACATCTAACCACAACCTAACCCTAACCCACAAATGAAATGGGATGACTTGAAAAGGAAGAGCACATGCATATTTGTAGAAACGAGGGTTCTACTAGTATAGGACGAGGCTTTCGATGAATACTTTTCAATCCCCACCTTCCGACCTTGTGTCACATCTTCCCGCAGTGAGAGTGAAGTAAATACTAGCACACAAGATAACAATTAAACAAGTAGTAAACTCCTCACACCTGACATTATCCTGTATCTCTACAAAGCCACCATCCGCCCATGCATGGAGTATTGTTGCCACATCTGGGCTGGTGCATCATCTACTAGTCTCTCTCTCCTTGACAAAGTCCAAAAAAGAGTCGCCAACCTAATAGGTCCCTCACTGTCAACCAAGCTTGAGTCCCTGTCCCATCGCCACAATGTAGCATCCTTATGTTTGTTTTACAAATACTTCAATGGATTATGTTGCGATGAATTGGCTACTCTGGTGCCCCCTCGACGTAAATTCACTAGACCAACTCGACAATCGACTAAATCTCATTCATTCACTGTGGAGGTCCCCAGATGCTGGAGAGCCTTCTACTCAAATAGCTTCTTTCCTCGTGCTGCTGGCCTCTGGAACTCCCTCCCTGCCCCCTGTTTCCCCGACAGTACTGACATGCAGAAATTTAAAACTAATGTAAACAGACATCTCGCTGCGCAGATCCCAATTTAGGCTGACCCCCCCCCTCCCAACCTTCTCCCCTTTTCTTTTTTCTCAGTAGCCCCTTACGTCTACAGTGGCGGCCTGCCTTGTTTGGGGGGAACCATGCTTTAAAAAAAAAAAAACTACATACCTTAAGACACGTGACCTGAATTTATTAATTGCATAAAAAAAAAACAAAGACAATAACTTTTGGTAAAATAAATAAGCCTATACAGAAAATGCTGAACAGTTTTTGTATTTGTTTATTTTTTTTTTGTTATGTTATGTTTATCCGCTCGCACAAAGGATACAAATTAACGAGAAGATGAGCGATGAATGATTTTTAACTGAAACGAGAATTTACTCATTCAGATTTATTTCGAGGAGTAGATATAGAAGCATTGATCAAACAAACACACATATGAAAAGGAAATAGTTGAAAAAAAAAAAAACAGAGCATATGTATATTTGGGAACGAAGGTCCACAGGTGAATAAAGATAAGGGTTTCTAAGAATAATTAAAAAGGCAGACCACATGTAGATTTGTGGAACGAGAGTTCGCTATTATAAAACGAGGCTTTCGATGAATACATCAGGTCCACAGATGTAACCGCTTGAAAAGTCATTTTATGTATATACCTCCACGCGAAGGGTGTATATAGAAAGCATGTATGTGCACAGATGTGTGCATAACATACCTTAATAGAACAATATTCTTGGAAGACAACAAAAATGCATGTGTATGTGAAAATGGTGCTAATAATGAGAATTAATGTTTATGGAAGTAAAAGATAAGTTTCGCATTTGGTCAGTGAAACAATTGTTCATAAAAGTGTCCTTAATATAAAGGTAAAAAAAAGGATAAGATGACCGGGTGTGGGTGTTTTGTGTGAACCCATGGTTCCCTGGAGCTTGGAGACGGCCATCTTTCTCTGATTCATAAGCCTCAAACTAAAATCTTTTTCTAAGAATCCAGACATTTGTTGGTTACAAATACACCGAAACATTTAGTTACAGTAACACAGTGTTTAATATTGTATTTCACTAAAATATAAAATACATTTTTAACTAAAAAGTCATTAATAATCATCTATTACATAAAGAATACCAGGTGCTGTATGTAGAAGGACGTCAGCACCTCCCTGTAAAAACCTAACGTCGTCATCTCCCCTAACCGGGATATATATGCAACTGGGGGCCGCTTGTGAATTTGATGCTCTCATGAAGCCGGTTCAACCCGCCAAAGGTGAATGCCATGCCAGGTATTATATAAAGAACAGTTATTTTTGTGTGGATGTCCGGCTAAAAGTTAAAAAAAACTACAAAACAAAAACCCACAATGTTGGTATATTCTTGATCAGCGTTTCCCAGAATGAAGAATAATATCTAAAATTTAGAAATTTTTTTATTTATTCTTTGATCCTAAACTGGCACAGATTTGTGTGTGTGTGTGTGTGTGGGGGGGGGGGGGGGCTGTTCTCCAGCCACTAACTAAATGGAAGTAACTCTGAATTTTTTTTTTTCTTTTCACGGAGTCCCTTCTGCTGACTCATTCCTTGAGGTGTGTGTGTGTCCGTCCGTCCAGAGAGAGGAATGGGCTTGGTAGAGAGAGCGAGAGATGTTGCACTTTTGCCCAAGGCAACATCGGGTAGTCCTTGCTAGTTAATATCCAAAAACCAAAATTTTATTTTAATTATATCTAAAAACTTTTAATGCGATCACTCTTAGCAAAACATAAATGGTACCAGATTTATTTTGGTAGCACAATTCGCCACAGAATTATAACCATTCAAAGTTTGTTGGAAAGTAGAATATTTCTTGTCTTGGCTTCTATTGGTCCAGAAGCCAATTTGCATAGTGTATAACTAAAAGTGCAGACTTTGAACAAGTGAAAAATCCTTGCAAATTTAATGTCATCTTGTGGTAAATAAAAACATAATAATGGAAGCAATAATTATTAGATCAAACCAACATTTGGAAAAATCATAATTATGCCTCTAAAAATGTGCAAAAACGACACAAAAGTGGAACTTTAACTGTTCATATGATTCATTTTAACAGCTAACACATTGAATCTTATGATTCATAGAACACTAGAGATCGGATCAAGCTAGATTTTTCTTTTAATAGTAAATCATTTTTTTTTTAAACAAAACTTCAGATTTGAACTATGTAAAAGCAGACGGAAACACAATTTGATAAGCCAAAAATTTCATTCACTAAAGTCTCCACCATATTGTGGCCGTTAAGTGGGAAAACGTCAAATTTAAAAAATAAATCATCCGTTACTGAAAATAGTAACCTAACTTGAAGTAACCTGAAAAAAAACTATGGTGCTTCTGCGGTTTAGCCTCGACATGTTAGACCTCTTAAAAAGAAAATAGCTAAAGAAATGTGTACACTTTGTCATGTACTTATGTGGTAGCTTTAAAGAAGACAGTACACCAAAAATTATGCAAATTCATCCAGTATTTATCAAATTAAAAATAAAAAACGAATTTATTATTCAGTAGGCATTTTTGTTAACTGGTTTATCTCCCTTGTCTATTTCATAAGTAAAATGTCTAACGATATGTACAATCTTTTTTCTTTTTTTTCTTATAATTTAATAAATACTGGATGAATTTGCGTAATTTTTTTCTGTACAATCTTATTTTCAGCTATCACGTAAGTACATAACAAAGTTTATACATTCTTTAAATATTTTAATGTCGTAACTAAACAGCAAAAGCATCAAAACTATTAATGACACAAAAGAAAGAATTGTTCATTTATGAAGAGAAAATATTAAATTTTGTTTGCATCCAAATATTATTAAAATAACCACAAAAATGAGTTATCACAAGAAGTTGAAATTGAAGGGAATTTCACCATAGTTACCCATTTTCACACACTGTTTTGTTGTACCTATTGATAGCATTTTGTTTCTGGAATGCATTTTTCTAACACAAAGCCAAAGATTTATTTTATCCAAAATTAAAATTTCAAATTTAAAAAAAAAAAAAAAAAAAAAAAAAAAAAGTTTGAATTTAATGAATTAGATACATTTTGTACACCATTCTTCTGAAGATCTACTACAGAATTTTTTTAGTGTTCTCATGAATTTCTGAAAATCAGTTGTTCAAATTGAATAATAACGGGCAGAACCTGTGGAAATTCCACGGTTGTAACCTTCATCTATTATATATTTCTGCCATACTTAAAAATATTTCCATTCTATAGCCATCCACGATATTATTGTACCCCCTTTGTTCAAACTGAAACATACTTATCTAAGTACTCTGGTAAATAAATGCGAGAGTAATTTGTTTTTCTTTTCACCACATATTTTCAAATATTGACTGTTTTTCTTCAAATCAGTGATCTTGAGAAAGTCTTAAAATAAAGACAAAACGTTGATGAATATATAAAAAATTTTCGTTTTCTGTTACGTTGGATTATTTTCTTCATATTTATCATATATACACTAGCAAATATATGCTCCCTCCGTTCGCATATTTTTATTAGTCTGGGAGTATGATGTGGTGAACGAACACTACTGCTCCCTCCCACCACCAAAAAAGGAGGAGGTAATGTCTGATATCATAGCAACAGAACAGATACAACATTAGCCCCGTCCCACCCCCTGAATAAAACAGGTAATCTTGGGAGGATAGAATCATGAAGAGCGAACATATACTATACTGCCCCCCCCCCAAAAAAAAAGGAATTAATGCCTGAGAGGAATCTATCATGACAAATGAAAATATACTACACTATCCCCCCCCACTAAGAGGAGGTAAAATCTGGGAGTACCCTCCCCCAAGGAGGTTTTAATGCATGGGAGGATAATATCATAACAGAACAGATACTACACTACCCCTCCAAAATAGGAAAATAAAAGGAAGGTAACACCTGCAAGTATGGTATCATGGCAATATACTACCCCCACCCCCACACACACACAAAAAAAAAAAAAAAAATAAACAAAATGGTCTTGTGACAACAGAAGAGATACATTACCTCCTCTCCTAAAAGAGTATGTAATACTTGGGAGGATTACCCCCCACCCCCACACTCCTTAAAAAAAGGAGGAAGTAATCACTGAGCAGACAGTCTTATGTTACGGGTTGATATGCCGTATAACAAAATAACCAAACCTAAAAGTGAGTAAGTAATTGACTTTCCTTATCATTTTTAAACACATGAGTATGCGTGTGTAAAGAAGAAAAAAAAAATGGCTACATTAAAAGTCTGATTTAATGGCTTAAAAACGTAAATAGTTTTCGTTTCTAATTATCATTATTTTCTCAGGCTGAAAAGTAAAAATAAATAAATCCTCAAGATTTTATTTAATGTTTGTTTTTTATGCTCCAAATATTATGGTGGTAATATTAACCTTTTAAATATAGGCTGATGTAATTTCAATCATCGAAGTGGAGGTTCGTTCCTATTTCATTAAAAACAATGTTACCTTCGCAGAGCCTTCTGGTAAAACGCACTCATAAACATTATCATAAAAAACAACACTAGTGGAGTTTGAATTACCTACAAGACATCATCCTCAAGTGTCTTCGGTCTCTCTGTACAAGGGTTTGTCAGAACAACCTGACATGAGGATACTTCCCCTACAAGTAAACCCTGACCAAATATTCAAAATAACATAGTATTCGAAGTCCAAATAAGATCCCTTTGACATGGCTATACACCGGCTCATGCAAGGAATGGTGCACCTACTCCAAGTAATATTACCTCAAGTAACAGCACTTAGCTGGATACTCCACCAGACTAGATGAATTCTTGTCCTGGAATCCGGTAAGACCAAGAGACCGCAAGAAAGATTTACTATAACATAGTTCATGGGTCAGTTGGAGACAAAAATCAATATTCTTAACTTCTTTACTAACTCAAATAGAGAAGAACTTTAATAGAATATTCAAATATCTATGTATGTCATATAAAAATCAAGTGTTAGCCCCAGGAAGAGGCCCCTTGATTTCTGAGAACTTCGATTGAAGTTAAATGAAAAAAAAGAAAA
>OY744550.1:24066365-24086365 GCA_963556195.1 Sepiola atlantica
ACCTGTTCGCTTACTTGGGCACAAACACCCATCTTTCACAAATTTAGCATGCCATCTGACAATGGATTTCCTTTCAGGGGCTTCTTTTTTAAATTTCCTGCGAAATGCACGCTGAACACATGTCCACGATTCAGTCTTTGCAAATTGGAGGATGCAAAATGCCTTGTCTTGTTTAGAGAACGCCATTACTGCACCTGGAAAGATAACACGAAAATCATTAGTATGACCAAAAAACTTGATTAAGCAAGTTTTAAAATGGAACCAGTTTCATTTTTCTACCTGGAATAGTTTGAGATATACGCATTTGTAATGTTCCCAAGACTTTTGAAACACCCTGTATAAGCATTTGAAGCTGAAAGATAAAACCCGGATTTATGCTTAGTGGTAGAGTCTAGGGTTAGTGGTAGGGTAAGTAATTATAATTTTTTCTTTCTGATAACTTTTCAGCATACAAAAATATCAAAATGGGGGGGGGGGTAACTTCTTTAAAAGGCTAGGATGGCCCAGAAAAGGGATCATTTTGCATTAAATTTATATGCGAAACTGATCCTCAAACTCTAAATATTAGATTGTTTTGGTTTTTTTTTCCAATTTTTTTTTTAGGGCGTCCACATGTAATCACCTAAAAAGAAAAAAAAGTCCTTGTTTTTAATTGGCAGCTAGAAATTAATTTCTGACTAAAATTAAAGTTCGAAAGTTGAGTATTTGAACTCTTAAACCTAAGAAAAACAGTATTTATCGAAGAGTCACTATTTTATATAAGGACCACAGAACTTTTTGATAGTCAATTTATTTGAAAACGTATACTGTTTGTCCATATTACATTTAAATGTCTACATGTTTGTACAGTCATAGAAACAAGGAGCAGGGAGGGAATTTCGAAGACAAGTGGTCCGAGAAAAGAAGCTATCAGAGTAGAAAATATTCTGGCATCTAGAGACCTTTACAGTGTTGGAGTGGAATTTTTCTGTTGGTCAGGAATATTTACGCTGAGGGCTACAAGTGCAGTAAGTTCATTGTAGCACATTCCATGGAAATACTTGTAAAACAGGCACAGGGATGCAACTCTGGTGATTCGACAGGGGCTGGAGCTTGGTAGACAGTGCGGGACCTATTATGTTAAAAAAAATTTTTATTTTTTTTTTTTTTTTTGCACCTTGTCCAAGAGGTAGAGGCTAGTGTTAGGTGAGGCAATCCAGATGTGTCAACAATACTCCATGCGCGAGTGACTGGTGGCCTATAAAGATATAGGATACTGGCAGATGTAAGAAGTTTTCTAGCCCAGTAGAGGGAGCCTACCTTTTTTTTTTTTGCAGCAAACTTGGCAGCATCTATGTTCCAATTCATGTTGCTCGAGAATATCATGCCGAGGAATTTGAATCTTGTACTTTTGTGAAGAGTGCTATCAGCCATGACGATCTGTGGTTTAAAAGATTTCTTAGTTGTTTATGGAGAGGAACTTCATCTTGGTCGCATTAACTGTGACCATTATTCAAATGTTTGCTGTTTCTATACTGTCAAAGACGTTTACGAAAGTTGTTCATAACTCGATGGATCATTTCATATGGAATGACTACAATATCTGGACAAATGGCATCTTTTAATTGTTCAGTAGATTCTGAGCGATCCGTGTATACTTTTGACTTTAGATAACCTCAGAGAAAAAAAATCATCTGAAATGACATGAAATAAAATGTCAATGGAATTATATGTACATTTGGAAAATAAAAACACTTTTTTTAATTTTTAATTTTTTTTATTATTCTAATTTTTATTTATTAAACCCTGCAAATGTGTCAGATTATTTTGCCCCACCCCGTATTTATCAAAAATATTAAATTAGAGAAATACAACTTGTTTTAACAATGTTTTGAAACATTTGATAAGTTTTAAAGTTTCTTAATTAAAATTTTTCATTTTACCCATTTTTTCTTTTTTTTTTTCACCATTTAATATTAGCCTATGAAATTGATGCAATCTAATTTGTTTGTGTTTTTCAGGACCCAAGCTGAGATGGCCCACACATGTCGGGGCACCATCAATTTAGCCAATGCTTTTATCCATACAGAAGATTCTTGTACATTTGTTATCTCAAATGGTGGTACACAAAGCTTCCATCTGAGAGCCAGTTCTGAAGTGGAACGACAAAAATGGGTGACAGCCCTAGAACTAGCAAAAGCAAAAGCTATTCAAATGCTGGAATCAGGTATGAACCATTTTATTTTTTATACAATGCAAAGAAGTGATGAGGACGGATTTTAGTGAAACAGCGATAGACCTTGCCAGAGATAGGTTAGTTTGAAAATCAATTTCTAAAAGCAGTCCAACACATGCCAGCATGTAAAATTGACATTAAACTCGATATGATGATGAAAAAATTTATGAGAGTTCTTGGGTTAGTCGATGTAGAACAGTTGAGGTAGCAGGGTCAATTGGCAGTGAAAGGGCAAGGAAAATATAGGAGTAAGTGATAGGGATGGATTTGAGAGAAAGAGGGATAAAGACCTTGTCAGAAATAGGTTAGTTTGGAAGTAAATTTATAAAAGCATATAAAACATGTTAAATCAAATATGATGAATTCAATCCCAGAACTAAGAAATATTTTAGCATTTTGTTTGTATATAGCATTTTGTTTTGTATATAGTAAAAAAAATCCTTTAGAGAAACCAAATCTTGATAAACTTGGCTTTAGCATTTTATGTGTATACTATCTGGCTTTGCCAGCTCACTATTGATTCACATAGTTTGCGACTTGAAATATTAATTTAAAATAATAAACATTTCATTCATAACTTTGTTGTAAACACGAAACAACATCTTTCTCATTTATTCATATAGATAGATAAACATTTTGGCAGGTTTGATACACATTTATTCAGCTTTTAAATGTGACTGTAAAGGAAGGAAAAGAAAAATCAATTTTCACTTGCAATTTAGAAATAGTTTACAACTTGTTGAAAATCAAGTTGGTCCCTCTAAAGACCGAAACATTTAAACACAAATGCTAAATATGTCTAGGAAAGAAAATAATATTACGAAAACAAAATATTTGTTACATTAAGATCAATACAATCATTGAATTAAAAAAAACAATAACAAATAGTTAATTAATCAAATGTATTTTTTCAAAATCAACATGCAAATTAGTTAACCTTACAACTGATATCACATATATATAAGTAGTATATAAAAAAGATGGAGCATTGTGTAAAATTGAATTAACTTGAAATAGGGCATTTTGACTTCACTGTTGGTGCGAGAAATGGGCCTAACGTTTATTTACACCATCTATTCATATATATATATAGATATATAGATAGATATAGATAGATATATATATATAGATATAGATATAGATAGATAGATAGATATATAGATATATAGATATAGATAGATATATAGATATATAGATATAGATAGATATATAGAGATAGATATATAGATAGAGATAGATATAGAGATAGAGATAGATATAGATATATGGATAGAGATAGATGGAGATATATATATATATATATATATATATATATATATATATATATATATGATAGAGATAGAGTATATATAGAGATAGAGTATATATAGAGATAGAGATATCTATGGAGAGATAGATATATAGAGAGAGATAGATATATATATATTAATTGGTATAAAGATCCTTATACAAACATTATTTGGCTAAATATTTGCAAAACCTGTTTCGGTCACAGCTATAGAGCATCAAGGCCAACGTCCTCTTTTCATTTGATGGAATATCAGTACATGCAGAGACCTAAGGCTGGACAGCAAAAGAAAGCTGGATACCCAAGGAAGACATGGAAAGAACCCATCAGGCAAGACCGTAAACTGGTAAATAGACACAGTCAATCGTGATCACTGGAGACTTAGCATAAGGACAGCCAGACAACATCGAACTTCTTGTCAAAGGGAACATAGACGATAAACCTGGATAGTGAGTGAATTAATGAAATAAAATTCATTTCTAAAATGATCAACTTATGAAGACCAATTCAGATCACCTAAAAATATTATTAACCGTTAAGTTTTTTTTATTTGTTCATTGATTGATTTATTTATTTATTCTATGCCTTCTTAGATTAGGACTCACGCTAAAATCGACTTGGTGTCATTACTTTCCGGATGTTTACGTAAACCACCGGAAAGTACCGACGCCAAGTTGGTTGACCTACCTGCGTCCAAAAAATCAAAAACAGAGCTGGATTTACAAGTGGGGGAAAAAAAACAAACATTAACCAACATTTAAAGCAAAAAAAAAATAAAATAAAACATTTAGTCAAATTGTATGAAAGAAATTTATTTTTTAACAAAGAAATAAAAATAAAAAGGTGATAAATTATATTTTTGAAGTGTTTTTTTTTTATCGAGAATTATTTTTGGTTAGGGTTAGGTATTTAAAAAAAAATGTTTTAAAAACTTTTGCAAGAATTATTTTTGGTCAGGGTTAGGTATTTAAAAAAAAATTTTTTTTTAACTTTTGCCAGGACATTTTTTTTCTTTTGCGATCAGGTTTTCTTCGTGACGAAAGTTAATCACTCCTTTCAGGAGATGCAACAGTCAGTGATTGCTTGTGAAAATTATTTGCAGTAGTTTCGCGTTTCAATCAGTTGCAATCACATTTTAATCAGTTTAAATGTTGACTGCTTATTCTATCGCAATTTGATTGGTTAACCGCTTTGGTACTTTCAGCAGTTTATGTAAACATCCGGAAAGTACTGACGCCAAGTCGATTTTAGCGTGGGTCCTTATCTAAGAAAGTACCATTTATTCTAATATAAAGAAGGCATTCTTACCTAAATTTTCAAGTGAGGGTTAAAATTATAATATGATGTTTTAGACATCCAGTTGTTGAAGTTGTAACATACGCATCTTAAGAAAACACAAATATAACATACTCACACACACATACACAATATTCGCGTAGACGCTCAGTCAGAAGCAAGCAAAATATCAGAAATAAATAAATATATTTATAAAAAATTTTTCAAATTAATTCTTAGTTATCATTGAACTTCACAAATGCAGACATACATACACACACACACATATATATATATCTCATATATATATATCTCATATATATATATCTCATATATATAATATATATATCTCATATATATAATATATATATCTCATATATATAATATATATATCTCATATATATAATATATATATCTCATATATATAATATATATATCTCATATATATAATATATATCTCATATATATAATATATATCTCATATATATAATATATATCTCATATATATAATATATATCTCATATATATAATATATATCTCATATATATAATGTATATCTCATATATATAATATATATCTCATATATATAATGTATATCTCATATATATCTCATATATATATTATATATCTCATATATATATATCTCATATATATATATCTCATATATATATATATCTCATATATATATATATATCTCATATATATATATATATCTAATATATATATATATCTCATATATATATATATCTCATATATATATATATCTCATATATATATATATATCTCATATATATATATATATATATCTCATATATATATATATATCTCATATATATATATATATCTCATATATATATATATATATCTCATATATATATATATATATCTCATATATATATATATATATCTCATATATATATATATATATCTCATATATATATATATATATCTCATATATATATATATATATCTCATATATATATATATATATCTCATATATATATATATATATCTCATATATATATATATATATCTCATATATATATATATATATCTCATATATATATATATATCTCATATATATATATATATATCTCATATATATATATATATATCTCATATATATATATATATATCTCATATATATATATATATCTCATATATATATATATCTCATATATATATATATATATATATCTCATATATATATATATATATATATCTCATATATCTCATATATATATATATATCTCATATATATATATATATCTCATATATATATATATATCTCATATATATATATATATCTCATATATATATATATATCTCATATATATATATATATCTCATATATATATATATATCTCATATATATATATATATCTCATATATATATATATATCTCATATATATATATATATATATCTCATATATATATATATATCTCATATATATATATATATATCTCATATATATATATATATATCTCATATATATATATATATATCTCATATATATATATATATATATCTCATATATATATATATATATATCTCATATATATATATATATATATCTCATATATATATATATATATCTCATATATATATATATATATATCTCATATATATATATATATATATCTCATATATATATATATATATATCTCATATATATATATCAATTCTTGAAGCCCTCTTCATAAAAACTAAACATCCCACAATCAATAATGTGAATTATCAAACTAGTCATAACATTTTAAAGTGTCTAGCATAGTAATTAACATTTCGAAATTCTTAGCCATGCAGCAATTATACGTTTGAATCTTGAACGTGCTTAGAACGTAATCTCGCTCTCATGTAACATCTCAATATTATAGACGCTCTTTTTAAGCTGTAAATTACTAGCAATAAAAATCTCAACAGACATATTTGTAAAGACACCAAGATTAACACCGAAAAAGAAAAGAAAATGGAACAAGAAACCCACGGAACTTACACACCAATTTGACCTAAAGTCCTATCAAGCAAAAACACTGTTATTTAATACTATTTGCATATATATATATATATATATATATATATATATATATATATATATATATAGTAATCCAGGTAGGGTAAAAATCCACAGGGTAGAAATCCAAAAGGAATCAAACCGGGTTTATAAAAGAGTGCTCAATAAAAATATAGAGCTGTATTGTGAATGCTTTTATTCAAACATGTACAAGGTCTGCTACACTGGCATGTCGATGTTATCGATCTACAGCTCTCAAGAGCTGAGGTCTCATCAGGCAGAAAATTGTTTTTTGATTCAACTGGTTGCTGAATTCCAGGGAGAATGAAGTCAAGCAAAAAAGAAGAGGAGAAAGAAATAAAAGTCATGTGACCGATTTTAAAATATGATTGCCGTTAGAAATTACTATTTTCTTATTTTTATCTTTTATATATTTTATATATATATATCCAACGCTGAGCTGGGGTAGAAAGGGGGGGGGGCGAGGAAAAGAAAAAGAAAAGAGAAGGGGAAAGAGATACAATTGCTGTCAGAAAAGTTTAATTTACAGCTATTTATATTTTTATTTTGTATTTTTATCCAACGCTTAGTTAGGGTGGGGGGGGGGGTTGGAAGAGAAAGAAAGAGGAAAGGGTTGAGGGGTGTTAGGGGTGGATGTCTATAGCCATTTAGGATTTGTTGCGGGAATGGTTTTGAGTTAAATTCATATTTATTTTTATTCAGCGCTGGGCTGGATAAAGAGGGGGGTCGGGGGGAGATTAAACAAGAGCGAAAGAGAAGATGAAGAGAGAGGGGGATGGGGGGTTTCAAATTTGTCGTGTCTGCTTCCTGTCAATGCAGACATATAACAATTACATGACACCCAGCTTACGGGGATATTTTAGTTTAAACTCATTGATGGATTTATGGCCTTATTGTTAATAAATTATGTTGTTATATTTTGATCAATTGGCATTTAATTTTGATTATTTTGATGGATAGTTAAATGTATTTTAAATAATATTTATCAGTTAATTAATAAAACATAAAGGCAATTGTCTTTATTTTTAGTAAGATTAATATATGGATTATTGGCAGTAATATTAGTAGGTTAGTTCTAGGTACTAATGAGTTAAAATATATTGGGAATTATTCTTGGTGAGGATCGTATATAAGTTTATGACATTGATATTGATGGATTATACTATTATATTTAGTTTTAATTATTTTGGAGTATGAATAAATGTATTTCGATTATAAATAATAGTTAGTGATGGATTAATAAAACATACTGGTAATTGCTTTTATTTTTAATGGAATTTATATATCGATTAATTTCAGTGGTATAGATAAATAAATTTTATTATTCGAGTGCGTGTGTGCGCTCAACATCCAGCTCACAAAACTACTTATTACCAAAACCAATTTTTAAATATTTAAATAATTATATACTGATCACTTTAATCAAAATTACTGGCCCCCACCATTTCTAATCCCCCCCTTCATAGACCATAACTTGAGTTAACAATTTAAACTAGAACACCTTAACACTAATACTATAACAGGTGTTAACCCCACCATTAATAATAGGATCACAACGAATAATAAAATTTATTTATCTATACCACTGAAATTAATCGATATATAAATTCCATTAAAAATAAAAGCAATTACCAGTATGTTTTATTAATCCATCACTAACTATTATTTATAATCGAAATACATTTATTCATACTCCAAAATAATTAAAACTAAATATAATAGTATAATCCATCAATATCAATGTCATAAACTTATATACGATCCTCACCAAGAATAATTCCCAATATATTTTAACTCATTAGTACCTAGAACTAACCTACTAATATTACTGCCAATAATCCATATATTAATCTTACTAAAAATAAAGACAATTGCCTTTATGTTTTATTAATTAACTGATAAATATTATTTAAAATACATTTAACTATCCATCAAAATAATCAAAATTAAATGCCAATTGATCAAAATATAACAACATAATTTATTAACAATAAGGCCATAAATCCATCAATGAGTTTAAACTAAAATATCCCCGTAAGCTGGGTGTCATGTAATTGTTATATGTCTGCATTGACAGGAAGCAGACACGACAAATTTGAAACCCCCCATCCCCCTCTCTCTTCATCTTCTCTTTCGCTCTTGTTTAATCTCCCCCCGACCCCCCTCTTTATCCAGCCCAGCGCTGAATAAAAATAAATATGAATTTAACTCAAAACCATTCCCGCAACAAATCCTAAATGGCTATAGACATCCACCCCTAACACCCCTCAACCCCTTCCTCTTTCTTTCTCTTCCAACCCCCCCCCCCCCCCTAACTAAGCGTTGGATAAAAATACAAAATAAAAATATGAATAGCTGTAAATTAAACTTTTCTGACAGCAATTGTATCTCTTTCCCCTTCTCTTTTCTTTTTCTTTTCCTCGCCCCCCCCCCTTTCTACCCCAGCTCAGCGTTGGATATATATATATAAAATATATAAAAGATAAAAATAAGAAAATAGTAATTTCTAACGGCAATCATATTTTAAAATCGGTCACATGACTTTTATTTCTTTCTCCTCTTCTTTTTTGCTTGACTTCATTCTCCCTGGAATTCAGCAACCAGTTGAATCAAAAAACAATTTTCTGCCTGATGAGACCTCAGCTCTTGAGAGCTGTAGATCGATAACATCGACATGCCAGTGTAGCAGACCTTGTACATGTTTGAATAAAAGCATTCACTATATATATATATATAACAAAACTGAATAAGTAGAAAATAATTCAAACATATATAAAATAAAGATTAAAAAACTAAATTAAAACTAAAATAATTGATACTTCTGCAGTTTACGGACTGGGCTGAAATAATAAGGTTATTATTTAGAAACCCATTCTTAACGGGGGGGGGGGGGCCTTTGTTAACTATTCTGTACTACTCACCCAACAATTTAATAAACAAAAGATACTGTAAAAATTGAATTTAACTTTAAAATCCTATCTAAAAAAAAATAGCATGGTCCATAAACTGCAGAAGTACCAAATAAAATTAAAATTAAAACCAACACAGGATAGAATAAATTTTAAAAATTAGAAGAAATACACATGTATCCTCACATCTCTAGGAAGCTTTGTATGTCTGTCCATCATGCTTAAGTTTTTAAATAGCATTTTTGGGTATTATTTACTCAAGTCAACAAAAAAAAGGAGGGGTGAACAAAACAAATGTGTAACAAATAAATGTTACCAAAGGCAAGATAAGTTACTCTTCTACCTACCTGGATAAGTTTATTTGTGTTTTAACTTATTTTAAAGGGTTTTGTACTTCCAGAAAAAAGTAGGGTCGAAGAGACCCACGTTAGAATGAAGAAAAAAAAATAGCGCATGTGAACACATGAAGCCTCCAGAATCGCCCCAAAATCAGAAATTAAACAAAAATACAGCTAATAACTGTCACAAATTGGGCAAAAGTTTTATGTTCAACCGAACTGTGTTTTATTAACTGTATTTTTGTTTAATTTCCGATTTTAGCACGATTCTCGAGGCCTAAAGTGTTGACATGCACCTTTTTCTTTTCTTTTTTTTCATTCTAATGTGGATCTCTTCGACCCTAATTTTCTGGAAGTAAGAAACTCTTTAAAATAAGTTAAAACAACAAATAGACTTATCCAGGTAGGTAGAAGAGTAACTGATCTTGCCTTTGGTAACATTTATTTGTGTACATTTCGTTTTCTTCACCTCTTCAATAAATAATACTGCATTTTCATTGTTAAGCACACATTGAATGAATGCATCTCTATAGGAGCCTCTGTCCATCTTTTGGGCTGTCGCACTTAATGTTGTAATAGCATTTTTTTTCTTCAAACTGGTGTGTCTAAGAATTTGCTGCGAAGAATCTGCCAATCTATGTCATTTATAAATATAGGATTTCTTCCTGCAGTAAACAAACAGCTAGTAAGTAACTCGAATTCCTTACGCTGAATATAAGCGTATATTCTTTTCCTCAATATTTTTGCTATGTTCTACAAACTTGTATCCCATTACATGTTTTTGTGCTACTTGACAGAAGTCTACATCATGTCTGCTGCTATATTTGACACTCTATCAGTCAATGGACTGCCTACATTGATCAGGTGTTGAAAGAGGCTCACAATAAGTCTATGCTTGCATGGACCTACAATCTGTAAGGGTAAGGGTTGGGGGTCAAAGTTAGCTCGGGTCCTAAACTGAAAAAGTACCATGTTTTTACTTTTTATCTTTCAACTGGAATTTTCTATCCAGATTTGTTTGATTGTGACAGTTATACTCTGAGCGATGAGTCGCATCATCTGTCGCCAGAGCTCCGAAGAGATTTTGTTACATACCTGGCAGAGCTTGAGTAGGTGTTGTTCGTACCAGTCAGGGATACGTCCTTGACAATCGGTCTGACAGTGGTTTTGTTCATTCCTTGGAGGTCAATCCTCCCAGGCTTTACCTTCTCTCTTAAAAGGGGTTAGTTTATTGCTAACTGCCTGAGGCACACTTGCCAACGGGGCTGCTCAAGCATTTTTTGTAGGCCAGAGTGCACTTGTGATCTGGCTTTGCAGAACCTCGCCTCACCTCGTGTCTAACCTCTCGCATGGATAATAAATAAAGCTACATGAAAATGTGAGTTTACCGCTTTCTTTTTATTATCCAGAAAAGGCGGATTTTCACTTAAATTAGCAATACACATCGACCAGAAAACTGTTTGGATAATCACAGATTTCAGGGTAGTTCTATTAAAATAGTCATATCTTAAAAACTAAAGCACTTTAAGTGCTCAAAATACCATCAGTTTGTTAGGAAATGAATATCCTTTCACGTGCATTCATGAATAATAATATACAGTATATATTTTAAAGAGTTTTGAGCAAATAAAGGCCAAAAAATGTTAACGCTATTTTCGGCAATTTACGTCACTTTTTTTTTTTGTACATCCCCCCCCCCTCGTTTAAAACTCTGGTACCATCCCTCTGTGCGGAATTTAGTCCTGAAATTTGGAAACCAATCAGGAGAAACATCACTTTTAATGTCTGTTGGTGTATGAAGTAAATCGGCTCATTTCTTTCTTTGAAGTGTTAAAAATAGCACTTCAACATGACGTGTGTTGAACATTTTGAAAAAATATATTTTCGTCGCCCAGTTAGTAGATAAATCAATCTTTTTACTTTTTTATGCATTAAAATTATAATTGTATATACGTGTTCTCTTTTGGTAGTAATAATATTTCATTACCCTATCCGAAAAAAAAAGAAGCGTTTTCTATTTATAGTTTGAAAAACTGACTGTAGTAGCAGCAGTAATAGCAGCTATAAACACAGGCGATTTTTGTTTATTTTCATTCTAGAACGAATTTTAAAAATTTGAAAATATGGATATAGAAAATGTTACATTTTTCGTACCCCAACTAATAAATAAATTAATCTTTTATCTTTTTTTATGCATTAAAATTATAATTGTATGTTTTGTCTTTCGGTAGTAGTAATTTTAAATTACCTTATCCGAAAAAATATTGTCCTTTTTTTTTTTCTTTTTTTTTTTGAGCGAAAGTCAACAATGGCTGCTAGTATTGCTGATATAACAATCAATCAGCAGCAGCTAACTATAAACTAGTCTTGTAAAGCTTTGTAAAAATAAGACAAAAATACTTTTGTGCTTAAAAAAGTTAATCCTATTTGGTTCTTTTATAAAAAATACTTTAAAAAATACTGGTTTTCACTCAACTTTTGAACTTCTAGTAGTAATGACTTTCTAGTCGCCAATTTAAAAAAAAAAATTAAGATTCTACTTTTTTAGGCAATTATGTGTGAACACACTTAAAGTCTTTGCGAAAAAGAAAAAAAAAATTTAGAATTTGAGTGGGGGATCAGTTTCGCATATAAATTTAATGTAAAAGTATCTCTGATTTCCCGGCCATTCTTGCCTTTTAGTGAAATTTATAAAATAAATAATTACTCTACCACTAACTTTAGGTACGACTAACAAGCCCACCTCCTAAAAATGCCTTCTTGAATGTATCGTACCATTAACCTTAAATATGAGTGGCAAGCCACCCCCTAAAAAACACCCTTAACCCTAACACTAAGTTCGAATGGCGACCTCTATCCAAAACAAAACCCCTTCCTTAACCTTATCACTAACCCTAAGTCCGAGTGGCAAGCCCTAATCCTACAAAAAGCCCATTAAAACCACACATAATCATCTAAAAAAAAAATAAAATAAAAAAAATAAAGCAGACGCCCATAAAAAAAACGTACAGGATTTATTTTCCATAGAAAAAAATTGATTAATGCCCTAAAACGCTAGAATAGCCCGGAAATGGTGAATTATTCTACATGTGAAACTAATCCCCCACTCTAAATTCTAAATTGTTTTTTTTTCTTTCTGCTAAGTTTTCAAGGTGTTCACACTTAATTGCCCCTAGCCCTATCACTAACCTGAAGTTCAAGTGGTAAGCACCCCCTCCTCCCACAAAGACCCTCATAATCGTCTAAAAAAAGAAAGAAAAGAAAAACGCACAGGATTTATCTCCCATAGAAAAAATAATTAACTGTCCTAAAACGCAAGAATGGCCTTGAAATGGGGGATTATTTTATATTTAATTTGTGAAACTGATCCTCACTCTAAATTCTAAAATAATTGTTTTTGTTTCTTTCTGCCAAGTTTTTCAGGGTGTTAACATGTAATTGCCTAAAAAAAAAAAAAGTAGAATCTCATATTTTGGGGAGGTAAGGGTGTGAGTTAGCAGAAGGTGTTAATCTACAATAATGCCAAAGAAATCTTGCAATATATTCATTTTTAAACAGTCCTAGTATTAGATTTCAGTTTCTTGTACATAAAATGTATTACAATTCAACTTTGAGTTTTCTAACTTCTTTCTTTTTAATGGATGCATGGTATTTTTAAGGTATTGCAGCATATTTATGTGCACTTAGTGCAGATTACTTGGAAACCATTAATTTCTGGAGATTTTCAGTGGCACATTCTGATTCCTTGTACAAAAATACACTTATATGGTAAATTTCATTGCTTAATCTTGTGTTTTAACAAAGATATAACATTTTTACTGAAAAATTAGTGTAAAAAATGTGACGAAACGCATATGGTCTTAAAGAGGGGAAAATATCCAATTGTGTGAGGCACAAAAATAGTCATAACTTCCTTATTTTTAGTCAGATTTAAAAAATTTAAAAAGATTCTTTCTTAGATCATCAAGCTCTTTCTATATATGTCATTATTGAGATATTTTAAGCCATTTAACTTTTTTCATGTGTATTGCTACTTTGATGGATATGGTTACAAGATATGCCACAGATGATAAAAGGCATTTTTGTAAGGGACAATCTTTAACCCTTTTACAGTTAACAATTATCATTGTTTATGTTATTTATTTTATTCATGTTAATACTACTTGATTTATTATCGTTCCTAACATTGTTTTTTCTTCTTTTTTTTTATTTTAAAAATTTTGTTTTTCAAAATTATCCTTATAGCTTAGTTTCATCATATTATTGAACATTTGGTGTAAAGTAGCATTTGGGGCAGGAGTAAATTGATTAATTTTGTAATATTTCTGCCCTAGTTTAGTTTTAACCATTTGGTTGAATGGTGGTGTAAACCAAAATGTACTTACATCCCGTCATGCAAAAGTTAGCGAGTAAAACACATACACATGCCCTTTTCTAGACCGCAGTCGAAAATATTTCAAGTTGTGAGGGGAAGCAAGAAAGCAAATTTCAAGTCAGACAACCACCTCAGACTTACCCTACCACCTGAAATGAATTCAGAAAGAAATCTCCCACTCTAAAATATGGTAGGTGTTACTTTAGGTCATCAGAAATGATAATCTATGTATGAAAAATTGAATTAATATTTTAGTAATATACTAGCGGAACCCGTCGCCCGGCGTTGCACGGGAGAAATTAGTATCTGTTACATGACGTCGAAGTAAAAAAAAACGGCCTATAGTTCTTTCTACACACCCACCCCCTATACCGTGTTGGCGAATGTTTTAAATTAAAAAAAAAAGAAAAAAGTGGAAGAGTTGAACGGGTTCGAACGCTGTAACCATCGATCAGTACACCACCGTTCTTACTCAAAGCGCCACGGTTTTGAGTTAAAAATACATGTGTAAATAGGCTAATAACGCTATGGTTGTTTAGTGACATGCGTGTTATGTTAACATTTAGATTCTGCCGACGATATGGAAAGTTAAAAAATGACACGGTGTAGGTGATTTTTTTTATGTAATAAATTCATTTGGGCAATTTTTCTATAATATGCGTGTTTAAGGTGTATGATTTTGAAAATGTAAATGTATCCGGGCCTACCAGTGTCTTGATGTTTATTGAATTAAATATGAAGTCGATTCGATCAAGAAATTTTATCCGCCATGTTGAATCATAAATGTTGCAGGAATTGTGTTCGTTAATTTCATTCGCTTAATTCCGGAATGAATATCAATGTAGAAGGTAGAATTAGATAGAACGTAATCTGATAATAGCGCATAATCATCGTAGTGTAAGGGAGCGGTTGTTAAGTTTTTACGTATTGCTTAATATTATGTAGTAAAATAATGCCAGACAAATACGAAATAACAATGGGTGCTTTATGAAAATTATACTGTGTTTATTAGTACCCGGTGTCGACGAGTGTAGTCACAGTACAGAATTGTTAGGGAGAAAAGTTTTTACTACCACCTATACGGAGTTGGTATTTCGGAGAGTCGTGGCGGCCGGGCCGAATGTAATATTCAGTGTTAGTTTGGAAAGAAGAATAACAGATATACTAAAACACGCTCGAGTCAATAAGTGCAATGTAATTGTGAGTTCAGTAGCCCGTGATGCATGTGGTTATTTTCCTATTCTCCGAGAAGGTACAGGGGAAAAACGTCTCTACTTTATATATTAGATCTAGATAAATAGTGAGTGCATTTTTGACGGAGAGTGTGCGCTAGTAACGATAATAGATTAATACACTAGTTTTACCATTTTTTTAGAAGTTGAGGTCAGTGAAAATTGACTAAGAAAAAGTTCTCCACTCTAATAAAGAGCAGTGTGTATGTATGTGTGTATATATATTATATATATATTATATATATTTACGAGGCCTGTCTAAAACGTATCCGACCTTAGGCCAGAAAAATATTTCAAATATGTGACGGGGTTGGGACCCTAATCCCACTTCAAAGTAGGCCCCTTGTGCTTGCACACACTTGGCCCACCGATCCATCCACTACCGTAAACACCTCTAGAAGACTTCTTTTGAAATGGTGTTCATCTCTGCTGTCACGTTCCGTATTATCTCTTTTTTTTTCTCGCACCCTGTCAACAACAGCTGCACTCTAAGCAGTTTGGGGCCTGCCAGTACGCTGGTCACTCTCCGCTGATGTGTGTCGCCATTTGTGTTACACATCGCATCTTCTCCAAACACCTGCTGAACTTAACATTTCAAATATTTAAGGGAATAGCAAATAAGACAACACACCGTTTTTAATCTATTTCCATAATGAGATGAGTTTTTTTTCTTTCTGCTTTGTATACC
The DNA here is from genome assembly GCA_963556195.1 of Sepiola atlantica. Lineage (NCBI taxonomy): Eukaryota > Metazoa > Mollusca > Cephalopoda > Sepiida > Sepiolidae > Sepiola > Sepiola atlantica. The sequence continues at coordinate 24,082,723 of OY744550.1, forward strand.
GCTTTATACGTTTTTTCTTTTTTTAAACTTTTCAGTTTGAAACAGCTTCTTTTTTTTTCCTTATTTGTTTTTCTAACTTCACCAATTCAGACATTATTTTATATGAATATTAGTGCGAACACTGGTGAAGAATATTGTTTTCAATCACTTTTGACACAGGGTGTACACTCTAAATCAAAGTACATTTCTGTCATTATCTGGTAATTAAAATTTTTTTTTTTTTAAATTTTATTTATTTATTTAAAAAAATTTTTTTACTGACTACCACTTAATAATGAAGATTTATATATATATATTTGTTATATTGTTCCTTAAAAACAGAACAGTTTGTCACACACCAGATAACACCAAACCAATCAATGAATCCATTACAATAAGCATTATATTTTGATATTAACTAATACATAAAAAGGGTTGATATACTGTAAAATAGACAACGCCGTACCAAGAACTCTTTCTACTACCACAACTGAAAAGTATGTTCCTTTCTTCTGTGTGTCTAGCGTTGTGCAGAATTTCCATGAACAAAGTTTCTTCCCAATTATTTTCCGTCTGTGGAGCACATTACCACAGGACGTCTTCTCTGCTGACTACAACAGGGTCACTCTTCAGATGTCAACAAATACTTGTAATAAAGCGTTCCCACTTTTTTGAAGTAGTATCATTTTTTTTTATTCGTACATCTTGCGGCTGTTTCGACTGACGGGGGAAAATCTAACAGATTAATTTTCCATTAGCCTATGTGGGAACTGTCTAATGGAAAAGTAATCTGTTCTCATAAGGCGAAAGAAATGATGTAACTTAAAAGTTGACATTTTCAGTCATATATATATATATATATATATATAATTATTAAATTATTTTTTAATATTTTACCTACGTACGACGTCGTTCCGAGCTTATGGCTCTCATCAGCACAGGGAAATAACAATCTCAGACGGTCACAGGGTGCGAACCCGGTTCACAGAGACACCTTGAATCTGTAGGCGTTCACCTAGTCCTATTAGGCCACGAGAGATTGTCACGTAATAACAAAGAAATGAAGTAATATTTACACATCGAAACATTCAATAGCACTTAACGACAGTCGGAGCGTTGCACTGAAGCTTTTAGGTGAATGTTTGCTTATTTTTAATCTTTCCGACAGTGCTCAACTTTCAATTTTACTTGGAAGGGGCTTATAATAATATTAAATTATATATATATAATAATATTAAATTATATATATATATATATAATAATATTAAATTATATATATATATAATAATATTAAATTATATATATATATATATAATATTAAATTATATATATATATATACACACACACTAGAAGAAAAATTAATTCCTTGAACAGAACCGTTTTACACCACTCTTATGTTCCCCTAATGAAGATCAAAATCAAGATATAATGCTACTAAGCCTCAAGTTTACAATCCTTATTCCAATGTTGATCAAAACCGATTACATTATTTTGATTCTAGAAAATGTTTAAAATTTTAAGCTTAAGAGGTCTTAAAAAGAAATTGAAATTCATGGAATTTTGCTTAATTGGTTTCTAATGACTATGGGTCAAATTTGATGAAAATCTGAAATATTTTAATTTTCAAATGGAAGTTTGTGCCCATATTACGCACCCAAAAAATTTTAAAATTGGAGAATATTAATTAATTGATGTCTAATACCTATTGTTAAAATTTAACAAAAATCAGAGGTATCTGAATTTTCACAAAGGGCTTCCCCTCCCTCTTTGCCCTTTTGCATGAAACTAAATAAAGCCCACATTACCCACTCTTACACATAGCATCTGTGTTCCAAAATTTATAATGATTCGGTATTTAGTTGAGAAGTGCATTTTATACATAGAAACATATACACATGCCTAACTTATATATATATATGTCATCCACTGACATTGTTTCATTGTGTCACAGCCTTTCAGTGTAGCTAGGCAGGCACCCGTTTCAAGCCGGGATTGAACCCACGATCATCTAGTTAACAATTGGCAATTGTAACTAGTCTGCCATCAGCAAGTGAAATCTCAATGTTTTTATAAACATTGAAAACTACCGGAGAGTGCTCCATTTTTTTTTATGTGTAACTAAAGATATTAACAAATTTCATTCTTTTTTTTTTTATCTTTTTGTTTTTGCTGGGGATGGAGCATCCTACCGGATGTCTGACATTCACCTGCTGTTTCAGAGATTCCAACCGAGAGATCTTTTTTAGATTCTAACCGTCCTTTTAAGTGCAATTGTTTGTATCTTTCTTGTACTTGGTTCACCGGGTATATTCGCCAGGTAGTTTTTAAAATTCTTTTTCGTTAGTCCGGTTGCTCTTATGATTACTGGAATGATGGAGATCTTAAGATTCCAGTTTCTTTTCATGTCGTATATAAGACCTTGGTATTTCGTTATCTTTTCCCTTTCAGCTCTATTTAAACCAGCATCATTAGGGACACTGACTTCAACTAGTTGCTACTTTCTCCCTGTTGTCCCATATCACTATGTCAGGTTTAACAACTCTGTTTTCTAGGTATGTAGCTGTAGGGATTGCATAGTAATAGTGGATGATGTATGGCATTTCCAACTGTTCTTTCTGGTATATGCTCCCAGGACTTGCAGCTACACTGGATATTCAACTTTTTACATGCGTGCTCTTAAATTAGCCACTTTCACCATAATAGCACATTTGCTCTATGGGCTTAACTACTTAGGAAATCACCAACGTTTAATGAGTTTCATTTACAAGAAGAATATGTACAGAGGTGTGAATGATGGAAAGTGGAACAACTCAAAAAACAACAAAATAAAGCAACCAAATAAAATGAGAAAAAAGATAGGTTAGTAAGGCCCTCTCAATCCTTGTTAATTGTAGACCCCTCCACACTGTTTTCCAGTTTGTCATTGCCGAAAACAAACAGATAGATCTCTACATGGGAGCGGAGTTTTAAGTGGGAAGAAAAGAAAAAAAACTAGTTGGGAATCGATAAAAACAATGGAAGGTTTAAATAATTTATTTTAAAATAAATGAGAAAAATTTTTTTTAAATATATAAATTAGTAACAGTTTGACACGACCAAAATTAAAAAAAATGTTTTGGAGATAATTTGTATTAGCCATGGCCGGAGACTGCGATTAGGTTTTGGGGTGAAAAACTCCTCCAAAGATAGATTTACATTCCCATTGATAACGCTGTATGCCAGAATTAGGTCCCCTTGCATACTTCGCTGCCTGAGTGAGGAAAGATTTAGTCGTTGAAGCCGTTCTTTGTAATTAAGCATGGAGAATCCCGTCACGGTCCTGGTTGCCAACCATTGAACACGCTCCAGGTGTACGATATCTTTTTGAAGATAGGGGTTTGTTGCTTGGATGGCATGCTCAAGAATGGCTGTACAAAGGTTATGTATTAGGGTTGGAAAACGTCTGCTGTTAGGCTTCGAAAGGATCTCTGGATCAGATAAAGAACCGTCCTTTATCCAAATTCCACTTGGGCGACCTTTTTTTTTCAAAAACATTGGTAGCATCTTTTCAGTAGAACCACTCGAAGAATCTTGCAGTTGGTAGTGTGTATTATTATGTAAAACTACATCCGGTAGTGTTTCAGTTCTATACCTCTGTGAGTGTTGGAGCCCCTCCTTAGTTAT
>OY744550.1:24091365-24142171 GCA_963556195.1 Sepiola atlantica
CCACCTCATTTTCTTTCTAGAACTTGACACTTTTTTGGTCTTCAGGCTGTGATCAAAGTGTAGTATCTGTTCTGTCCTCAGTTAGGAGGAGGAAAAGAAGTCCTTGACTGAGGCAATTTTTATTTGTCCCATTCAAGGTGCCCCATTTTGGGGAGCTGGATATCTCCACATAAAAACAATGACTGTCTAACTTTGTCCTCATGGAGAGATAAGTAAATAGGGGGCTATACTTACTATATCATAATAGGTAACATCAGGGCTTTAGGAGTCTGAGTCAAGCATTTGAGCCATTGACTCTACAGCTATAGAGATAAATTGAACATTTATGTTGTTAGAACATTTTGTTTTTATTTGATATATAAATAAGCATAGCTATGCAAACAAGTGTCCCTTTATTCTGTACTATAATGCTATCGTTATCCATATATCTATATAATAAAGTAAAGCCAATCTATTTCTCAAAATTTGTCATCGATGGCTTACATCCTACAAACGCAATCAAACACGGAAATTTTCCATCTGTATTGTTCAGTAAAAAAATTCAAATCGATTTCATAGTATATTTGTTTTTTGAATTCAAATCGATCTTGTAGTATTTTTTTTCTTTTTAATTCAAATCGATCTCGTAGTATATCTTTAACAAAATTCAAATCGATCTTGTAGTATATTTTTTTTTAAATTCAAATCGATCTCGTAGTATATTTTAAAAAAAATTCAAATTGATCTCGTAGTATATTTTTAAAAAAATTCAAATTGATCTCGTAGTATATTTTTAAAAAAATTCAAATTGATCTCGTAGTATATTTTTTAAAAAATTCAAATTGATCTCGTAGTATATTTTTAAAAAAATTCAAATTGATCTCGTAGTATATTTAAAAAAAAATTGAAATTGATCTCGTAGTATATTTTAAAAAAATTCAAATTGATCTCGTAGTATATTTTTTAAAAAATTCAAATTGATCTCGTAGTATATTTAAAAAAAAATTGAAATTGATCTCGTAGTATATTTAAAAAAAAATTGAAATTGATCTCGTAGTATATTTTAAAAAAATTCAAATTGATCTCGTAGTATATTTTTTAAAAAATTCAAATTGATCTCGTAGTATATTTTTTAAAAAATTCAAATTGATCTCGTAGTATATTTAAAAAAAAATTCAAATTGATCTCGTATATTTTTTAAAAAATTCAAATCGATCTCGTATATATTTTTTTTAAAATTCAAATTGATATTGATTTTTTTTTTTTTTTTTTTTTCCAAGTCAAATCCATCTCGTATGTTTAAAAAAAAAAAAAAAAAAAAAAAATTTAAATCGATCTCGTATTATATCCGTCCAGATATTTCTTTCAGTAACTGTTTTTTATATCAAGACAAAAAACCACTCGAGGATACGGGTAAATAAGATTGTCAATTGGATGATTGTAAATGATGGGTGGAATTTGATTATTTAAGGGGACAGCTTGACAAGTATTTGTTGACAGTGGACTTCAAGACGATCCTGTTGTAGTCGGCAGGGAAGCAGTCCAATGGTATTGTTTCACAGATAGGAAGTTCGTGGAAAGAAGCTCTGTTCATGGAAGTTCTGTTTGTAGGTACACAGAGAAAGAAAGGAAAGTTCTTTGCTGTGGTGGTAGCTAGAAGAGTTTTTGCTGTGAATGTTTTATGGGGGTGGGGGGGAGGTGCAGAGATTAGAGCTCAGTTGAGCCGCTGACTTTTTTTTCTATAGTTACCTTTATTTTCATTGGATAATCAATAGAGATAATTAGGGGTTGAACTTTAGGTTCTCTGCTAACTGAAGTAATGCACCTTCTGCTTGTCATGCAGGATAACCTTCCTCGATACTGCCATGTTCTCTCTGCCAAGGTACCCGTTTATCGATCACCACAGGAACTACAATTACCCATAAAGGATAGAGGAATTTTTATCTAGGTTAGATTCCTCTAGATCCACCGTGTTCTCACTATGCACATTAACAGTTACCTTGAGAAGGGTGTGAATCTTTGCCATGCACAGACGGTCATTCACTATAGAGAGACTAACTACAAAGTGTAGCTGCACAAAAGTGGTTTAAGACGCATTACATGGTGCTGTGGACATGTCAAAGACTCCACGGAAAGCCATCTTGGAAAGGTACTATACCTCTGCATAAACCCCTTTAATCGGTATTCTTCAATGGTGGAACCTCGATAGGTTAACATTTTGTGCAACTTTGCTTAGGAAATGGCTCTATCCTTGAAGAAGCTCCCTGCTTTGATAAACTCCTAGGACTAACCTTCACTCCAGACCTGAAATGGAAGACTTACATCGAATCCATTGCTAAGCTCGCGGGAAAAAATGGTTAGAGTTTTTTACCGCTTCAGAAAGTTCATCACTCCCGATGAAATCCTCTACCTGTACAAGAGCTAGATACGTCCTAAGATCAGGTACTATTGCCACATCTGGGGAAGTGCCACTCAAAGCACTTTCTCCTGCCTTGACAGAGTACAGAATAGACTTTGGAATCTAGTGGGGATGTCCTCTTCTCTTTCCTGCAGCCTCTTTCTTACAGAAGAGACGTTGCTAGTTTTTCTCTACTCTATCGTTATTTTCATCACGGTAAAGACTTGTCTAGCATCAACCACCATAAAGAACTTTCCTTTCTTCCTCTGTGTACATTAAACGAAACATTTGTGGAATGCCATACTGCGGGACTGCTTCCCATCCCAGCTAAGTACAACATGGTCGCTTTTAAGTCCAATGTTAACAAGTTCTTGTCGAGACGCCCACCGTAACCATTTAAGCCATCGTTTTCAATCCTTTCAAGTGTTGTACATCGCCAACTAACAATCTCATTAACCCTTATCCTTGAGTGACCTTTAGGCCTTGATAAACGGTGACTCATTAGACCATGCATGGGCTGTCATGGTTCGGGATGTAATAAAGCTTAACCTGACCAGGGCGAATGCTGTTGCAACAACAAAAGTTATGATTAATTGAATCACCAAAATGATGAAAAATGTGCGAGAAAAAATATTTGTGGTTATAAATGTCTGTCATTCATTTATATATATATATATATATATATATATATATATATATATATAAATTTACTTTTGTTCACCCAAAATAAAGCATATTATCACCGAGACGTAAGGGGCTACTTTGATTAGGGGCCGGATTTATAGGGGGCATCCTCAGTGGGGAGTTGTGTGGCCAGATGTTTGTTCACATTACATTTGCATTTTAATACAATCGGGGAAGCAGGGAGGAAATTCCAAGGGCAAGCAGTCTAAGGAAAGAAGCTATTAGAGTATAATTTTTTTCAGGCATCTGGAAACCTCTACAGTGAAGGGGTGTGATTTTGCTGCTAGTTGGTTTGTTCGAGGATATTTACATTGAGAGAATAAAAGTGCATTAAGTTCATTTCAGCACATTCCGTGGAAGTACTTGTGGGTTGGAGCTTGGTAGTCGGTGTGGGACCTATTAGGTTGGAAATACTTTTTTGCACCCTGCCCAAGATGAAGAGACTAGTGGTTAGAGCACCAGCCTAGATGTGGCAACAATACTCCATGCATGGGCGAATGAATGGTGGCTTTGTAGAGATATAGGATACTGACAGGTGTAAAAAGTTTTCTAGCCCAGTAAAGGGAGCCAATTTTTTTTTTTTTTTTTTTTTTTTTTTTTCAGCAGACTTGGCAGTGTCGTCTATGTATTAGGCCGAGGAGTTTAAACATCTGACTCTCGAGCAGGAAGGATGCTTTCAGCCATGACAGTCAGTGATTAGAAAGGTTTCTTATAAATGTTAAAAGATAAGAGTTTTGTCTTGGTAGCATTGAATGTGAGCATCCATTTTCGGCCCCATTCTAGTACTGTCTGAAGGTTATTTTCTAACGATTCAGTTCAGCTATTGCCTTGGATGTGTGTGCGTTCGATTTGCCAACATGTCGAGAATAGAGCATGATGGCAACAGCAAATAGAGCATGATGGCAACATATACAGCTACTTCATCACATACAACTTTTTTTTCTATCAGAGCAGCATTGCATATATGTTCGGATTAGCCGGAAAGACCAGCTGTAACTTGCTCCTTAGACATGTTTTTGCCCTTAGGAAACTGGAATAGGTCTTCATTTTCTTTTAGTAGAAGTCTGCCAGAGCTCTATTAGATGTTCAACGACTATTGGGCGTCTTTTTTATGCTAATGAGTCACCACTTATCAAGGCCCAAAGGCCACTCGAGGATAAGAATTTATGAGAGGATTGGAAACAATTGGTAAAATGGGCAGGATTTGATAACAAGTATTTGTTGACATTGGACCTGAAGAAAACTATGTTCTAGTCAGCAGGGAAGCACTCCCGTGGTATTATTTTCCACAGATCGGAAGTTCTTGGAAAGAAACTCTGTTCATGGAAGTTCCGTTGGGTTCTAGGTACACAGAGGAAAAAAGGAAAGTTCTTTGCAGTGGCGGTAGCTAGACGGGTACTTCATTTTATGCGAGTTTGTCATGTATTAAATGGCTCTGTGCCTATTAAAGGACAGAAGCAATAGGAAAGTTGAATAAATTAAATTTGACATGTGTGGGAACCTAGAAACGGAAGTAATAGATATATAATGGGATTGACAGACATGGGAACGTTTTTGGACAAGGCCTGTTGGAAGGGACCAAAAAAAAACACTTTTGTACAAATGTAACAGCATAAACAAGCTGTCTTCATCTCTCCCTCCCTCCCTCTCACTCTAATCGCGTCAATGTTTAAGAGTTAATAAAAGAACAAGATGTGTGTATTATAAACAGAAAATTTATTTTCCTTTTCTTTCAATGAGAGAACACGGTTCTAACACATCACTCAATAAGTCCCGTGTCTAACTAATAATACAACTTTCTGTGAAAGATAGGAGTAGGGTTGGACGGATGGGGATCTAATTTTGAAGACACTGTCCCGTTTCAGGTTTTACCCAGTCTGACGCGCTGTGATACTATAGACTGCCCCACCCCTATAAGCAGAGCCAGGACCGGGGGGGATGGGGTTAGCTAGGAAATGAATGACAATATGCAAGTAACACCCATGAGCAGTTAGCTGGGGAAGGGATCATGATAGAGAATTCATAAGGATGAGAAAGAAAGTTTGCGGTTGAAGTAATGAAAGTAACTGAGAGAAAAAAAATGAACATCTATGGGAGATGGGTTGGAGCTATTATGTATGTATACTGTAAAGAAAAATAAATAAGAATACTGTTGTCATATTTGGGCTGGTGAATCTGTCCCATTTGAGGGTTCTTCATAAGGTGCAGAAACGTGTGTAATTTGGTTGGCCCCACCCTTCTTCTCTACACCGTCTCTTTCTCACACGTGATGTTGCTAGTCTCAGTCTTTTCCATAAATACTATTATGATATGTGTTCTTCAGAATTATGTGATCTATTCCCTGCTTCTTTTGTTACAGCTTGTTTGACTCGTTGGTCTAGTGGTCTCCATCAATTCACTGTTTTCATACCTCATTGCAATACAGCTTCCTATTCCAGTAGCTTCTTTCCAAGAACCGCAGGCTTGTGGAACTCTCTTCCTGCTGACTGTTTTCTTCCTACCTATAACCTTGGTCTTTTCAAGACTAAGGCCAATAGGCATCTCCTGTCTTTGCGATAATCATATTTTGTTATTAGCTCCTTACATCAAGTGGCTTCATACTTTGTTTGGAGTGATTTTCATTTAAAAAACAAAAAAACAAGATTGTTAAAGCTAAATTGATTTTGTGGTAATTAAACAAGATGCATAACTACAGAATAATAATAATAATTATAATAATAATAATAATAATGATAATAATAATTAAACCAGATGCATAACTATACATAATGATAATAATAATAATAATAATTAATAAAGAGAAAAGAAAATGAATTGCGACTACATATCATCAAACCTACAAGACTCAAGCTGTTTACATGAGGAACTGCCCTACAGATAATTGCTGAGATTCAAAGAATTGGTCTCCCATAGGGCTCAACCCAATTCCGTAACATAATGCATTGTCTTTCATCATTCTACCGTTATTCTTTTTTGACGACTGACAGAACCATCTGAGTCTTTATTTACTTGCCTCCCCACAAGGGCAGAGTTAGGCACAGTCGTTTTTTAATGTGGAGAAAATCCAGCTCCCAAAGAGGGGTACTCTAGATAGGAATAAAAATTGCCTCAGTCTAGAAGGATCTCTCCTTCATTGATCGAGGACAGAAAAAAATGAAGTGTAGTATCAGAGCAGATACTCCACTATGCTCCTAGCCAAAACACATCTGAGTCTTGCCCTTTTGACTTTCTTGCTCAGTGTTTCTTGCTGTGATCTGGTCCGTATCATCTCTCCTTCAACACATCCTCTTGCCGCTTTAGTTTCATTATACGTCTTGAGTACTGATCGAAGACAATTCGTTTATTTTTGTGTTTTCTGCTTAACTGCCAAGTTTCCGAACGATTAATAAAGATGGCCTTTCTTATTTTGGAAAGAGCATTGATCAGTTGTCAAGCACCACTTGGGTACAAGTTGATTGAGAAGCAATTCACCTCTCTCATTGCTCCTACTCTACTAGGCACACCCTTCTATCCAAGGTCTCTTGTCCAGTTGACCCATGCCACTTCTACACTTACATCTGGAAAAAAGGAAAAAATAGAATTTCTGGCATTTTTGGATGTCTCTGCAAAGACATTGCCAGACCAAGTTAAATGTCAAATTACTCAAATCAAAAGGTGCACAATTACACCAATTAAGTCCTCAATTCATTGCATGCAGGAAACACTGCACACTAACTTTTACTTCTATTTTTTTAAACTTTTGTTCACCGCAATGTGACTATGGTATTAAAGTTATTTACAGCTCTTTCAAGCGAATGTTTATTTTTAGTCGTGCAATGCAACATAAAAATTGTTCAAACAGCGACTTTCATCAGAGCTTTATTTCGTATGTACTTGAAAAAAAAAAAAAAATGTCCGGAAAGAAAACTCATTCTCCAACAAAACAAAATCACAAGAATAGATCCATTGTCAAAAGTAAACAAATAAAATGCTAAAGTAAAAATAAAAAAAAATGTGTTTTTGTAAGTGGTAAAAAAAAAACCCCAGTAAGATTATATATATAATTATAAATTTCCATCAACTCAAGATTGTGGGGATATTCTGCCTACACAAAGGCAGTCACTATATATTACTAACTATGGCTTCTGATATATTTAGATGATGTTTAGACCATGCTCTGTGCAGTACAGATAATGTCTCATCACTAATCTTTGGCACAGGATTCCTTCTCCAATAAATGTTCGCCCAGGGCAGAGCCACTGGTCTGGGAGTGTCTGGATGCAATTTGAAATTGCTAGGAACATGTTAAGAAATTCTCATATCTAATCTTTGAATAGTATACCCCACATAATCAGCTTCACACCGACAATGAAAACTGTAAATAACCAAACTTTTATGAATAGTGTGGATACTATCTTAGCCGACTTCTAGGGTCTGTCCATGGTATTATTAAATAAATTTGGCAGAGGGGCCCTTAAATTTATCATTATTGAAGTTAGATATCTCGTGTTAACTTCTAAGGTCCCTAAAGAGTATGTTCCCCTTCGACCTATTCTCTCTATGGTGGGCTCAACACAAGCTAGCGTAATTAGATTCTCAACTCTGTATTCGAAATATTGTATCCCTGACTCCTTCCAGTTTGTTTTATATATTTGCTAACTTAAATGTTTCTCGGACAATGATTATCTATGTTCTTATGGCATTCCGAGTTTATTTACCAACTTACCCTTGATGAGACAGACTATCAGAGTCTGTGCTGATAGTCCCTACCCCAGCCCTTAAAGAAACCCAGATTTCTAGAAAAAAGGTTTTACTGAATTAATGGATCTGGCGACGAAATTACTCGAATTTAGTTTCAATCGGGTGTATTTTGTCAAGTGAATGGTGTAGCTATGGGCAGTCCTTTTGGGTCTTGTTTCGGACCTTCTTGTTATTTTTGTTATGTTGACGACATATTTACTACTTTTCATTTGCATAGTAACAGTGTCAGCTTCTGAATTCTCTTTATCCAACATTGAAATACACTATGGCGGGGGAGTCGAATAATTTGTTACCGCTCCGAGATGTTTTGGTCCAGAGGTCAATGGATACTTTCTGTACAAGTATATACAGAAATCCGACTTTTTTCCGGTCTATATTGGCTGGGATTCGTTCTCAACTCGTATAAGAAAAATGATTCCTATCAAATTCTTGGTGCATCGTGCTCTTGTAATCTGTTCAAAGTGTAAGTTGTGTGAGGAGCTTCACAACAGCAAGCATTCTTCTTAGCAATGCTTATCCTGAGAAAGTATTTGATCAATGTATTCAAACTAAGATATCTATTATCAATAAGTTTGAGGACCCCTTTGAGTGCTCGATTTATTTAAAGATACTACGGAAGGCCTTAGAAGTCAGGATCTTGCTGACAAGGTTGTTTCCGTTGTCTTTTGTTGCAACAAAATTACAAATTACTTTTAAGTCGAGGACTGTATTTCCCTCTTTTTTCAAGTATAGTATCCATGACATTCATAAAAGTTGGTTTTATATATATATATATATATATATATATATATATATATATATATATATAACCAAGCAAGCGTTGTTGAACATCACAGAACTTTCTCGTTTGTAAATCTTCTTTGTGAGGTTCTCAAACCGTCGAGCTATCTTTCTGATTTCGGGTAGCAATTTGTAGAGTAGAAAGTTCCGTGACGTTCAACAACGCTTGCTTGAATAATGACTTGCTGCCTAAGTATACATATATATATATATATTGCTAAAGTAAAAATAAAAACAGATTCTTGATACCCCTCTACTCATGTTTTTTTTTGTACTTCGCTAATATTAAAGTTTTTTTTTTTTTTAATTACATATATATTTATTTATTTTGGTACAGAAAAATTAGTACGAATAATAAATAAATATTACGCTCTTAGTTTTTAATTTTTTAACTTTTAATTCTTAATTAATCGAGCACTCTGCTGGGATTTTTCCTGCTATATCACAAAGAAATATATATATATATATATATATATATATATATATATAAGGTAATTTATAGAAGCAATACAATGCAGAGGTGTAACGGATAAACATGAACTGAAGCAAAGTAAGACATAACACTGTGGAATGAGTTTTGCAGTTTCCACCTTATTAATACAATATATATATATATATATATATATATATATATATATATGTTTATGTACATATAAAAGGAATCTATAAAATATATATATATAAACATTTATATATATATATATGTTTATGTACATATAAAAGGAATCTATAAAATATATATATATAAACATTTATATATATATATATGTTTATGTACATATAAAAGGAATCTATAAAATATATATATATAAACATTTTTATATATATATGTTTATGTACATATAAAAAGAATCTATAAAATATATATATATAAACATTTATATATATATGTTTATGTACATATAAAAGGAATCTATAAAATATATATATATAAACATTTATATATATATATATATATATGTTTATGTACATATAAAAGGAATCTATAAAATATATATATATATAAACATTTATATATATATATATATATGTTTATGTACATATAAAAGGAATCTATAAAATATATATATAAACATTTATATATATATATATATGTTTATGTACATATAAAAGGAATCTATAAAATATATATATATAAACATTTATATATATATATATATGTTTATGTACATATAAAAGGAATCTATAATATATATATATATATAGATATATATATATATAAATGTTTATGTACATATAAAAGGAATCTATAAAAAAAAAATATATATATATATATACATAAATGTTTATGTACATATAAAAGGAATCTATAAAAAAATATATATATATATATACATAAATGTTTATGTACATATAAAAGGAATCTATAAAAAAAAAAATATATATACATAAATGTTTATGTACATATAAAAGGAATCTATAAAAAAATATATATATATATATATATATATATATACATAAATGTTTATGTACATATAAAAGGAATCTATAAAATATATATATATATATATATATATATATATATATATATATATAAAATTCATAAATTATTATGAGAGAGACTGAGAAAATAAACGATTCTAAAATTCTAATGAGAGCAAAATACATAACTTTTAGAATAATCATATTAATCTTTAATTGGAAAAAAAGTAATTCTCAGATTCCTCATTGCTTGACCTGCAATCTGAACTGTCCGTTTAGAATGTCTGGAGTCATCTGCTCACCTTCTGCAAAACATGCTCGCCACATCGATGATCCGATGACTACTTGATCTATGATATCAAGCCATATATGTGTGTGTGTGTGTGTGATATTTTTGGATTATCAATTAATTTGTCTCATGCAGAACGTAGATGCCAAAACTCTGGACAATTTCCAAAGGGTTTTTGGAAAAGTAACACGGTTGGCCAAGTGCCGTCACTTGCTCTTATTCGTTTACCAAAAGTCCGGATGGGTCGGGGTGAGGGTAGAGGTGAAAAAAAAAAATGGATGTCAACAAACTTGAGAAGAAATTAATTACAAAACATTGGAAAGTTTTTTTTTTTTTTAATTCTTTTAGATAAGGATTGATTATTTGTATTATTCAGACTACTGTTCTCATCTTGAATGTGATTCTCACAAAATTTGGACAAGATGCATCTGAAGACGGTCGGAGGTTACATCGGCCGAAACGTTTTGAGAATAACATCCAAGATGAGAACAGTAGTCTGAATAGTCCAAATAATACAAAATATTGAAAAAGTTTGTTTTTAGTAAGTTTTATTAAATTTTTTTAACATTTTTATTCCTTTAAGGATCGTTTTTTGTTTTGTTTTATCTTTCTAGAAGTGTAAACATTTAAGGACTGGAAATCCTTCCGAGTGATGATTTTGGCATTAATAAAAAAAATTATTTTACCAATTTATCTTAACTTCTTCGTTATATAAATAAAATTAGAAGAAAATATATTTTAAAAGTTCAATTTTGATATTAAAAAAAATTGTTTTTAAACAGCATTCGACATTACATACATTTTAAGTTTGAATTACCTACTAGACACCATCCTTGAGTGTCTTCGGCCTCTCCATACAAGGGTTTGTCAGAACAACCTGACATGAGGATACTTCACCCTACAAGTAAATCCTGACCAAATATTCAAATAGCATAGTATTCGCAGCACAAATAAGTTCCCCTCGACACGGCTATACACTGGTTCATACGAGGAATGGTGCACCTTCTCCAAGTAATGTTACCTCAAGTAATAGCATTCAGCTGGATACTCCACCAAACTTGATGAATTCTTGTCTTGGAATCCGGTAGGAGCAAAAGATGGCAGAAAGATATACTATAACATATTTAACTGGTTAATTGGCGAGAGAAAAATTAATGTTCTTCACTTCTTTACTAACTCAACTTTTGAGAGGTAAATAGAGATGAAGTGTTAGCGCCAGAAAGGGGCCTCTTTATTTCTGAGAATTTCAACTGAAGTAAAATGAAACAAAAACAAAAAAAATTAAAACATACATAACTCTGTATTGCATAATTTCGATTATTCTTGAGTGTTATCATCACAATGTTTCGACCGCTGGTGTATATCTTTTCGAACTCGGAAATATTTCTGTCGAACTCGGGAATCTGGACAAAATTTCGAACTGAACCTTTATTTAATCCACGAGGGTAGCATGCTCTCGTTCCGTCAGCCATGACTGGGAGAAGCTTTCAGTAATTCGCAATTCTTAGTATCGCTCGCACCGAAGATTGAACCTTCAACCTTCAGATGACTATCACCTAGAACTGAATTTTACTTAGTACTATATCCAATAATTGAAATTATACAAACTAGCGGGACCCTGTGGTAATTCCAGTGTTTTCTACATCAATCTGTATAATTTACTGTTAATAATATTATTCGGTGGCTAGAAATATGCACATATTTTACTCACCACAAATTTATTTATATTACTCGGTTGCCGGGGCAAAAGCTGTCTCTTCAGCAGTCACCATCGGTCGCGACTCCCCTCTAACTCGCACCCTCCCTTCCCTCTCCCTACCTCCACCCCCGTTGTCAGGGGCAAATCTTAAATAGGAGTGCCAGATCGTGACACACAAAAATAAATAACACACACTATCGTATTAATATATAAATAATAAGAAGAAGAAATTTTAAATATTAAAAAAAATAATAATAAATAAATATCGTAAACCTGAAACCGGCCCATTTGGTAAGCGTTTCCGCGTCTCCTCCTCCTTCCACAATGTCCTCTTCCTTCCACGCTGAAGCGACAGTAGCGAGCGGGGTCAGTTAATGGTTTAATTAAGTTAATTTTGATCTATTTAACAACTTCATTTAGTTAGCTAAGTGGTAAAGTCACCGCTTTTCAGCTAGATGTTACAGTTTCGATTCCAAGTCTTTCCGTCCAATTTATTTGTTGTTTATTTATTGAATTTCTTTAGGAGCGTGACACACGTACCTTAGCGTATTAATATATAGATTATCAATCCTCATCTCAAAAATTCAGAAACATAAGTCAATTGTTTTCTATCTCTGTGCTATTTGGGGAGGTGGGATGAAGGCTGTACTTTTAGGTGCAATTGGAGGCTCCAGCACAGATAGAGTAGACATTTTCCATTCTTTGTAATTTGTAAACTAATAATCTGATTATGCTCAAATTTTGACACATGCCATTTGAAGATTAGTACTTTATAAAAATAAGTTGTTTTTTTTAGTGGTACTATTTATATGTCAGGCCCTGAACTTATTGAATATGTTACACTTGAAACATGTGCTATTTAGGGAGGTGAGATAAAGGCTCTACTTTTAGGTGCGAGGAAGGCTACCTCCGCCTCTTTCCATGTGAGGAGTAAATAAATAAATCTAATGACAGCGATGGTTCATGATTTAGAGGTAACTAGCTGTAGCTGTAGCTACCTGGCGTTGCCCGGGATGCGTTTTAGTTTTTAATTTTTATGTTTGCACATGTTTTAAACTTATACAGAAGAAAAAACAAAATATTAATTTTAAGGGAGAAAAATCTTTTTATATTCTTTAATTAAAAATGAGTTATTCCCCTGGCTGATTTTAATTTTTCAGTTATAATTGAAATATGTTTACATATTACCACTTGTTCAGGTGGTAGTGAGCTACATTATAGTGTTAACATGGTACAACAGTAACTAATGAAAATTGTTGTTTTTTTTAACATAGTCCACCCCAAACAAGGCAGGCCGCCACTGTAGACGTAAGGGGCTACTGAGAAAAAAGAAAAGGGGAGAAGGTGGGGAGGGGGGGGGGTCAACCTAAATTGGGATCTGCGCAGCGAGATGTCTGTTTACATTAGTTTTAAATTTCTGCATGTCTGTACTGTCGGGGAAACAGGGGGCAGGGAGAGAGTTCCAGAGTCCAGCAGTACGAGGAAAGAAGCTATTTGAGTAGAAGGCTCTCCGGCATCTGGGGACCTGCACAGTTAATGAATGAGATTTAGTTGATTGTCGAGTTAGTCTAGTGAATTTACGTCGAGGGGACACCAGAGTAGCCAATTCATCGGAGCATAATCCATTGAAGTATTTGTAAAACAAGCACAAGGATGCTACATTGCGGCGATGGGACAGGAACTGGAGCTTGGTTGACAGTGAGGGACCTATTAGGTTGGCGATTCATTTTTGGACCTTGTCAAGGAGGGAAAGACTAGTAGATGATGCACCAGCCCAGATGTGACAACAATACTCCATGCATGGGCGGATGGTGGCTTTGTAGAGATACAGGATAATGTCAGGTGTGAGGAGTTTACTAGCACGGTAGAGGGAGCCAACCTTCTTTGCGGCAGCCTAGGCAATGTCTTCAATGTATTTGTTCCAATTCATGTTACCTGTGACGGTTAGGCCGAGGAGTTTGAATGATGAACTCTCAGGTAGGGTGTTATTGGCCATGACAATCGGTGGTTGAAGAGGTTTCTTGTAGTTATTGAAGGAGAGGAGCTTTGTCTTTGCGGCATTAAAAGTTACCAACCATTTATGACCCCAATCCACTACAGCCTGGAGGTCATTTTCTAAAGATTCAGCCATTGCCTCGGATATGATCGCATCGGTTTTGCCAACATGGCGAGAGTAAAGGGTGATGTCGCCAGCAAATAAACCAATCTCAGACTCTGTCATCAGGGAGATCGTTTATATAGATCAGAAACAACAAGGGTCCAAGGATAGATCCCTGGGATACACCAGCATTTATGTCATGTTGCTTAGATGAACGGTCATCGAGGAAAACCTGAATTTTTCTTTAGGAAGGATCTAATTATATTAAGTAATTGCCCAGTAATACTGTATGAGCGTATTTTCAGGAGAAGCCCTTTATGCCATACCTTGTCAAAGGCCTTGGATATATCAAGCACTACTGCCCTAGCTTCTCCTGCCTTGTCGAGTGCATGATACATGCTTTCAGAGATGACCGTTAAGATGTCCGCAGTAGATCGTGCTTGTCTAAATCCATACTGGCGGTCAGAAAGAAGTTTAGCATCAACTAAGTGCCGTACTATCGCTAGATTGATTAAGGATTCAAAGAGTTTAGCAAAGATCGGCAGCAGACTGATTGGGCGATAGTTCTGAGGATCGGTTCTATTCCCAGAACTCTTGTAGACTGGTACCACAGAGGCAATTTTCCAGCTATCGGGGAAGCAAGATTCAGCTAGACATTTATTGTAGAATTTGGAGAGGACAGGGGCCAGTTCAGCAGAGCATTTCTTTATTACTATTACAGGTATAAGATCAGGCCCACAAGCTTTGGAGATGTCAAGGTTTTTCATGATGTCTCTGACCTGGGATGGGGTGATGACCAGGTTATCAAGTGTGGCTGCGGTCCGCAAAGGGAATTTGGGGAGGGGGTGGTTATCTGAGTCCAAAGTAGAGTTAGAAGCGAAGCGCTGGGCAAGTAGTTCAGCCTTATCAGTTGCCGTGCAAACGACATCGTTGTGGTTTGATAATGGGGGAATCGTAGATTTTCCAGAAATCACGAGTACCTAGTTTCTGTGACTGGATGCGTTTTTTTTGTTAACTCATTATACCTTCTCTTCGCTTCACCTATCACGGCCTTGCAATTATTACTTGACTCTATAAATTTTTGTCTATTAGTAGCTGACTTATGGCGGCCGAATTTACGAAATGCTTGTTGCCTCTCAGAAATGGCAGCTGCACATTCCGGGGTGAACCATTGAGGAGAGTGAGGCTTGCTAAAGAATTTTCGCATGGGGACATAGGCTTCAATGCCTGCTTTGACCCATTCAGTTAATTCGTTTGCACACTGGTCGGCAGGGAGTGAGAAGGCTTCCCTCCATGGGGCGTCACGTATGTGATCTCTGACTCAAAACCAGCCTGCTCGTAGTATCTTGTTGTTTGAGCAACGGTTCATCAGCTTTTGGACGATTTTTTAGGGTGATATGTATCATTAGCACAATGGGATCAGCATTCCCGAGTGGGCTATGAGCTTTCGTCACACAAGCCTTGGGCATTGGGGGTCAAGAAAAGGTCTAGAAGTGAGGCTTGTTGGTCTACTCGATCGGGGATGCGGGTCGGAAAATCGACAGTCTGAGAGAGGGAGTGAGCTAAGGAGAAATTATACGTAGAGTTGTCGGCTGTGTCAGTAAGGCTGGAGAATCCCAACCAGTCGCGGTGGTGGGCATTAAAATCCCTAAATACAGGTGTCTGGGCATTTGAGTCAATTAAGAGTGCTCCATCTATGCTTTCAGAGACAGTTTAGCAGAGTACAGTCCTGGGTCGACGGGTTAGTCAGACTCCCCTTGATCTTTATAATTCTCGTCATGGCTTAAAATTACTTGTATTTATCATTCCTTATGGCTTCTAAAAAATACCTCATAGATTTTGATTCCTAGAAATATCAATGTACTCCGATGAACTTACTTCACTCGTACCTCCTAAACGAAAATACCCTAACCCACTAGCAGCTTATTCCCACCCCTTCACTGGCCCTTCTCTTGTTCCTCTCACTCTTTCACACACTCTCACTCTCTCACACACTCTCACTCTCTCACACACTTTCACTCTCTCACACACTCTCACTCTCTCACACACTCTCACACACTCTCACTCTCTCACACACTCTCACTCTCTCACACACTCTCACTCTCTCACACACTCTCACTCTCTCACACACTCTCACTCTCTCACACACTCTCACTCTCACACACTCTCTCTCACTCTCTCACACACTCTCTCTCACTCTCTCACACTCTCTCTCACTCTCTCACACTCTCTCTCACTCTCTCTCACTCTCTCTCACACTCTCTCTCACTCTCTCACACACTCTCTCTCACACACTCTCTCACACTCTCTCTCACTCTCTCACACACTCTCTCACACTCTCTCACACTCTCACTCTCTCTCACACTCTCACTCTCTCTCACACTCTCACTCTCTCACACACTCTCACTCTCTCACACACTCTCACTCTCTCACACACTCTCACTCTCTCTCTCACACACTCTCACTCTCTCTCTCACACACTCTCACTCTCTCTCTCACACTCTCTCACTCTCTCTCTCACACTCTCTCACTCTCTCTCTCACACTCTCTCACACTCTCTCTCACTCTCTCACACTCTCTCACACTCTCTCACACTCTCTCACACTCTCTCTCTCTCTCTCTCTCTCTCTCTCTCTCTCTCACACGCTCTCTCTCTTTCTCTGTCTCTCTCACGCATGCAGTATTTACGAGAGACTGAGAAAATAAACGATGCTGATTAGAGCAAAAGCCGTGTAAAACTTTCAGAATAATCATTTGAAAAAATGTAATTTTCAGATTCCTCACTGTTGCTTGACCTGCAATCTGAACTGTCTGTTTTGAAGGTATAGAGTTATCTGCTCACCTTCTGCAAGATATGCTCGCCACGGCGATGATTCGGTCAACATATCATGATCGAAACTGAACAAATCTTTGTCTACGACATCAAGCCATAAATGTGTGTGTGATAGTTTTGGATTACCAATTAATTTATCTCATGCCAAAACTCTGGATGATTGCAGAAGTGTTTTTGGAAAAATAACACGGGTGGTCAAGTGACATCACTTGCTCTTATTCGTTTACCAAAAGCGCTGGTGAGTAGGGGTGATGGTAGGTGAAAAAAAGAAAACTTGAGAAAAAATGCTTTACAAAATATTAAAAAAAATTGTTTCAAAACTTTTTAGATGAGGATCGATAATTTGTATTATTTAGATTATTTGGACTACTTTTCTCATCTTAGATGTTATTCGAACAACGTCATCAACGGAAACATGACAATAGCATCTAAGTTGAAGAAAGTGCTAATGTCGGCAAACTTGAAGAAATCGATTATAAAAAATGGGAAAGTTTGTTTTTAATAAATTCTTCATGCATTAAATGAAACATTTTTAGCATTTTTATTCTTTTAAAGATTGCTTTCTTGGTTTTATCTTTCTAGAAATGTAAACATTAGAGATTAGAGCAGAGATTCTTCTTAGTGGATAAAAAAAATAGGAATAAAAAAAGATTTATTCTCGCAGTTGAATAAAAAGTTAAATTTTAATAATTCGATTGTTATAAAAAAAATGAAAAATCCCTATATTTTTTACTTTTATTCACTTCAAACAAGGCATATGGCCACTGAATCATAAGAGGTTACTGTGATAAGGGTCACATTTATACGGGGCAGCCTAGGTGGGAGTTGAGCAGCAAGGTGCTTGTGCACATTACATTTAAATGATTGCATGTTGGCACTGTTGAGGGAGCAGGAAAGGAATTCCAAAAGCAAGTGATACAAGGAAAAAGTAGAAAATCTTTCGACACCTAGGGACCTCTACAGTGAAGGGGTGGGAATAAGCTACTAGTCGGGTGGGTCAGGGTATTTTCATTTACGGGGTACGAGTTGACTATGCATTTCTAAGGTGGTGAGTCGGTCAGACATTTTTGCAGGAATCATATTTCAAAAGTGGGGGTAAAAAAAACGGGTTCAAAACTGACTTTGAATCCGTTTTTTAGTCAGTAATTAAAATTTCTTCACCCAATTCATACAACATTACTGTAAAAAAAAGAAAACTGGATCATCACAACATTTTTATTTGACCACATTTCATCAATTAAAGTGCAATCTGTTGGACAACTGAAAATCTAAAATAAAACTAGTTATGTGCTAACATAGTATAGATACCCTATCATTTATCTCCCTTAGCCGGCCCTTCTCTTTTTAAAGGATACTTGCAGACTTATCACTGGTTATATCACTTTCAGTCTTCGCCCCCTTAATAAATGCAAGTATTGTAGCTATTCCTCTGCAGAGTATGCTTATCCTGTTTGGGAAAAATCAAGCATGACAAAAACCTAGATTCTGCATTGATAACAACACCTGTCGCTTGATCAATGGCTGTCTGAAGCGTACCAACCTGAACAACCTGCATCTCCTCATTGGCATTGCCCCTTCAGATGTGAGACGGGAAGTTGCCAGATGAGTAGAGATCACAACGTCATCTCCTTCATGGATGCAAACCAACGATCCAACAACTGAAGTTAAGGAGAAGCTTCCTCAGCCATGTCGAATCCCTAATATCTCAGAAAGAGACACGACTACAGCTGTGGACCTGACGGCTGCGGAATGCCTCCCTCTTACTGCCATGGGACCCCCCCCCCCACTTCTGCGGCCCTTCCTCCCGGTTCAGAGGTACCCTGGCTTCAGTGGAAAACACTCAACCGCCTGGGAATGGGGTGATCAAAATTTGAGTAGATGGGGCTACAAAATTGACCTAACCGTCTGTGAATGTGGAGAGGAGGACCATACGATGCAACACTGCCTTGTCTGCCCCCTACGGCCCAATATCTTGCAGAGTACAACAACAACGTAAATGACTGCATAAAAAATTAGGAACTGCCGTATGGCAACATGCTTCAAAGATACACGAAGAAGAATCGTAGCTGTTTGCGAGCACGTGCAGCCATTTTCATTCTCTCTCTAACTATTGTGACAGTAAAGAGATCTGAGAATAGAATTAAGATGTACTAGTATTATTTTCGTACTTTGTTTACCTTTTCCTCCACGTGTGAGCCTTCATTTCCCATAACTCGGCTCTCGCCTGATATAATTTGTATTTTTCACTTACCTTATATTCTGCAAAGCACGACTCTCTTTAGGCTATATTTAGACTCCTCGTCTCTGCTAACGGCTTTTATGTATTTACGTGCTGGTGAAATTGTTTTTTTTGTTCTTTCTTCAGTTTCATCTTTTTTGACGGTCAATAAACCTGTGTATAAAACCAACATGCCGCAGAGTTGTGATTGTTTTTAAAGGAGTTTAGCTGACTCTCCGAGCTTTGCACATGTTTTCATGAAACGTATACGCATCCGAAGACAGTACCTGTTCTGATTAAATTCTTACATTTACATAATTTCTGAAAAACACCAAACTGTAATGATTTTTTAATTTTTTTAAATTTTTATTTAAAAAAATTTTTTTTTTTTAATTATGAAATAGAAAATATATTTATTACTTATATGATTCTAAAATATCACTTATTCTTTACTTACCTTACTATATTTTTTTTACTTAAGATCACATTCATGTAGCTATAGATTTTTGGGGGGGGGGGGGCCTTGTAAAACCAAAGTATAATCAACCCTAGTTGGGTCCCTTAGATGTCTGATTTCCTAAGATGCAAAACCCTCGATGATCCCGGAATGTTTGAATCACTAATGATGCTCCAGCAGGTGTCTCCATCTGAAAAAACAGAAAAGGGATCATTACAGGATGAGAAAGATGCAGCAGGCGAGAAGGATAATTATCAACTAGTAGGGCTACCCGGTATCATCCGGGCATCCTAATTTCCGTAAATTACATAGATTACAGAAAAAAAGTAAAAGTAACACAAAGCAATCTGTTTAATATTGCTATTTGAAATGACGGAGTTCATTTTGGAGCAAAATCAGAGTAAAAGTACTTATGCCTCGAGTTTTTATTTTGTATTCACACGAAATAATGCATATTATCACTGAAGTTTAAAGAGCTACTGTGATAGTAAGATGGAGGGGGAAGCCTGGGGGGGGGAACTGGGCAGCAAGATGTTTGTTTACATTTAAATTTTTGCATGTTTGTATGGTCAGGGAAGGAGGGGAGCAAGGGGGGGGGGATTCCAAAGGCAAGCAGTCCGAGGAAAGAAGCTGTCAGTCGAAAATCATCTGGCATCTCGGGACCTCTACAGTTAAAGGGGTGGGATTTTGCTGCTAGGTGGGTGGGTCGGGAGTATTTACGTTGGGAGTACAAGTGCAGTAAGTAGTAGTGGTAGTACTTGTAAAACAGGCAAAGGGATGCTACTCTGCGGCGATGTGACGGACTGGAGCTCGACAGAAAGTGTGGGATCTATTAGAATTTTTTATTTTTTTTTTTTGCACCCTGTCCAAGAGATAAGTAAACTAGCCCAGATGTGGCAACCATACTCTATACATGGGCGAATGGTGGTTTTATAGAGATATAGGATATTAGCAGATGTAAGAAGTTTTCTAGTCTGGTAGAGGGAGCCTTCTTTCTTTGCAGCAGACTTGGCAACATCTTATATGTAATTCCAGCTCATATTGCCTGATTGGACTCTTGGGAAGAGGCTCTCTTGTAGTTGTTTATGGAGAGGATCGTCTTAGTAGCATTGAATGTGACCATCCATTTTTGACCCCCATGCTACTACAGACTAGAGGTCGTTTTCTAAGGATTCAGCCATTGTCTTGCATGAGTGGGCATTCAATTTGCCCTCATGCCAGGAATAGAGCATGGTGTCATGGGCAAATACACCCATCTTAGACACAATTGTATTGGAGAGGTTTTTTATGAAAATCAGGAATGATATAGGTTTGCATATCGACCCCTGGGGAACACCCACATTTATACGATGTTGTTTAGATGTATGGCCATAGAGAACGATCTGGACCTTTCTTTTAGCTAAGAAAGATCTGATTATATTAAACATTCTCCTAGTAATCATTGTGAGGTTTGAACTCACAACCTCTGGCTGTAAATATGGTGCACTAACCAATTGAGCCACCTCAGCAATTAGGAAAAGGTGACAATATTAACTACATAAACCAAGAACATCAGCTTCCTTTCTTTCCTCTTTACTTTCTCTTTCTCAACCTCTATCTCTATTTTCATCTAGTCGAATGTGGGGCAGCCGGTGAATATTGCAAGAACAAAAAATTGTCTGCTATTAAAAATTTGTCCCAGTGTTAGGGGTGGCAGTGTTAGGACTTCTGAATGTGAGTGTAAAAGCTCCTTCTTTTTCCTCTATTTATGATGAATCAAAAACAATATTGATCAGGATTAAATATTAAAATCGGTCAGAAATATAATTATTTTATTAACAACACAGACCATATATATATGACTGATGAAACAGGTGTATGTACCTTGTGTCAAAACAGCTATTAATTACAAAGACTCCCTCTTCCCTAGAGAAGAACTAGAAGAAATTCTGCCGATTTAAACATTGGTCGACTACCTGTTTGCCGTTTGTCGATAACTCAAATTGAACATTACTAATGTAAAAATATGAAAGGGGGTGAGACAAATTAATTAGTAAAATTTGAGGAAAATATTGGTTACGGGGATAGTTTTCCCAGTCGTAGAAAGACAGTCTGCTGAACGCATGCCTCAGACCCTTGCAGTACAGTGTATTAATAGAATTACAATATGAAATTTTTTTAATTTTTTTATTACAATTGATAATTTTATTTTATTTTTGATGCATATAATACAAAAGATTCTTAACCATTAAATGTTTTTTGTTTCAAATGACACATTCCAACAAAATGTCTATTTAATATAATATTCAATGAAAATGTATCAAACTGCAACTTGTTTCACATCTGTAACGAGCCTGTTGGCAAGTGTGAGTAGGTATTAGTATGATGTTGCATTAGCACACCTGCTAAATAGTTAATCAGTATCTTTGATGTCACGGGCGAGTGAGAGTATGTATGATATTATAGATATAATAAGGTGTTTCTGTTCATGCATGTATAATATGCATTTTGTTTTGTTTCTGCTGTGATATTACGGCCAAAGGCAATTGATATCTTTTGGTTTTATATTTTATATAATATTATTTTTTGTATCAATTATGCTATTTGTTTCACATTTGCAACATCATTTATTTTTGTTCAATGAATATATATATATTTCCAAAAGTCATTTATATTACTTTATATTACCCCCTAAGAAACGTTTTACACTTGATGAAATTTTTTCCAGACCAATAAAAAAAATAAAGCATTTAAGGGTTACATTAACCGTTTTTTGTTTTTTTTGTTTTTTTTTTAATTTTCAGACAGTGAAGATGAAGAGAATCAGCCCGACAAGAATGAATTGGTAAATACTGTGAATGCCTTAAGTGCCCGTTTTGAAGATTTGAGCACATGCAATGACCTCATCGTAAAACAAGGCGCTGCTTTCCAGCGTGCACTCAGTGAACATGAGCATGTGGATAACACAACAGATTCAACAAGCAAGATAAAGGCAATCAACGAAAGAGCCACACTTTTCAGAATTGCGTCTAATGCCATGCTAAATGTAAGTTCTTCCATTATTGCCTTTTTTTTTCTTTTTTTTTTTTTCTTTTTTTTCTTAAAAGAAGCAGATTCATTCAAGACAAATAGATTCATCATTGGAGTGTCATCACAATAAAATTTACATGTTATGTTTCAGAACTTTTTAGATCTTTCTGCTTTATCGTTTTTTTCTTTTTTTATTAACGTACAGGTTTAAGGGAATCGTCCGCACTGGTGAACCACCATACAGGTAGCTCACTAGCTATCCATGAAGGTTTGCAAAATTTTTTGCAGGGATGCCCAATGCTTGTTCGTGATCAACATTATGTGCATCACCAACCAAGGTCAACAGTTCGTACTCAACCAAGTCGGCCCGTCAGCTTTTACGGCGGTTGACACCCGCCAAGTCTAAACTTTAAATCGGGCATCTGTATGCATTTCATGGAGATATATCTGACTAGAGCATTCTACATACATCCCTTTAGTAGACTGCCAGTTGGTTCTGGACTGCTTACTGAGTATTTGAAGCTAACCTTCATATCTGAAGTTTTTTTTCTGTGAACGGTAGATGATAATGTACATATGAACATGAAGTGGCTTAGCGTATTTTTATATAGATAAATATCACCATTGAGGAGGACAGAAGAAATAAATTTAAACAAGAACACTCCTCAATCATTTGACATTGCCGCGCATGACTATTCTTGATTGAGACAGTCATTCCAATACCGTTTTAACATCACACAAATTGACTTCAACCAAAAAATTGTGACTAAAGAAAAAAAAGTATGAAACTGTCTCTTAAATCTGATTAGGTTGTATATTGTCGAAAAAATTTAAGATCAGAATTAAATTAAAAACAAAATGCTCTGTATGGCTCTCTAACAGTTATAGTAATTTTCAGTAATTCAAATTTCTAAAAACAATTTGGTTTGATTTTTTTACTGATTTTGTTCTTTTCATAAATTATTTTGCTTTTCAATAAAAAAAATTTTTTTTTAAACACAGGAAATTATTTTATTACCCCTATCCCCTTCTTCCCACCAATAAATATATTAGGATAGGGATCGATGTTTTTCTAAACCTCCCCTCCTAATGAATTTTATTAAATTTTTTTTTTTTTTTGTATTTTGAAATTTACCCATGTTCAGGTGTTTGATATTTGTAGCATTCTTGTATAAGTGACTTTCGTAAAATTTTTATTTTAAATGTTTACAAAACTTCTAGAGTATTCTGACTATCAGTATGAACGTGCATTCACTGCACAGGCCATGGTCGTCTGCTTGTTGTCTTCGTCCGGATTCAAAGCTTGATTTCAACACTGGCCTTAGTGGTCTCAGTCAGTGTTGTAACAAAATGATTTTCCTTCAAAACAAAATCGGAATTCATTTTAAAACGAGTAACAATATTTTATTTTGAAAGGTCTCGCTGACACTTTATCTTTCTACGGCACAACAGACTTGCAATCGAAACTCTTAGACTTGTGCTTTGTTTCGATCAGACTAACAAAGCGCAGTCCCTTAGCTTAAAGCCTAAAGATCAATTGTTTGTGAGACACACGGCAACCCCTTTCTGCTCATAGATATTACTAAACACACCAGAGAGATCAGCTGTTAATCTATTGACATAGAAATCTGACTGATCATGAAGTCCGCCATCTTGTATGAACATTAATTTGGGAAAATCTCAAGTGGATCATAATCACAGCATGGAACCTCATACCTGAAGGCATTTTAGTTTTTCAAAAACTTTAAGTGGTTGATTTCTCAACATGAACCCTGATTTAATGAGGCAATAACTTTTTCCAAGTGGAGAAATCAAATTTTCGGTAGTCAAACCATTTCTTGGATTATCTCTTTTCTCTTAACTAAATATTTCTCCCATTGCAGGCCTGCCGTCCTTAGCATGCAACTATGTACCCCACTGTCTACATCAGTTTATTTAGTACTTAGAATTCTGTTTCATACATCTCAACCGAAATAAGTAAACGACTAACCATAACCTTACGACGATTAGTTAATATTTATTAAATATAAACTAACCCAAGGTTATTTACTGTTTTCAAATTTTTTTTTTTTTTTTCATTATGAATTTTCTTTTAAAAATTGTCTAAATTGTTAACAGCACATTTAGTGACAGCTTTGATATTAAAGTAGGAGTACATCAGGGTTCTCTATTGCGTCGATTGCTTTTCATTTATGTTTTAGAATCATTGTCCAGAGAGTTTTGTACGGGTGACCAAAAATAAATGATGTATGCTGATGATTTAGTACTTGCCTGTGAAACAATGGAAGATGACCTACTTGTTAAGACTTGGAGGGATTCTATGAAAAGTCATGGTCTGAGCGTGAATGTTCCAAGACCAAAGTGATAATCAGTGGTTGTAGTGTTGGAAAGCTCCCAAAAAGAGGAAAACTCCATTGCTTAGTTTGTGGAAAGGGAGTTTAGGTGCAATTCAATATTTTGTGGTACCTGTAAGCATTGGCTACACAAGTAGTGCAGTGGACAAACAAGTGTTTCGAGCGATAGAGAGAACTGGGTCCACCACTCTTTCTGATCTTCGTTAATGAATCTTCCGAATCATATTCTACGCAGTGCTCATTCTTTTCAAACCCGGTGCAATGGGGGGGAAAAAGTGGCTTCACCTCCAACGCTCACATCCTTGTGTTGCTCCAATCAAAATGAATGACCCTATCTTTGTTTTGATAAGCTTCTAGGACTGACTTTCACTCCAGATCTAAAATGGAAGAATTGTATCCAACCTCTTGCTAAGATTGCTGGAAAAATGCTTGGATCATTCCACCACTCCAGAAAGTACCTGGCTCCTAATGCAACCCTCTACCTGTTTAAGAATCAGATATGTCCACATCTGGGGAGGTGCCGCTCAGAGCGCTCTTTCCTGCCTTGACAGAGTACAAAATAGACTTCGAAATCTGGTGTGGATGATGTCTTGCGCTCCTCACACCCCCTTTCTTATGAGAGAGACGTTGCTAGTCTTTCTCTGCTCTATCGTTAATTTGATGAAAGGTTCTTGACTTAGCTACAATAATATTAAACAAGATGCCCCCCAAAAAAACATTATCAGACTTGTGGATGCTTTGTTACATTAGGACCCGAGCTAACTTTGACCCCGTCGTTAGGGTCAAAGTAGGGGTTAGGGATTAGGGGCATGGTCAAAGTTATCGTGGGTCCTAATGTAACAAAGTACCGATTTGTGTTACATTTGTTATAACTATATTTTGAGTATATTTATTTATTTATTTTAAACTAATTTATTTCTTTTTAAGAATATTACAAAGATTTGTTATTGTCGATTTGATTAATAACGGTTTTGTAGATTGTGTTGAAATAATTCCAATTCCGTTAATAAACCAGTAATATTACACCGTATGTGTACACATTTTTAATTTCATCAATAAAGAATTGGTAATTTGTTAGTACCCATGGTCCTTTTTCTAGGATCAGAAGGATAACTAACCATATTTCAGCAACATCTGTATTTTTCAGACATATCTCTAGTTAATCATGAAGATTGCAGTGCCTTTCAAATATTACATCTACTGTCTGATGTATATTGGCAACACTGATGTCTCTGTTTCCAGTATACTGTGAAAATCTAAAGTGGAAGGATACAACCGATTTCATCTATTATTCAATCAAAAATATTTTTAGTAAGTAGTCCTTATAACCAACCTACATTGTTATCATTGATAGTATGATACGCCAACTATCCTATAAAGTCAAATAAATCTTTGAAAGTAATTTTGCTCAAATCTAATTTTATATTTACAAGAGATTTTTAGTAATAAATTAAAGAAAACAAAATTAGACTAATGGGTTAATAACTCCGTTCGCCCATTTGTCCTTTGTATCTCCAATATGGCCCTTTAAAAATCTAACAAAATTGTTGGCCCCTGATATAAAAAAAAGTATTGAAACACATTCACAAAAACAGATCGGCCAGTTTTCAGTTTGTGTAAATTTTTTTTTTTTTTTTTAAACAAAGGAAAAGCAAATGTCCCCCTGTTCACCTTTTTAGGCTTTGTGAGTGAGTTTGTGTAAACTAGACTTTGTTCTCGTTTAATTATGATTTGACTGCAATGAAGAACAATTGAACATTCGAAGATAGGTTAAGTTGTTTTGAATGAGGATGACAAGTTTTTAAAATATTTACACAACAATTTCCTTTTCATTCTTTTCATTTTTTTACCAGCTTTGAAATTTTTAGTCCGTAACTTGATGATAATTGTAGACAGAAAGACGATATGTTTTTTTAATGGAAATCTCTCCAGACAAGGCATGAAGCCACTTGATGTAAGGAGCTAAAAAAAATTACCACTTCAAGGTCAAAAAACTAGCCAATGATAAGTGTTAGATGGATAGATTCCGATCCAGAAAACAGCAATTATTCCCCCTTTGTCAGAAATACCACTCATTGAATATGAGGACTAAAGGACAAAATAAGGGAAGCTAGAGCTACAAGGCTGATGAAAGTAAACCATGGTCCACTTCTACTTTCCTCAATATCAAAAGAATGACAGCCAATCCATACAAAAATATATTATATTAAGTTTTATTCATAACAGATAACTGCTTTCATTAAAATAATAGAAAAAATGTAGAGGTAGTAGTGATGTTTTTGTTTTTTTATTGGGGGGGGGGGTGTACTGATGAGTCACCACTTGTCAAGGCTTAAAGGATAATAGTTAAAAGGATTGTCATTTGGATGATGATTGCCACTATGAGAAGATTGGAAACAATGGATAGAATGGGCAGAAGATTACTTAAGAAGAATTGATTATCCAAGAGGACGGCTTAACAAGTATGTTTACATTAGACTTGAAGACGACCATGTTGTAGTCGGTTGGGAAGCAGACTCGTGGTATCTTGTTCCACAGATGGGATCTTCTAGGAAAGAAATTTTGTTCATGGAAGTTCCGTTTGGTTTTTGGTAAAAAAAGAGAGAAAGGAAAGTTCTTTGCTGTAGTTATAGCTCGGCGAGTTCTTGCTGTGAATGTTTTACAGGGTGGGGGACTCAGTGGAGCACCTACCATTAAAATAACGATACAGTAGAGAGGCTAGCAACATCTCTTCTGTTTGAAAGAAGCTGTAGGGAAGAGAAGAGATATCATCCCCCACTAGATTGTGAAGTCGATTTTGGTACTCTGTGAAGACATGAAAGTGTACTTCAAGTGGCACCTCCCCAAATATGACCACAGTATTTCATCTTAGGACATATCTGGCTCTTAGACAGGTAGGAGATTGCGTCAGGACATAAGCTTGTCTCGCATTACACATTCATCGTATCATTCCTTTTCTCTTTCATCATCATCAGCATCATCATCATCATATTCGGTTTAACGTCCGTTTTTACATGCTGGCATGTGTCGGATGGCTTTTACAAATTAACTTTGAAACTAACCTATCTCTGACCAGATATTTATTTATCCCTCTTTCTCTCAAGTCCATCTTTATGACTTCCTCCTGTGGTTTTCTTGGCCTTCTCCCTGCCAACTGACTTCACTACCTCAATTGTTCTACATCTACAACCCCAAGAACTCACATCCATTCTTTCAATGTGACCAAACTAATGAAGTCTCCTGTTCTGCACACATCTCCCTATACGGTCCAGATTTGATCTTCCTCTGAGGTCATCGGATCTAAGCCTTCCGCTTCGGATCCGCTTGGGGAGCGGCTGGGATGGTCGGAGGAGGAGATCCGCTTTCAGTGGTGTTGGGCGCCAGGCCAGAGTTACCTCAACAACTCTGAGTACTCTCTGACCTGGCGACTGGTCCGGGACGCGCTGCCCCTTTACGACAAGCTCACCAGAGATGGAGTGAGGACGGATCCTTACTGCCAGTGCTGCGACGACTGCGAAAGAGAAACGGCCGAGCACGCCTTTTTCGCTTGCAGCAAACTTCGGCGACTCTGGGAGTATGTCGGAGAGGTAACAGCTCGCATCGATGCCGAGCATCCGATGCCCCTGAATGAAGCATTGGTTGTCCACAACGTGGCCTAGGGAGAAAAGAATGTTTTTTCTAACCATCCTAGCCGTAGCGAGAATGGTGACGTGGGTTTCACGTCTTGACGAGGTCCATGGGGTTTAATCTGTTTCCGATCGCGATCTGATCGCCTACTTTAAGCACCAGCTCAGAGTGAAGATCAGATGCGATTGGAAGAGATTACATCGCATGGAGTTCGATAGGAGGTGGGTGCACGACACTAGCTTGTGCATCCGTCGAGGCGCCAGGTATGAACACATGTTCCCTGCTTAGGCATGGCACACGCGGTCCTGGGTTCTACGGAACCCACCCCTCAATCTTTCTTTAACAAAGACCCTTAGCTAGTAGAGTGAATGCGTTCTGACCCTATTTTTTTTGTGTTTTTTGGTACTAGAGAGCCTCCAAAGATGCCCACTCCCCCACACTTTGTTTTGGTCCAGGTCACTGTACATCTTGGAGGACACCACCACCCATTTCCACATTCCATCCAGACGCACTTTATTTTTTACCCCCCCCCCCCTTCTTAATTCCCACTCCCAATTAGAGACTGACATACTTGTTTTCGGAGCACCCGGAAAACAGTGAGCAGTCTATCACTTAGCAGAGGGTTGGGAGGGCACTACTAACCATTTTCATATTTAAAAAAAAAAAAAAAAAAAATTGTAAATATTGTCCCACTCCCCCACAATGAATTTTTCCAATAAAATATATTTAAACAAATTGGGGATCACCTAAGTAGGTCCAACCCACCGAGAGAATGAGGTATTTTGGTGAGAGAGTCTAGCTACGGGTAAAGTGCACATAGACAGACAAATTGTATGACCATCGACACACCCCTCCCATAACGATTCGGGCCTTGTGCCTAAGGCGTAGAGGAACATTTGCAGACATTATATAGATATTCGACACGTAGAGGGTAACAGAGATTCAGGACCACTTCCACTGTCTTCCCCATAAAATTTTATACATATGATTTAAAATACATAAAAATAGTATCTATTTGAAGTTTTAAGAGAGTTATGCCCTTAGGGGTGCACTTAGAGATTTGGGAATGCTTCCATTGTCTTCCTTGGTTGATTTTTTAAATGAGAATACACTTTTACATTTTATGTAGATTCTCTAACCTTTCTTTCTGTAGGGAACACAAACATCACACACACACATATTTAGTGTTATATATATATATATATATATATATATATATATATATATATAGATTAAAATTAATTTACACTTCTAAGCACTGTTTGATAAAAATGTATTGAAACCAGGGAGTCTGAGAAAGGGTCAGACTTTGTTTAAATTCCAGGAGTCTGCACTTTGCATTTTAACTATCGACACTACAACCATGTTTTTTTTTTGTTTTTTTTAGCATGTATCATTTTTTAAATATAATTTAGATTTGTAAATAAAATAAAATTGAATTCACATTACCTTGAAAAACACACCCATCCTCTTCATGAAATTAAACGCTATGAATAATATGTAGTGTATATAAGTGTGAGTTGAACCTTTTTTTGAATTTCAGGAATCAGTTGAAGTGGAGCATTTGTGCTACCATTCCATAGACCTAATCTAAATTCAATTCTTCTTCTCTCTCTATCTATCTCTCTCTTTCTCTATCTATCTTTATCTCTCTCTCTCTCGCTCTCTCTCATATATATATATATATATATATATATATATATTATATATATGAGAGAGATTGCGAGATCCAACATGATTTGTTGTTGCTGTTGATCACTCTTTGCTGCTTGCTGTAAATACCCGCCGACTTGGCATTTACAAAGTTAAATTCCTCCTAAATTCCAAGCTAATTTGCGGTGGCCAACGGGGGAACGCTCTTAACTGCGAATCAGTGGCAATTTGTGATCAGAGTTCGCGCCCGCCGACCGTCAGGAATTAGCTTCCTGCACTGAAGATTACGTAAGCATGAAACATCGATGTCTGTAGGTAATAAATAATTAATATTTATTTATAAAATATTATTTTGTATATATATATATATACACTAAAATAATACATTACGAAACCATCATTAAAATGCAACAACCTACAATCAATACTAGTAACATTATGTATGACACCAGTAACAACATTTTAAGATGCTTAACGTAATACAATTTTATTCGGTGACACTAATTCTGGCTTTGCGGAATTTAACTTAACATCTTTCTTGGAACAGTGAAAATGTTCTCTTGGCGTCTGACTTTACGTTTCCATTTCTCAGCTACTTTTTGAAATTCTGTTTTTTCTCCAACTTTTTTGTTCATTTGCTATTTTCACCTGAAGATGATTCAACAAGTATCGAAAACGTTCGTGATATATATGGAACGTACATTGATTTCTTTGAAATTTTTATTTTAACATAAAAAGAAAACCAAAAAAATGGAAAACATTTAAAAAGGTATAATTAAGATGAAGATTCTGTTATTTTTAACACAGTTTGCTTAAATGAAAGAATGCTGCCTGAATACACACACAATCTATACATGTGTATATCTATCTATCTCTGTCTATCTTCCTCTGTTTTTCTGGGACCTAACCCAAAACTGCCTAACTTGTAATTATATATTTTTTTAAACTTTTTTTTGCTTAGAAGATAAGCTATAATATGCTACCTTCTTAGATTCTTTCTCATCAGGCTAATTTCTAACATGGTTGGCTAGTGTTCAAGCCTTGTCAAGTGTTGTCTAGTATTTGCTAAGCCTTTCACTATGCAATTACACTCTGCATTTTTTTTTTTTTTTACTTGCAAGACCAGTAAGAAGAGAGATCACATGAATAATTGTGGCTATAGAAAAAAAACATTTTCTTCATAAATTGTAATGTTTGCATATAATTCATTCCTAACTTCATAAATCTGAAAACTTATTTGTTTTATTTGCGAATGTAAAAAATAATTTCATTAAAATTACCTTTTATAGGTTCAAAACATTTACTTGTATAAACACACGCTTTTATGCAGCATATGGAGTATTGATTTACTCCTCTCCAGGAGTTAGGCACAAGGCAAGTTTTATCTTACTCCCACAAGTAAGATGTGACCCAAGGTCGGGTCGGGAAAGTGGGGTTTAAAAATTGCCTGGGCAGCCCCGTCGGCATTCCCCGGTAGGGACGCCTCAGGCAGTAAGCAATAAACTTACTCCTCCCCAAAGATGGGAGGCAAAGCCTGGGAGGGTGGACCTCCTAGAACTGCACAGAACAGACCCATAGACCGGCGTAATTAAAGCCCCGAAGGCCAAGACAATACCAGTCTATGGGGTGCAGTATCCATCGGAACAGATACTACACTTTGATCTTAGCCAAAAGGCCAATTTCCCATATGGAGTAGTGGGTTAGATGTTTTTGTTCAGTTAAAGTAGTGCTCGCTATTGTTTTAATAGTACAGTAACAATAACAATAATAATAATAATAAACCAATATTGTGTGTTTGTATAACACACATATATAATAGACATAAAGGTTTTTATTTATACAAACATTATTCGGCTACACATTTGCAAAAGATGTTTTGGGCACAGCTATAGGGCAACCGGACTTCATCAAGCCCAATGTCCTTTCTTTGATGGAATGAGACAAGATTTCTTTCTAAGGTGAACATATTATCAACTCCAAGTAAAAGTAAATTCGTATAGATCAACGCAGTACAACTTTGTTGACCGGCTTGATTCTGTTGGCATTTTCACAGGAGGGACCACGTAATGGTTGTCAACATCTCTAAGTGAAAGTGATTCTATGGAACTGACTGGGTTCTGAACTTGGCACGCCCATGTTGTCAGTCCGTGTCGTTATCCACTTAACCACTGTCACCTCCTTTTAAAGGTAGACATGGACACGTGTTTCAGCATGACTTACTCGGGCAGGGATCGAACCCTCGATGTAAATATTCGTAGTCTAACGTTTTACCCCTAGACTAGAATGACCTGCCACATTATCAACTTATAAAGACCAATTCAGATCACCTAAAAATATTATTAACTATTAATTTTTTTTATTTGTTCATTAATATATTTATTTATTATGTTAAGAAGACATTCCAACCTAAATTTTGAAGTCGAGGTTAAAACTATATATATATATATTTGTGTAATTAGGCAGCATTCCTTCTCTTATGCATGTTTGGTTAAACAATAGCGCCAGCTGCTGTTTATTTATTTTTTGATTCGTTTTTTCGATTCGTCGCACAACCGATTTGGTATTGTCGTCCATGTTGTATAAAAAATCGCCATATTTTCGCGAACGTTTTCGACCGACGTCAGTCATCTTCAGGCGGATGAATGATAACACATAGCGTCCCCAAAAATGAATTCAGGAATATTTTAACCAAGAACACAGCCATTCTTGGGATCTCATATTGCAGTATTCGTCTCCCCATAATGGAAGCGTTGTTTATTCAAGTAAATCAACCTAGTATCAACCATGCTCATTATGAGGGGACCGAAGGTATGTTGAAGTGTTGTTGAAGTGGTATTGAAATGTTTTTTAAAAACGTCTTCTTAATGAATTCACCAATCTTTTATTTTGCATACGCATTCATCCGCCTTAAGATGACCGACGTCGGTCGAAAACGTTAGCGAAAATATGGCTTTTTAAAATTTTTTATATACAACATGGACAACAATACCAAATCGGTCGTGCGACGAATCGAAAAAACGAATCAAAAAATAAATAAACAGAAGCTGCCACTACTGTTTAACCAAACATGCATATATATATATATATATATATATATATATATATATATATATATACACATATTTAAAAATTTGTCTTCTCTTCTAATTTATTTAAAGAAGCTATTTCTAGAGATGGAAAAAAGAGGAAAGTCTGTAAATCTTTGATTTTTGCTAGTCTGGGAGGACAATATCATGGTGAACATATAATACACTGACCCCCAAAGGAGGAGGTAATGACTGAGAGGATGGTGGCATAACAACAGAACAGATAGTACACTACCCCTTTCCCCTAAACAGAGAAGATAATCATGGAAGGATGGTATCATGAGAATGAACATAAACATGTACAATACTGCCCCTCAAAAAGAGATAATACCTGGGAGGATCACCCCATAAAAGGAAGTAATGCCTGTGAGTATATTATGGCATCAGAACAGATACTACACTACCCCAGCCACCCCCCTTAAAAAAGGAGATAATTCCTGGGAGGACAGTCTTATGACAACAGAACCGATACTACACTACCCAGCCCCATTAAAAGATAATACAATAATAGATAAATGCATTTTTTTTGGGGGGGGGGGGGGTCATTTCAATCTGCCTGGCCATAAAAACATTATTTTTATGGTTCCTTGGCCTTTTGGCTAAGATCAAAGTGTAGTATCTGTACATTCCAATAATTTTTTGTACATAAATATAATTTTGAAAAATATAATTGAACAACTTTAAGGATATCTTAACTAGGACGGCCCCTAGAGGAGGTCGTATTGTAGTGAGTGAGATGATTCTAGTTAAGATAACCATTTTTATCACTTTAGACCAAGGATGACAAACGACCCTCATTTTCCCCACACTTTTGATGGCCTTGTGCTTAAGTTGTTAAAAATGTAAAAAAAATTTTAACATTTTCTGCAAATAAATATTTCAAGGTGTAGTATCTGTTCTCAATCTCCCAGCGACATCAGACATTTTACTATTAACGAAAATATGGTGTATATATAAGAAAATATGACAATGCAAAATTACAACTGTATATTACAGAATATTAATTTATTAGAAGCTTTTTATAAAATAAATATGCAAATGAAGAAGACCAAAAGGTGTTTGTGGGTATTAAACAGATTACTATATATACGGTATTTCAAAATCTTATGTTAAGTGTAGTATCTGTTCTGATGGATACTGCACCCCTATAGATGGATGTCGTCTTGTCCTTCGGGGCTTGATTCCACCTGTCTGTTGGTTTGTCCTGTGCAGTTCTAGGAGGTCCACCCTCCCAGGCTTCGCCTCCCCTCTTTGGGAAGGAGTAAGTTTATTGCTTACTGCTTGAGGCGCCCCTACCGGGGAATGCCGACGGGGCTGCCCAGGCAATTTTTAAATGGCCAGAGTGCTCACCTCTCGAGCGCTGGCTTTTAACCCCACTTACTCGACCCAAGCTGTGGTCACATCTTACTTGTGGGAATAAGATAAAACTGGCCTTGTGCCTAACTCCTGCAGAGGAGTAAATAAATATGTTGTATCATAGAATTAAATAAGCACAATCTGTTTTGATGTTTATATTGTTAGGATAGATGGAAAAATTTATTAATTTATGTCTCGAATGGAAAGTTTCTTAAAAATATATATTTTGAAATTTCATATAAAAATTTAGTATAAAACTGTCAATGAATTAAAAATAAGTTGTCTTGGTAAGTATTATCACTACTGAGATTCTATTTATGTTTGGGAACTAGATTCGTAATGAGATTAAATCTTTTCCTGTTCAAATAGTAATCTGCTATACGGTTTTGTTTCATTTTCTTTACTTTTTTTTCCTCTTGTCTTATATAAGAAGGATGATATTTTTGCCAAGTTGATATTGGACATTTACCAAATTATGAACGTTCTTAGGTTGACAAGTAACTTTAATACACATATTTTTAAATATTTGTGCGTATGAAGATATTCTTTCCCTTTTAGAAAAAAGTTTTTTTTATTTTTTATTTATTTTTATTTTTTTATGGAAATCGCTCCAGACTAGGCACGAAGCCACTTGATGTAAGGAGCCAAAAAAATAAAATAAAAATACTACTGGTTAAAAACTAGCCAAGTGTTAGATGGATGAATTCCAACCCAGAAAACAGCAATTCTCATCCCTTTGTCAGAAACATCACTCATGGAATGTGAGGAGTAAAGGACAAAATAAGGGAAGCAAGAGTTACGAGGCTGCCGAAAGTAAAAATCAACGGTCTACTTTCTAAAGCATTTCAGTCAAACAATGACTTCATGATCAGAGCATCCATTCTTTCACCATGGTCATACCATGAAAGTTTCCTGTTCTGAACACCTCTCCTTATACTGTCCAGATTTAATCTTCCTTTGAGGTCATCAGATCTAAGCCTGTCTATAAGACTCACATTACACACCCATCGTATCATTCTTATATTATTTCTCTCCATGTAACGTATCTGACCAGGTTTCACTTTTATACATCACACTACATACACATATCTGATAGACTCTTCCTTTAGTTGACAGCAACAACTGAGTATTATTGTTATTTTTTTTTTCCTTTCCTTTTGTTTTGAGACAACCTTTGTTCTTCATCGGTCACTGATGAAGTGTGGAAATCGGTAGAAATTCTTCCGTTTGTTTAAAACACGTGCATTTGTTAAGAACAATTGTATTTGTTTAAAAAAAATATACAGGTCTCAACCATTTGTATTATTCAGACTACTGTTCTCGTCTTGGATGTTATTCTCACAACGTTTTGGCCAATGTAACTTCTGCAACATCTCTGCGAACTTGGGAATCTTTATATCTAACTCAGGAATCTGTACGAAATTTCAAATGTAATCCTTTATTTAATGTATAAGCCCCCCCCCCTCCACACTTTTTGACTTGCCCCCTCCCCCACACTTTACGGTCATCAATAATGAAGTTATATATGCATGTGTTTAACCCCCCCCCCCCACACACACACACACACACTTTTATAACTGTCCCACCGGTCCTGGATTTGGCTGCAGACCGAATGCGATGGAACACTTTGACTACCTCATGCGTCTCAGAACTCGGCAGTTCTAAGTAAATAAGTTTATTACATATTACCACTTTGGCTGGCTCTACTTTATATATAGATTAGCAGGGCTACCCGGCGTTGGTCAAGACAAAAATGTAACATATTTCGATTAAAATTTCTCTTTACTTCTCTCTATCTTTCTCCCTCCCTATTTTACCCTCCCTCTCCCCACTCCCTCTTTCTCCTCCGCCCAGTCCATTCCTATCTCTGGATATAAATGCGTACAGACAACTATCCTTTATATAATGGATTTCTTGAGGAATGAGGCGGCATAAGGGAAGTAACTCCGTCATTAAAAAAAATCAAAACCTGACCCGTCTGACCAAATCTGCACCAGTTTCGGGTCAAAGAATTAATTATTTTGTTTCTAAATTTTAGATATTAGTAATCCAGGGCAACGCTGATCAAGAATATATAAACTTTGTGGCTGTTTATTTTGTAGTTTTCTACTTGCAGCTGTACACACACACACACACAGAAGTGCGCTGTATATAATAGAAGATGAATCGCTGCAGTGTTTCTTTTAACAAAGCCTTCATCAGATAGTAAGCCTTGTGCCGTGCATCGTTTTACAGTCCAAAAGCTTCATTGCCACCAGATGCCCTATCAGATTTTGTTTGTGGATTGTCACCTAAAAGGCATGATGCTCACCCGGAGATAACATATGGTATTAGTAACCTATAGTGCCCCAATAATACCTCATAATATCACCAAGCTGTATTGGTATGTTCACATATTGGTGAAGCAATTCTCTTTGCAACCTGTTAGATAATTTAAAACTTGCATATTTTGATTGGGTCTTATCATTTTTGCTAATTTATGATTTAAATATTTTTTTTGTCCCATATGTTCATTGGAAAGGATTTATGTTTTGAGGTTTTTCTTTTGTTTTTGTCTTTTTTTTGTCATCTTTCATTAGTCTATTTTGATTTTCACAAATTATCTTCATTATTTTTCATGGAAAACTCCAGTTTCTCTCTGCCTCCGGCTAAAACTTTTTGCAAATATCGTTAAAAAAAAGATCCTTCATTACTTTTCACCTCAAAATCCAACAAAAGTTGTGATTAATTATTGTTTGCATTATTCAAGTAGTGATCGCTGAGGGAGATAACTCACACTTGTTATTTTTGTTAGCCTAGGAAGATATCATGGTAAACGGACATACTACACTGACCCCAAAAAGGAGGAGTTAATGCCTGGGAGGATGATATCATGACAACAGAATAGATATTACACTACTCCCCACTCCCAAACAGAGATAATCATGGAAAGATGGTATCAGGAACGAACAAATACTATAATCCCTCCCTCCCAAAGAGAAGGTAATACCTGGGAGGATCGCCCCATAAAAGGAGAAGGTAATGTCTGTTAGTATAGTATCATGGCAACAGAACATTTACTTACTACCCACTCCCCAAAAGGAGAAGGTAGTCTCTGGGAAGATGGTCTCATAACAGAACAGATACTAAATTACCCCCTTCCCAAAAAGAGGTTGTAATTCCTGGGAGAATTACCTCCCCCTCTTTAAAAAATTGAGGTAATTCATATACGGACGGTCTTATGACAACAGAACCGGTAGTACACTACCCACCCCCATTAAAAGCTAATAGATTATTAGATCATTTGTTTTTCATACATTTGAATCTGTCTAGCCATAAAAACATTATTTTTATGAATATTGAATGTATTTCTGCTACATTAGAAGCATCGGCAAATGAGAAATATGAAAATCAGTTGGAAACCAAATAACACGATGCAAGATTTTTTTTTTTTTTTTTTTTTTCAAATAAATGAAAACATTTATTTAAATCCAAAATATGTGAGATAAGAAAA
This sequence comes from Sepiola atlantica, assembly GCA_963556195.1. NCBI lineage: Eukaryota > Metazoa > Mollusca > Cephalopoda > Sepiida > Sepiolidae > Sepiola > Sepiola atlantica. The sequence goes on from OY744550.1 coordinate 24,129,541, forward strand.
AATTGCCTGTATACCACACTGAAAGAGGCTTGTTAAACTAGACATTTTGGATTTAAATAAATGTTTTCATTTATTTAAATAAATAAATTTTTAATCTCACATCGTGTTATCTGGTTTCTAACTAATTTTTAGATTTCTCATTTGCCAATAATGGATGATGAACAATATTATGACAGGATTGAAAACGATGAATGGAATGGACAAAATTTGATTTCTTAAGAGGATAGCTTGACAAGGATTTGTTGATATTGGACTTGAAAACACCCATGTTATAGTCTGCAGGAAAACAGTCCTGTGGCAATGTTTCACAGATGGGAAGTTCTTGGAAAGATGTTCATAGAAATTCTGTTTAGTTTTAAGTACAGAGGAAGAAAGGAAAGTTTTTCAATGATGTAGTATAGCTACCAACCAAGAAATTAAGAACAAACGAAATATACAACAAATAACTGTTACTAAACACAAGAAAATTTCCTTTTCTACCTACCTGCATAGTTTTATTCTTCTGAAAGTGTTCAAAAGTTATTTTTATTTCAATATAAGATTGCGTCTCTCTGACGGTTTTTTGACTAACAATCCAAGATGTGGCCTTTAGGTTCTCATAGATAACAACCGAGAAATCGAAAATAAAAAACTTTTACTAAACGCAGTAAAATTTAATTTTCGACTGATCTGTATATTTTTAACTTACAGTAAATGTTTAAAAGTTTTCTTTTATATCAAAATAAGTTGCAGTATCTCGAAGCTCATTGCCGCATGTGTTTGGCCAGTTTTTTTACAATCCTTTGAGATTTGGAAACAAATTCTAAAATAAAAAACACTTACAAAAAGTTTCAGAACTGTAAAACTATGCAGGTCGCTAAAAAAAATTTTTTTCTTACATTTGGTAAAAGTTATGTTTTAATTATGTTTGTTTTTTTATTTCTCGGCTGCTAACTATACTACATCATTTCCAACTTAAAATACAGTATTTACGAGGTACCGTGAAAATACTAAATAAATAAAAGCAGTGTAAGACTTTAGGAATAATTATTGTAAGCCTTAATTGAAAATAAGTCATTCTCAGATATCTTGTTGTTGCAATCTGAACTGTCCGTTTTGACGGTGGATAGTTATCTGTTCCCGCCCTGTAAGATATGGTCACCGCAATGATGATTCTGTCCTATTTATCTTCCTCCCACAAGGTAAGATGTGACACAAGGTCGGGAAAGAACCAGCGCTCGAGAATTTGAGCACTCTGGCTGTTTGATTCTGTAAATGAACCGAAACTGAACAAATTCATGTTTTTTGTTTTTTGTTTTTTTAATGATAGTTAATGATGAACGATTTCGACTTAAATTTATTTATTTAGTACAACACATGTAATCTGAAGAAAAATATGTTTGAAAATGTGTAAATATGCTACAATAAGCGTGATTTGCACAAAATAGAGTTTTACGGGATGCCGCCATGTTTGTTTTTGTATCGCTCAAGATGAAAAAAGTATTAAAACGTCTTTTTTCCACCTATTACTACATAACACTAAATCGATTTTAACTCCAAAACGTTCTTAATGTCATAATCTTATATATATATATAATTTAATTAATTTATAAACCAATTTTGTTGTATACAGATTTTCATAATTAATTTACAAATGAATTTTTTGCGAATTAATTATGAAAATCTGTATACAACAATTGGTTTATAAATTAAAAACATATATGAAAAAAATCTATATGTACAATTGATGACTCGTCCGATTAAGGGCGAATTAAAAAAGGAATAATGCGTTCATTTACATATTCTTAAAAATGATAAAACAAAATGCTCAGGGTGGCGAAAAATAAAAACGCACTGTAGAAGAACACCGGTCGCTATCGCTAAAAAACAATAAATAATGTGTGTGTATGCATATATATATATATATATATGTATATAATGCTAAGTTCCGAATACGTTCGTCGAACACTCTCGACTAGTCTTCTATCTGTGCCCACTTCTAGGTACATATAGATCTTAATTTCCCTTAATTACGTGACAGTTTCCGTTGGCTGAGTGGATATGGCGACTGCTTGCAGATTCTAGGCTGACTCTGTGAACCGGGTTCGCGCCTCCCGACCGTCTGAAATTGTTACTTTCCTGCACTGATGAGAGCAATAAGCTTGAAACGCTAGCATCTGTAGGTATTAATAATTTAATATTTATTTATAAATATTATACTAAGCCCCTTTAAGAAATTAAAGTTGAGCACTCTCGAGGATGTAAAAAAATAGACTGTCAAAAAGCTCTAATATATATATATATATATATATATATATATATATATATCGCATATACACTAATTTTATTCTACTTTTTAAAGAAACTGTTTGACCCTTCAAACTCCTTATTTATCAGTATATATGTATGTGAAAAATGAAAAACGGAGAACTGAAAATTGTTTATATGTTCATCGACGTTTCGTCTTTATTGTTCAAAGATGTTGACAAGACGATAAAGACAAAAAAACGTTGGTGAACATATAAAATAATTTTGATCTCCCTTTTTTCGTTATGTTGGATTATTCTTCTGAACCAACATGGCAATATCTCTTCCCTAAATGGGACTTGTCTAAAAAATGATGGTGATCTTGGAAGTAAAGTTGCATTGCAAAGCAAAATTGTACAAAGAGTGAACTAAACGTGCGAATCGGCATGGCCTGGGCTAGACTGGACACGATGAAAGCAATCAGGAAGTCAAATCGGTGCTTGTGGACCGTAGGGCCGAAAAAAAAAAAAAATTATCTTTAATTTTGAAGTCAATTAAAGGGGGAGATAACTCTTGTTTTTAACTGCCCTGAATCTTAGAATGAATTTTAACACTCTGAACTTGCAAGATATTTAATATTTAACCAAAGATAATGCCAAACTAATAGACTTCTTGCAAGCGCACAGATTAATTTTCAAACAAATTGCTGAATTTTACCCAGTGTAAAACTTTCATTTATTTTAAAAACTTTATTTCCCTTGTTTCATGTTTTTTTCTATTCCATTTATGTATTTTTCTATTTTTTCCTTCTTTGATAATTAATTTATTTTAATAAATCATTTTATTTTTCATTGGTGCCGAATGCGTTGTGATTGTTTATTCCTAAATTATCCGTTTACATATACATTGTTTTAACTTTATTTTAGATTAATTACAATAGTAAAATCCGTGGTTGAAAACTATTATTTGACTCTTTAAAAATTAAAGATTAAACATTTTTTTTCGCCCCTACGGTTCACAAGCACCATAGAATATTCTCACCAAAATTTCAGCTTTTATTGTCATTGGCCGCTTATATCCTTGATTATAGGTGTTAATATAATTATATTGTGAACAGTCTTCCATCCTTTATCACAAAAGTACATTTCTGATTAAAAAAACTTTTTTTTTTTAAATTAAAAAACAAAAAAAGAAACAATATAATATGAAACTTTTTTTGTAAAAATGAACATTTTCAACTTTGAACAACATTCATTTCAAATTCCTTCATGCGTCCGTCAGCCCTACATGAAACCATACATTTGAATCACAAAGACAATTTCTCTTTTTGTTGTTATTGTTAATATCTAGTCTTCAAACTTTTTTAAATCATGGATTATCCTATTTTTATGAAAAGACGGTCTTTTCTACTCTTTTAAGGGCAATTGAACTGGCTACTTTGGTGCCCCCTCGACGTAATTTCACTAGACTAACTCGACACTCAGCTAAATCCCATCCATTCACTGTGGAGGTCCCCAAATGCCGGAGAACCTTCTACTCCAATAGCTTCTTTCCTATGGCTGCTGGCCTCTGGAACTCCCTCCCTGCTCCCTGTTTCCACGACAGTACCGACATGCATGTGTTTAAAACTAATGTAAACAGACATCTCGTTACACTGCTCCCAACTTGGGGTGATTCCCAAAACCCACACCCAAATTCTCAGTAACCCTTTACATCTACAGTGGTGGCCTGCCTTGTTTGGGGTGAAATATGTTTTTAAAAAAAATAAGATTTACTTTTGGGGTTTATGATTAGGTTCGACATTATAAATTGTAAACCACATCCCCTCCCCCACACACACAAAAACACAAACTGTTGCCAAGCAAACAAGTCAGTATCTCTTGCCCTTTCCCTCACATTAATTTCATTATGAAATTAAATTCCACCATAATGCATTTCGATTCATTCCTACACCTGTATTCGTTATATTGTAAATGAAAAACCAAAGTCGTCCCTCCCAAACACACACACACACACAACCCCCACAGTGGTGAATACACCCCCCCCCCAATAACATTTTACAAATATTTTTTTTTATTGTGGATGAAAACTTATGAAAATATAATAATATATATAAAGAAAATGCACATACATACATACATACATACATACATATACACACAGTATTTGCAAGATAATGAAATATTTGTTAGATAATCACTCTCCGGTCATAACATCGAAAAGGCACGTGAAGTTCAGATGAACTATTGCTTCCATGTATTTTCAATTGTTTATAAGTTTGTTTTGTTTAATATTTGTATCTCATCTTTCTAAAAACCTGAATCACGAATGTAGTCTGTTCTTATTCTAGCCACACAGCCACTATCCAATGTTACTGTTTAACGCCTGCTTTTAATACAATTACAACTGTTGCATAGTACGCATGTGTGTGCTTGTGTACATATTTGCTTCCGCACGCGTGTGCGTGCTTGGATGTGTATGTGTAAATGTTCATATGTGTATGTGTACATTAGTGCACACATGTGTAAGTGCTTGTAGATATATGCTTGTGTCTGCGCTTGGGTGAACAGATTTTCACGTGCATGGATATGTGTGTGTGTGTGTGTGTGTGTGTGTGTGTGTGGATACATGTATGCCTGTATGTATTCATAAAATGTGCACGCATAGGGCAAAGTGGGAGGGACTAAGAGGCTTTTATTTCATGGCTGTGAGGAAAATCAAGCCAGTCGTCTGAAAGGTGCATGCATGTGTAATAGCAATGCAGGTGTTCATAAAAAGTGCGTGCATATGAATGTTGAATGGAGAGCGGTCAGTGTCCATCTGTCTCTCGTGTTTCGTCGGAGCCCACCTGTTCATGTATTGCTGATGACAATCTGCACTTTGTCTGCTTTCTCTCAACCACGCTGGCCCCTTTATCAGATCTTTAAGTAAGTAGCCAATGTGTCTCTTTAGTCCTTTCTCTTTTGTGTTTGTTTAAAAACAAATTAAGTTTTATTAACGTTAATTCATTTTTTATCAATAATGTCGACATGTTCTATTATCAAACATAATTTTTTTTTTTTTGTTTTATTTTTTTTTTTTAAATAAAATAAATTGCTCTATTAAATATATTGAGCTTTACACTATCAAGATAGATTATTATTATTAAACGATAATTCAATTATCGTTATATAATTCAACATTTAAATATTATTATCAAACATAACCAATCAACATGTTATGTAAGCTTTCTTTCTTTCATGGGGGGGCTTACGTGTATATATTTTAAGTAGTTTAGTATAACTTCTAGGATCTTCTATAAAATTGTAATTGTAATCATGGCTGCTAAACTTCTTTTGGTATTCATGTAGTATAATTAACAGAGCAGAAATCTGGGAAGAAAAAAATATATATATACAAGAAATAACTGTTACCAAATGCAATATATAATTATATATTTTTACTGACCTGCATAGTTTTAAAGTTCTGAAACTGTTTTACAGTTTATTATTTCAATATAAGATTTCGTCGATATTTGTTTTTGGATACACTCAGAATCCAGTTTAGCTGTTGTTGATGTTTCATTCCTTAAAAAAATCATTTTAAAAAATGACTTACTTTACCACCTACCCTAAATCCGACTGCCCCCCCCCCCAGACTTGGGGTTAGTGGTAGGGCAAGCCTCTTTTTATTTAAAAAAAATTTTTTTTTACTATCTTTTAAACTTGAAAGTAACAACAATCTCCAAACAAAATCGATCACCATGTTTTATTTACTCGTGTTTGGCTAAGTAAAAATGACTATAACGTATTCAGAGAAAATAAATCTTACAATCATTTTCCACGTTTTAAAATTATCGATGTCATTAGAAAATTAAATTTTCTTGCGTTTGGTAAACATTTGTTTTTGATTTCTTGGCTGTTAACTATACTTCGTGTATGCCTTTCTTTTCTCTTATTCATAAATTAGTTTGTTTTACACATTAATTCAATAAACTGGATTCTTTTCTAGAATAGTGACACACTTGGAAAATACTGCTTTAGTGCTACACAAGAATCCTAATACTTGACTTTTTGCCATTAAATTTTAATTCAAGAGAAATTACTTTACATTATTCAGCAGTTAAAAGGCTTTAAAATTTATTTCGACTTGCGAAATGTCAGCTCTTTTTAATGAAAATTCTACTTTTTTTAGGCGATTACCTGTAAACGGCCTGGTAAAATTTTAAAGTATATGTGTGTGTGTATGTATATATATATATATATATATATATATATATATAATGGACACGTGTTTCATCGTTTTATGACTCATCAGCATGGCTGACAACAGCGAGATTCGAAACCTAACCACAGAGGTTGCAGTCAGGAGCCATTACCATTTATTTATTAATATATATATATATATATATATATATATATATTATTACTAAATAATTTAATATTATTACTATATATATGTATATATATTAATAATATTAAATTATTTATTTTATATTTTACCTAAGTACGACAACGTCGTTTCAAGCTTATGGCTCCCATCAGCACAGGGAAGTAACAATCTCAGACGGTCATAGGGCGCGAACTCGGTTCATAGATCCACGTTGAATCTGAGGGATTTTCACGTAATAGCAGAGAAATTAAGTGATATTTACACTGAAAGTGGCAAGCATAAATACATTCCATAGTACTCAACGACAGTCGAAGCATTGCATATATATATATACTTTTTTATTTTTCTCTCTTTCCGTTTTTGCTGGAGATGGGGCATCCTACTGGATGCCAGACATTCACTGGCTTTTTCAAAAACTCCAGCCTAGAGATCTTTTTAAGATTCAAACCGTCCCTTTAAGTGCAATTGTTTGTATTTCTCTTGCACTCGGTTCACTGGGTATACTCATCAGATAGCTTTTGAAATTCTTTTTCATCAGTCCTGTTGCTCCTATAGTTACTGGTATGATGGAGATTTTCCTAAGAATGTGTGTGTATATGTATATGTATATGAGGATAAAATGTACAATATAGCATAAAATGAAATGCCGTGAAAGACAAGGTGTGTGAAAAAGACAAACGGAGAAAAACAAATTTAAATACAGGAAAAAAAATCAAGAAATGAGAGATTTTACTGGTTTCATTCAGAACAACGAACGAACGTCTTCAGAAAAAGTGAAGATTTTAAAGTTATTCGATAATGGTAAAAACATAGGAAAAAGAGGAATGCACAACAAGATGTTATTGGCACTTTAACTATTTGAAAAAAGAAAGAATAATAAAACACGCACGGAGAGACGTTAAAATGGGAAAGGAGTTGGAAGAAATACTTCAACCGGGATCGCAGTGTATATATTGCATTGTTTCAGTGCATTTTTTGCCAGATGTTTGCTTACGGAATAATATAATTCTGAGGGCTGTTAGATGGCAATGAGAGAAGTATTATAGCGCTTTCGATGCATTTGCAATATGAGATGAAGTTTGTAAAGTCAAAATTGTGAGTCAAAGTGGTTCTTTGTATGATTAGTGTGTGTTGTGTTTGAGGTCCTGTTTGTCTTCATAAAAGCGGAATTTTATATTTCTGGCCGTTTTACCAACATAAGAAATGCGGTTATTTTATTTTTTAAATACCGGCTATGGAAGAGGTGTCCTTAGGGGGTAGTTGGGAACGGGATTTGGTGCTGAGTAAATCCTTAATTCTTTTAGAACTTGATGTTACTATTTTTATGTCAGATTTGAATTGTTTTTGTAAGGAAATAGATCTTACATAGTTCTACCCAATAATCCCATATCTATTTTCTCTTTCTCTTTTTCTCTTTCACTTTTTCTCTTTCTCGTTCACTTTTTCTCTTTCTCGTTCACTTTTTCTCTTTCTCGTTCACTTTTTCTCTTTCTCGTTCACTTTTTCTCTTTCTCGTTCACTTTTTCTTTTTCTCGTTCACTTTTTCTCTTTCTCTTTCACTTTTTCTCTTTCTCTTTCACTTTTTCTCTTTCTCTTTCACTTTTTCTCTTTCACTTTCTCTCTCTCTCTTTCACTTTCTCTCTCTCTCTTTCACTTTCTCTCTCTCTCTTTCACTTTCTCTCTCTCTCTTTCACTTTCTCTCTCTCTTTCACTTTCTCTCTCTCTTTCACTTTCTCTCTCTCTTTCACTTTCTCTCTCTCTTTCACTCTCTCTCTCTTTCACTTTCTCTCTCTCTCTATCGCTCTCTCTCTCTATCGCTTTCTCTCTCTCTCTATCGCTTTCTCTCTCTCTCTATCGCTTTCTCTCTCTCTCTTTCGCTTTCTCTCTCTCTCTTTCGCTTTCTCTCTCTCTCTTTCGCTTTCTCTCTCTCTCTTTCGCTTTCTCTCTCTCTCTTTCGCTTTCTCTCTCTCTCTTTCGCTTTCTCTCTCTCTCTTTCGCTTTCTCTCTCTCTCTTTCGCTTTCTCTCTCTTTCTCTTTCGCTTTCTCTCTCTCTCTTTCGCTTTCTCTCTCTCTCTTTCGCTTTCTCTCTCTCTCTCTTTCGCTTTCTCTCTCTCTCTCTTTCGCTTTCTCTCTCTCTCTCTTTCGCTTTCTCTCTCTCTCTCTTTCGCTTTCTCTCTCTCTCTCTTTCGCTTTCTCTCTCTCTCTCTTTCGCTTTCTCTCTCTCTCTCTCTTTCGCTTTCTCTCTCTCTCTCTCTCTTTCGCTTTCTCTCTCTTTCTCTCTCTCTCTCTTTCGCTTTCTCTCTCTTTCGCTTTCTCTCTCTCTCTCTTTCGCTTTCTCTCTCTCTCTCTCTTTCGCTTTCTTTCTCTCTCTCTTTCGCTTTCTATCTCTCTCTCTTTCGCTTTCTATCTCTCTCTCTTTCGCTTTCTATCTCTCTCTCTTTCGCTTTCTATCTCTCTCTTTCGCTTTCTATCTCTCTCTCTCTTTCGCTTTCTCTCTCTCTCTCTCTTTCGCTTTATCTTCTCTCTTCTCTTTCGCTTTATCTCTCTCTCTTTCGCTTTATCTCTCTCTCTTTCGCTTTATCTCTCTCTCTTTCGCTTTATCTCTCTCTCTCTTTCGCTTTATCTCTCTCTCTTTCGCTTTATCTCTCTCTCTTTCGCTTTATCTCTCTCTCTTTCGCTTTCTCTCTCTCTCTTTCGCTTTCTCTCTCTCTCTTTCGCTTTCTCTCTCTCTCTTTCGCTCTTCTCTCTCTCTCTTCGCTCTCTCTCTTTCGCTTTCTCTCTCTCTCTTTCGCTTTCTCTCTCTCTCTCTTCGCTTTCTCTCTCTCTCTCTCTTTCGCTTTCTCTCTCTCTCTCTTTCGCTTTCTCTCTCTCTCTCTTCGCTTTCTCTCTCTCTCTCTTTCCGCTTTCTCTCTCTCTCTTTCGCTTTCTCTCTCTCTCTTTCGCTTTCTCTCTCTCTCTTTCGCTTTCTCTCTCTCTCTTTCGCTTTCTCTCTCTCTCTTTCGCTTTCTCTCTCTCTCTTTCGCTTTCTCTCTCTCTCTTTCGCTTTCTCTCTCTCTCTTTCGCTTTCTCTCTCTCTCTTTCGCTTTCTCTCTCTCTCTTTCGCTTTCTCTCTCTTTCGCTTTCTCTCTCTTTCGCTTTCTCTCTCTTTCGCTTTCTCTCTCTCTCTCTCTTTCTCTCTCTCTCTCTTTCTCTCTCTTTTTCTCTCTCTTTTTCTCTTTTCTCTCTCTTCCTCTCTTTCTCTCTCTCTCTCATTCTCTCCCTCTCTCTCTTTCTCTCTCTCTCTTTTTCTCTCTCTCTCTCTCTTCCTCTCTCTCTCTCTCTTTTTCTCTCTCTCTCTCTTTTTTCTCTCTCTCTCTCTTTTTCTCTCTCTCTCTTTTTCTCTCTCTCTCTTTTTCTCTCTCTTTCTTTTTCTCTCTCTCTCTCTTTTTCTCTCTCTCTCTCTTTTTCTCTCTCTCTCTCTTTTCTCTCTCTCTCTCTCTTTTTCTCTCTCTCTCTTTTTCTCTCTCTCTTTTTCTCTCTCTCTCTTTTTCTCTTATTTTCTCTCTCTTATTTTCTCTCTCTTATTTTCTCTCTCTTATTTTTTCTCTCTTATTTTCTCTCTCTTATTTTCTCTCTCTTATTTTCTCTCTCTTATTTTCTCTCTCTTATTTTCTCTCTCTCATTTCTCTCTCTCTTATTTTCCCTCTCTCTTATTTTCTCTCTTATGTTCTCTCTCTTATTTTCTCTCTTTTTATCTTGTTATCTCTTTTTCTCTCGTTATCTCTTTTTCTCTCGTTATCTCTTTTTCTCTCGTTATCTCTTTTTCTCTCGTTATCTCTTTTTCTCTCTTTTTATCTTGTTATCTTTCTTTTTATCTTGTTATCTCTTTTTCTCTCATTATCTCTTTTTCTCTCTCTTTCTCACTCTCTCCCTACCTTTTCTCTCTCTCGTTCCATATCTCTCTCGTGTTCCCTTTCGTTCGTTATCCTTCTCTTTTCTTTCTTTTCGTTCTCCTTTGTTCGACCTCCTCCTAATAATCCTAAATTGGATTTATTCGGATTATAGATTATCAAGTTTGTTACTCTGATTTTTACATTATTTTATTTATTTTTTATTTAACCAAACAAAGCACACTGAGAGTGAAGGTTAAAAAAGGGAATTCATTAGTTGTAACGCGTGGCACGCCTCACCTGTAGATTGTAAACGAGTAAAGATTTAATAGAAAGAGGCAATGATGTAGTATAGTTAACAGCTGAGAAATAAAAAAAAAACTAAGCTAAATAACTTTTAGCAAACAAATTAAAATTATAATTTTTTTATCGACCTGCAGAGTTGGACACAAAGTTGATGGTCATGTTCTGTCCTAAAAGGCCATCCTCCCATGCTTTACCTCCTCTTTTGGAAGGGCGTACCTGACGACGACAAAGTTTGCACCCATCTTGAGTGTCCCCTTTAAGGAGGAGGTGGGGGTAGCCTTTACCCAAGTTTTTATTTGCCATGCCGCTTCATCTTTCTGTGCGCCCCATTTTTTTTTTTTTTTTGCTCCTATAGTTTTTTGTCTCCAGTAAAGTGGAACATCATCCTTTTTTCTAAATCTCCCTGTTGTATCGCTCTTTGGCCTTTCTGTTTACAAGGCTGCTCCATGAGAATTGCCAATGTGGCTTGCCCCCCTCGCCGTCGTGGGTTAAAGGTCGCGTGCTCATAATGTGACCGTCTCTCTATGACTGGTGTGTGGGACAATCGATACCCACGCCGACTGTCGGTTCGACGTATCGTCTTCAGTCTATTGCACCGCTTTCACTAGGGAGTTTGACAACCTTCACGTGGTCTCTTCTGTGAGGAACGAATTCCAAAAAGAGAAATCAGCAGAAACTAATGCCACCATCTGAACAAAAAAAAAACATAACACATTGCTGATTCATACAAGAATTTTTTTTGTGTGTGTGTTTTTTCTGTAAGTATTTGCTTCCTTTAATGTGTTCTCTTTTGCGCTGTCACCGCTGCGAAAAACAAGACAAGATAGTTGACGAAATATGGCAGTCTTTAGGAGCTAACCGCCTCAATATACCCTATTCATTTTGGCTTTTTCTTTCCCCCAAACCAAAATATTTTATACCTTATTAATTTATATTTAATTTACGTTTTGTATTTAGATGTTTTATCTAAACTAATCCTAATATAAATGAAAGTCGTCTGTCTGTGTACAGCTAAAAGTAAAAAACTACACATGACACACTCACAAAGCTGGTGTATTCTTATTCAGCGTTGCTCGGACAAATAATGTATTATATATATATATATATATATATATATATATATATATATATATATATATTTATATATATATATATATATAATGAGGGTCAACTGGAGCAGAACTCGTCAGGGATGTCGACATTTAGAACGACTTTTTAATGTTATGTAATTTGGAAAGAAATTGCCGAGTCATTCCTCAAGAATTTGAGAAACGCTAATTCCTCGAATTTTATTCAACGTTTCTCAAGTTCTCTTCGGACTATTGTCCTCGTCGGCGTCATTTCAGATTATTGTGATAGAGAACGGGGTACAAGTAACTCATTTAAAAGTGCATCGGAAATAATATCCACGATACATTTTTTTTATTTAACTCCTGATAAAAAGGTAAGAGTTTTGTTTGAACAAAAAAAAAAGAAACTAAAATACTTTAAAAACAAAACAGATGTATTATCTTAAAGTACAATAAGGGTCCTAAACCATTGTTAGTATTAATAAAACAGGTTTTAACTGCGTGTTGAACCCAACGTGTATGGATATAAATATGTACGTAGCGGTGCGGACTGTGCCGACTACTTTTCAAAAAGCCACTCATTTGCCGTCGTCGTCACCGCTGCTGCTGATAACACCGCCGCTCTTTCAATAAGTCATTCTCACTCTCTCTATCTCTCGCTCTTAACCTCTCTCTACCTCTCTCTCTCTCCCCCCTCTCTCTCTCTCTTGTTTTCTTCCTCTTTTGTCGTAACCCTACTTGCTTGCTCCTCCCTTCCTAATCGTCTTTTATTATTGTTATTGCTAGTCA
>OY744550.1:24142371-24152371 GCA_963556195.1 Sepiola atlantica
AGTGAAGGTTAAAAAAGGGAATTCATTAGTTGTAACGCGTGGCACGCTCACCTGTAGATTGTAAACTAGTAAAGATTTAATAGAAAGAGGCAATGATTTAGTATAGTTAACAGCTGAGAAATAATAATAAAAAAACTAAGCTAAATAACTTTTAGCAAACAAATTAAAATTATATTTTTTTTATCGACCTGCAGAGTTGGACACTAAGTTGATGGTCATGTTCTGTCCTAAAAGGCCATCCTCCCATGCTTTACCTCCTCTTTTGGAAGGGCGTACCTGACGATGACAAAGTTTGCACCCATCTTGAATGTCCCCTTTAAGGAGGAGGTGGGGGGTAGCCTTTACCCAAGTTTTTATTTGCCATGCCGCTTCATCTTTCTGTGCGCCCCATTTTTTTTTTTTTTTTGCTCCTATCGTTTTTTGTCTCCAGTAAAGTGGAACATCATCCTTTTTTCTAAATCTCCCTGTTGTATCGCTCTTTGGCCTTTCTGTTTACAAGGCTGCTCCATGAGAATTGCCAATGTGGCTTGCCCCCCTCGCCGTCGTGGGTTAAAGGTCGCGTGCTCATAATGTGACCGTCTCTCTATGACTGGTGTGTGGGACAATCGATACCCACGCCGACTGTCGGTTCGACGTATCGTCTTCAGTCTATTGCACCGCTTTCACTAGGGAGTTTGACAACCTTCACGTGGTCTCTTCTGTGAGGAACGAATTCCAAAAAGAGAAATCAGCAGAAACTAATGCCACCATCTGAACAAAAAAAAACATAACGCATTGCTGATTCATACAAGAATTTTTTTTTGTGTGTGTGTGTTTTTTCTGTAAGTATTTGCTTCCTTTAATGTGTTCTCTTTTGCGCTGTCACCGCTGCGAAAAACAAGACAAGATAGTTGACGAAATATGGCAGTCTTTAGGAGCTAACCGCCTCAATATACCCTATTCATTTTGGCTTTTTCTTTCCCCCAAACCAAAATATTTTATACCTTATTAATTTATATTTAATTTACGTTTTGTATTTAGATGTTTTATCTAAACTAATCCTAATATAAATGAAAGTCGTCTGTCTGTGTACAGCTAAAAGTAAAAAACTACACATGACACACTCACAAAGCTGGTGTATTCTTATTCAGCGTTGCTCGGACAAATAATGTATTATATATATATATATATATATATATATATATATATATATATATATATATATATATATATATATATATATATATATATATATATATAATGAGGGTCAACTGGAGCAGAACTCGTCAGGGATGTCGACATTTAGAACGACTTTTTAATGTTATGTAATTTGGAAAGAAATTGCCGAGTCATTCCTCAAGAATTTGAGAAACGCTAATTCCTCGAATTTTATTCAACGTTTCTCAAGGTTCTCTTCGGACTATTGTCCTCGTCGGCGTCATTTCAGATTATTGTGATAGAGAACGGGGTACAAGTAACTCATTTAAAAGTGCATCGGAAATAATATCCACGATACATTTTTTTTTTTATTTAACTCCTGATAAAAAGGTAAGAGTTTTGTTTGAACAAAAAAAAAAGAAACTAAAATACTTTAAAAACAAAACAGATGTATTATCTTAAAGTACAATAAGGGTCCTAAACCATTGTTAGTATTAATAAAACAGGTTTTAACTGCGTGTTGAACCCAACGTGTATGGATATAAATATGTACGTAGCGGTGCGGACTGTGCCGACTACTTTTCAAAAAGCCACTCATTTGCCGTCGTCGTCACCGCTGCTGCTGATAACACCGCCGCTCTTTCAATAAGTCATTCTCGCTCTTAACCTCTCTCTACCTCTCTCTCTCTCTCTTTCTTGTTTTCTTCCTCTTTTGTCGTAACTCTACTTGCTTGCTCCTCCCTTCCTTCTGCTAATCATCTTTTATTATTGTTATTGCTAGTCACACATACACATAGATACACACACTCACACACATAGATACACTCACCTCTGTATCGCCTTTAGCGACGACAGTGATATTATCGCCGTCCCATGATTATAACAAACATCCCTCCATTATCACTATAATTTAATTTATTTATTTTAAAAATCACTTCTAAATGTTTGTTACGGATTGTTTCAACAGCGAAAGGAACATCATCAGTGGTGGGACAACAGATGGCAGCGAACTCACTCACTGCATTGTTTTAGTAACGACGTGTAAGTCCTTCCTCTCTCTCTCTCTCTGTCTCTCTATCTCTTTCTCTCTCTCTTGTGTCGGTTTTTCTTTTTTTTCTTTAATTATTACTATCATGGTTACCCGGCGTTCCCCGAGGGAGGGGGTATGGATAGCGAAAAAGAAGAGTTAGAAAGTGTTACATCTTTCTTTTAAAACTTCTGTCACTCCCCCTCTTTCTCGTCGTCCCCCTCTCTCTCTCTCTCTCTCTCTCTCTCGCCCATCCCTCTCTCTTTCGCCCCCCCTCTCTCTCTCCCCCCTCTCTCTCTCTCTCCCATCTCTTTCTCTCTCTCTCTAAATTTCTCTGGTAACTGGAATTAAAAAAATCGTCGACGAATTACTACGTAACATTTGTAAATAATCGCTCTAAATGTTGACTGTTATGACTAATTCTGTTTTTGTTGACCCTCAAAAATAGTTTGTTTTTTTTGTTTTTTTGGATGTACTCATATTTTTTCCGATACAATGGTGGGTGTGTCTTGTGTAGTTTGTAACTTTTGCCTAGACACACATACAACTTTTATTCATATAATGTAAGATTATTGTTGTGATTGAATGACAAGTTAGACACACTTTTAAAGCAACTGCATTCGCACGCATTATACACGTTTCTATGTATTATACAACAAAACTAAAAAAAAGGACCTTTTTTGTCCATGTTGTTTAATGCCGACAAAGTAAGGGAGATAACTTATGTCAATTTTTATGCTTCAATTGATGTGAAACATTTTCCCATTAAAATTTCAAGAAAAAAAATGATTGTCAAACTTTTTATTTACAAAATCACGAATTTTTTTTTTTTTTTAAATTTTTTTTTTAGATTTCAATAATTACCTTTTAACAAAGATTAAGAAACAACAAAAAAAAACTGCGAAACGGGAAAAATCGTAAATCTATTTGTCATACTTAATATTTAAGGATTAAAAACATTTAATTTTCAATGTTCGTGTATGACTTTGTCATGTTTATCTATGCCATGTTCAAAATAATTCATATATTCGTATGCAGGCCAGGAAAACAATAGTATTATTATCTGCCTTAGTTGTAGATGGCTTCTTTCCAAAAAAGACCCTTTGCATATGCTGCTTGTTGACCGACATTACTTTGTCAGGTTTCAAAACAAAACAAAAAAAATCCCAGGAATTGCACCGACTGGTGAAGCCCCAATTTAGGGAATGTGGAGCTGACCCTTAGTAACCACTACTCCAGGGTCCGCTCTGGGTCGAAGTGGTAGTACCTGTCAGGGTCTCATCTATGGATTAAATAGAATATACCCGTGAATAACATGAAACTATCAGCAATATAATCATCCTGAATGAATAATAAAGGCGAACATCATGCATAAATAAAAATAATTTATTGAAATGACTAGATTCAGCATTAAATAGCTCTAAATGGATTGCTAAGCCAGCTATAAAAAATTGGATAAATAACCCGAGAAACATCTTAAACTTCATTAAAGAAATAAGATTTTAAAATATTCACCTATCTATCATATATATATATATATATATTAAAAAATAATAATCATCCCACCTATAGGTTTCTATCCGACAATTTGATTTGGCATTATGACCCATTGATGGTTGATATGCCGTAAAACGAACCCCCCAAAAGTTACTTCCCTTACTTTATCAGCATTAAACATGAACTAAAGAAAGGCCCCCAAAATACTATTTATATCTCGGCGTGTGTTCACTGTTCATTTTAATAGAACACGTGTACATTGCAAAATTCCCTTCGCTCTCTTCTTGATTACATAATCACACACGTTGGCATTTTTTTTTTTTTTGTCGGTAAAACAAATACTAAACAGGTTTCTTAATTTTTAGACTTTGTCAATCCTACAAAACAAATAAACATTATTAAACGACTTTTACTAATTGTATATAATCTAAATAAATAAATGCGTAAGTTGGGTTGATTAAACTCAATCCTATTTTAAGTTAATTCAACTGTA
Organism: Sepiola atlantica; assembly: GCA_963556195.1. Lineage (NCBI taxonomy): Eukaryota > Metazoa > Mollusca > Cephalopoda > Sepiida > Sepiolidae > Sepiola > Sepiola atlantica. Next base: position 24,146,526 of record OY744550.1, read on the forward strand.
GACACTAGACGGATTATATATATATATATATATATATATATATATATATATATATATATATATATATATATATATTGCTTATGTATGACTTTTTCTGAAGACGTTCGTTGATCCGAACGATACTTAAAATCTTCTTTCTTTTTTTTTTTTAAATGATTTATTCCTGTATTTAATTTGTTTTCCTTTTGTCTTTTTCACACATCCTGTCTTCACGGCATTTCATGTTATGATATATCGTACACTTTATCCTCTTATGTATATGCGATATCAGTCCAACGATTAACTAAATTATATATTGGTTTTGAAAAAGGACAGTTTGTTAATGAACTATTATCTGTTATTGTTTTAATTTTAATAAAACAAATAGTTAAGTTTCGCAATGTTGTTTTATTTTCTGGACAAATATCCAGTATTTACGTTCAAATGTTTCTTTCTTTCGGATAGTTGAGTTCCAACAAGTTGCAAGCTAGTTCTGCATTCTAAGTGAAAAGGCAAATTGGTTTCTTTTCATCGCGGTCACATTTTTAAATGAATTTGTATCGAAATTACCAAAATGTTTATTAATAAATGAGAAAGATTGTTTCCTGTTTTACAACAAACTTATCGGTGAATTGTTTATTTTAAATTAACATTTCAAGTATTTCAGATAGCGAACTTTGCGAACTTCTAACATAGATACTATTACTCGTTCGTTCCTTCGAGCCGACTTTTCAGGGGAAACAATTCTATTTTTACATTTATTCTTAAGACACTTTGACATTGGCTTTTGTTGTTGTTGTTGTTGTTGTTTAAACATGACAATGAAATACTTCGCTTTTATTATAGACCCTTGTTGGTTATGTTCAATTTTGCACGGTCTTATGTCGGCCAAATGTGACGTCAGACATTTCGACCGGTGTTAGGGGGAAAAATATCCTCTATTATTTTGACCGTTTTTCTTTTTGTAAACAGTTTTTCTGATTTTTGCTGTAACAAATAATATATTACATTTTTTTTTCTCTAATTTTTATTGTGAAAATATTAAATTCTTATATATATATATATATATATATATATATATATATATATATATATGTATATTAGAAAATACACACACACATAAAAGTTTTGTTTTTAAAATGTAAATTGAAAAAAATATACAAACTATTAATTTTGTTTTTTAATTGGGCAAATTATTGATTAATTCTTATTTTAGTCACCTATATTTTGAATGAAATTCTAAAATAAGATTTTTGGGAAGGAGGAGGAAGCTATCACCTCCAGTCTTTTGTGATAAGTACTTTTGTAACGGTACTGAATAAAACAGTTAATTTGCCTTTAAACTTGGGGGGGGGGGTATTTTTCAGTTAAGATAAGTTATATCCCTTGACATGGCAATTATGCAACTTAAAGTTTTCAATAAAGGGGATGGGGGGGGGGACAAATTATGTTTCTGTTCGGTTATTGAAGGCCCCCCTCCCAGGCATTACCTCCTCATTCGGGGGGAAGGTGGGTTGTCACCGGTAACCTGGAGCGCCTCTTCATCGTGAAATGCCGACAGGTCTGATCACTACAAATTTTGCACCCATCCAGAGTGCCCTCTTTGGGAGGGAGGGCTGGATTCTCCCCACTGTGAACTTTACTAACATCGTGTTTACTGTTTAGTTTTGCTGCATGGGGGGGGGGGGTAAATGAACATTTCATGTCCGTTCGGATTAAAACGGAAATTCTATTAACATTGTTAATTTAACAAACATACGTGCGCATATCCTAGGTCGCATAAACACATTCATATAAACGTGTATATTCGGTACACATATACGACACACGATATACGCGTGTCTGAACAGATACCATTGTTTAATTTTTGTGTTATACTAGCAATAAATGCTTTTTCACAAGGCAAATTTATTTTAACGCAATAACTCCCTATACAGTCAATGTATATGGATAAATAAAATTGATTTAAATTGTAGAGAAGAAGTTTGTCCTTAATATAAGCGAAAATTTGGTGAACCTTTTATTCATTTAAAAAAAAAAGCCAGAGGATAGGGGAGTTAGATGACTTTTGTTTCGTTTAAGAATAACTTCCTGTCTCCTCCCTCCACATGCGTGCTCAATGACTTTCTCTTAATTTTGACTTTCTTAGCTGAAAAGGAAAAGGCTGTTTAGGAAAAAAAAAAGTTGTTTTTGTTTTTGCGCTGACCTCTCTCCGCGCATACACACACGGGGGAGGGGTTTTATTTACTCCTCCCCAGGAGTTAGGCACAAGGCCAGTTTTATCTTACTCCCACAAGTAAGATGTGACCCAAGATCGGGTCGAGAAAGTGGGGTTTGAAAAGCCAGCGCCCAAGAGCAATAAACTTACTCCTCCCCAAAGAGGGGAGGCAAAGCCTGGGAGGGTGGACCTCCTAGAACTGCACAGGACAGGCGTGCAGTATCCATCGGAACAGATACTACACTTTGATCTTAGCCAAAAGGCCAAGGCAGGTGAGGGGTATTCATTTCGATTTTACTAGCATTCTTGGCCTTTTGGCTAAGATCAAAGTGTAGTATCTGTTCCGATGGATACTGCACCCCATAGACTGGTGTTGTCTTGGCGTTCGTTGCTTGATTTACGCCGGTCAATGGGTCTGTCCTGTGCAGTTCAAGGAGGTCCACCTTCCCAGGCTTTGCCTCCCCTCTTTGGGGAGGAGTAAGTTTATTGCTTACTGCCTGAGGCGCCCCTACCGGGAAATGCCGACGAGGCTGCCCAGGCAATTTTTAAACCCCACTTTCCCGACCCGACCTTGGGCCACATCTTACTTGTGGGAGTAAGATAAAAACTGGCCTTGTGCCTAACTCCTGGAGAAGTGTAAATCAATACTCGCATCCCTGCATAATTGTATATGTTATAGTCTTACTTTTATGCTCATTGTTTTTCAAAATTAAGAATAGTACAAATGCTGTAATTATATGAGTGATGGACAAAAAATAATAAACAAGGACTTCAAAAAGTTAGAATCAAAATTGAATCAAATACAGCAATAATGTAATATGCGCAGAAATTGGGGTGGGGTATGCAACAAATAACTGTTACCAAACCCAATAAAATTTACTTTTCTACCTACCTGCATAATTTTAATCTTCTGAAAGTGTTTTAAAGGTTGGGGGGGGGGGGTCAATATAAGATTTCATTGATATGTCTTTTGGACAAGTAATCATCCAAATTGGCCATCGTCAGTTCTGGATTTTAACTTTTATGTCGTATAGTTAACCGAGAAATCGAAAATTAAAAATATTACAACCATTAACTGTCACCAAACACATTAAAATTGTATTCTTGACCGATCTGTGTATTTTTGACTTCTGAAACTGTTTTAAAGATTTTCTTTATTTCAAAATAAAAGTTGCAGTATCTCCAAGCTAATTGTTGCACGTGTTGGGGTTTTAAAAAATATATATATACAAGCCTTCAAGGCTGTGAAACAAATTCTAAAATAATACAACACTTAAAAAAAGTTTTAGAACTGTAACACTATCCAGGTCGGTATGAAATTAAATGTTCTTGCATTTGATTAAAGTTATTTGTTGTATATTTTGTTCGTTTTCGATTTCTCGTCTGTTAACTATACTACATGATTGCCCCAAATTCTTGTGAATAAAAATTGATTACACCGTGGCCCAGTTGTATTTATCAATGTGTATTCATTTCTTTGTTTGTGATGCATTTTTATTGAGTTTAAATACTTTTGATAATCCTTACTGCAGCATATATATTGGCTTTGATCTTGATGACCAGCCTGCTGATTAAAATCAATAATGCTACAGTAGAGACAACCACAGATCATCATCATCGCCTCCTTCCACCATCAGTTTCTTATGTTTTTGATCTAATTTCACTTTGATGCTATTTACAGTGATACGGTGTGGCAGGAGGGGTATTAATCATGTAGGAAAGAAAATTCTAAATTTGTTCAATTTGTGATTAATCCAACTCGTTTGTCAGGTTAACACTCGGCTTTTCTCTTTCTGTTTTATTCTATTATTGCTTCTTTGTCTGTCTGTCTTTCTCTCACTCTCTCTCTCTTGCACTGTCTCTCATTCTCTCTTGCACTGTCTCTCATTCTCTCTTGCACTGTCTCTCATTCTCTCTTGCACTGTCTCTCATTCTCTCTTGCACTGTCTCTCATTCTCTCTTGCACTGTCTCTCATTCTCTCTTGCACTGTCTCTCATTCTCTCTTGCACTGTCTCTCATTCTCTCTTGCACTGTCTCTCACTCTCTCTTGCACTGTCTCTCACTCTCTCTTGCACTGTCTCTCACTCTCTCTTGCACTGTCTCTCACTCTCTCTTGCACTGTCTCTCACTCTCTCTTGCACTGTCTCTCACTCTCTCTTGCACTGTCTCTCACTCTCTCTTGCACTGTCTCTCACTCTCTCTTGCACTGTCTCTCACTCTCTCTTGCACTGTCTCTCACTCTCTCTTGCACTGTCTCTCACTCTCTCTTGCACTGTCTCTCACTCTCTCTTGCACTGTCTCTCACTCTCTCTTGCACTGTCTCTCACTCTCTCTTGCACTGTCTCTCACTCTCTCTTGCACTGTCTCTCACTCTCTCTTGCACTGTCTCTCACTCTCTCTTGCACTGTCTCTCATACTCTCTCATTCTCTCTTGCGCTGTCTCTCATTCTCTCTTGCGCTGTCTCTCATTCTCTCTTGCACTCTCTCATTCTCTCTTGCGCTGTCTCTCATTCTCTCTTGCGCTGTCTCTCATTCTCTCTTGCGCTGTCTCTCATTCTCTCTTGCGCTGTCTCTCATTCTCTCTTGCGCTGTCTCTCATTCTCTCTTGCGCTGTCTCTCATTCTCTCTTGCGCTGTCTCTCTCTCTCTTTCGCTGTCTCTCTCTCTCTTTCGCTGTCTCTCTCTCTCTTTCGCTGTCTCTTTCTCTCTTTCGCTGTCTCTCTCTCTCTTTCGCTGTCTCTTTCTCTCTTTCGCTGTCTCTCTCTCTCTTTCGATGTCTCTCTCTCTTTCGCTGTCTCTCTCTCTCTTTCGCTGTCTCTCTCTCTCTCTTTTGCTGTCTCTCTCTCTCTCTTTCGCTGTCTCTCTCTCTCTCTTTCGCTGTCTCTCTCTCTCTTTCGCTGTCTCTCTCTCTCTTTCGCTGTCTCTCTCTCTCTTTCGCTGTCTCTCTCTCTCTTTCGCTGTCTCTCTCTCTCTTTCGCTGTCTCTCTCTCTCTTTCGCTGTCTCTCTCTCTCTTTCGCTGTCTCTCTCTCTCTTTCGCTGTCTCTCTCTCTCTTTCGCTGTCTCTCTCTCTCTTTCGCTGTCTCTCTCTCTCTTTCGCTGTCTCTCTCTCTCTTTCGCTGTCTCTCTCTCTCTCTTTCGCTGTCTCTCTCTCTCTCTTTCGCTGTCTCTCTCTCTCTCTTTCGCTGTCTCTCTCTCTCTCTTTCGCTGTCTCTCTCTCTCTCTTTCGCTGTCTCTCTCTCTCTCTTTCGCTGTCTCTCTCTCTCTCTTTCGCTGTCTCTCTCTCTCTCTTTCGCTGTCTCTCTCTCTCTCTTTCGCTGTCTCTCTCTCTCTCTTTCGCTGTCTCTCTCTCTCTCTTTCGCTGTCTCTCTCTCTCTTTCGCTGTCTCTCTCTCTCTTTCGCTGTCTCTCTCTCTCTCTCTCTTTCGCTGTCTCTCTCTCTCTCTCTCTTTCGCTGTCTCTCTCTCTCTCTCTCTTTCGCTGTCTCTCTCTCTCTCTCTCTTTCGCTGTCTCTCTCTTACTCTCTCTCTTTCGCTGTCTCTCTCTCTTTCGCTGTCTCTCTCTCTCGCTGTCTCTCTCTCTCTCTTTCGCTGTCTCTCTCTCTCTCTTTCGCTGTCTCTCTCTCTCTCTTTCGCTGTCTCTCTCTCTCTCT
>OY744550.1:24157371-24169871 GCA_963556195.1 Sepiola atlantica
TTCTTCCTGAAACTCATGGATGGCTCTGTTCTTTAGGAGAAATCGACTCTGAAACTTCTTGGTCTTTCTCTCTCATCAAATCTTTCTTGGGGTTAATACATTAGATCCATTGCTGCTCTTTCTGTTTCCTCTTTCACTCTAAATTTTTTCTCACACCTGGGGCTATTCTCTATCTCTACAAATCTACTATCAGACCTTGTATGGAGTACTGTTGTCATATTTGGGCTGGTGAATATCTGTCCCATTTGAGGGTTCTTGATAAGGTTCAGAAGCATATCTGTAATTTGGTTGGCCCTACCCTTTCTTCTGTGTACCCTCTCTCTCACAGACGTGATGTTACTAGTCTCAGTCTTTTCTATAAATATCAGTTTTTCAGAATTGTCTGATCTATTCCCTGCTTTTTTTTGTTCCAGCCTGTTTCACACATCTGTCTAGTGGCCTCCATCAATTCGCTGTTCAGATACATCATTATTGCAGTAGCTTCTTTCCAAGAACAGCAGACTTGTGGAACCCTCTTCCTGCTGACTGTTTTTTCCTCCTACCTAGACCTTTGGTCTTTTGTAGACTAACGTCAATAGGCATCTCCTGGTTTTGCATTGATTATCTTTTGTTCTTTTTAGCTCCTTACATCAAGTAGCTTCATGCCGTGTCTGGAGAAATTTCCATTAAAACAAATAAAAAAAAAATAGTGTGAAGAATAAATAACGTAAATAAAAATTTTGAAAAGTTTTATTTTTGTATGAATAGCCATGTTTTTTTTGTTTTTTGTATGAATAGCCATGTTTTTTTTGTATGAATAGCCATGTTTTTTTTGTATGAATAGCCATGTTTTTTTTGTTTTTTGTATGAATAGCCATGTTTTTTTTGTATGAATAGCCATGTTTTTTTTGTATGAATAGCCATGTTTTTTTGTATGAATAGCCATGTTTTTTTTGTTTTTGTATGAATAGCCATGTTTTTTTTGTTTTTTGTATGAATAGCCATGTTTTTTTTGTATGAATAGCCATGTTTTTTTGTATGAATAGCCATGTTTTTTTTTTGTATGAATAGCCATGTTTTTTTGTTTTTTGTATGAATAGCCATGTTTTTTTTTGTATGAATAGCCATGTTTTTTTGTTTTTTTTGTATGAATAGCCATGTTTTTTTGTTTTTTTTGTATGAATAGCCATGTTTTTTTTGTTTTTTGTATGAATAGCCATGTTTTTTTTGTTTTTTGTATGAATAGCCATGTTTTTTTTTATGTAAATGTGAAATGTTTTCATTTATCACTCCTAGATTACCATCAAAACGGTTAATGTTATTAAAATCAATAATACATAATATTTTGAAATACTGTAATACACACACACACACACATATATATATCACAGACGACAGATCCATAGACAACTATTTGAATGCCTAATTTGCATGACTATTTTTTTAAACAGTTTATAATAAATTAATGTTTGGTGTTATTCATTTGTAATTTTATTGTCTTATTTTACTATATATATGCAATAGTTTCGTCGATATTAACAATAATTAAAGTGATTTAAAAAAAAAAAATTAAAAAAATCAATTACTGAAAATGTTTTTAAGATTAAACTAACATTGCTCACTAGAAAGAAAGATACAGACAATGCATAACTGAGAAGAGAAAAAGGAGGGAGAGGTTGACTTGCTTGCTTGCTTGCTTGCTTGCTCTCTTTCCCCCCTCTTTCATGTTGGTGACGCCATTCTTTTTTATGGTTTTTAAAATCAATGATTGTTTTGATCCTGTAGACAAAACGTTTCACATTTCTGTTTAAAATGTTCCTTTCCAATCTTTAGGGGGACTGATTTGATTTACAAGTTGCCATCCGTTTTTAAAGTGTAAGTTAAAAAGAAAGAGTCCTCTCCCCCTACACACGTACACATCATCGCTCGGGACGCTGGTTTTTCAAATCCCACTTTCCCGACTTTGTCACATCTTCCCGCCATAGGAGGGCGATAAATAAACTCAACCACCCTTAGACAATCATTTTTAACAGAATTATGGGTTTTATTCCCATGTTTGCCAATTAGGGCAGAATGTACGGTGATGATTTCTGTTTTTTTTTTTGTTTTTTTTTAAATCTCATATTTAAATGATGGTACTTTTTTTACATTAGGACCCGCGCTAACTTTGACCCTAACGACGGGATCAAAGTTAGCGCGGGTCCTAATGTAAAAATGATTGTTGCTGATAATTTCTATGCACTGATGTTTTTTTATATGAATTAAATAGTTACCAAATATTAAATGGTCAATATTACTATTACCAACATAAATTATTTTAAAAAGAAATACCGTTAGAAATCTAGTAAAAACAAAAATTGATTTTGCTTTTCCTACTTATTTGTGACCTATTTGTGTTTAAAAAATTCTATTTAAAAGAAGTTTGAAGCAATTTACTTTTCTTTTTTTTGTTGTTGTACTGAGTCACCTCTTATCAGTCCCAAAGGCCACTCTAGAATAAGTGTTAGTGAGTGTGTTGGATAATCGGTGAGACAACACCTTGAGGATTGGAGACAATAGTTGAAACTGAGCAGAATTTGATTATTTAAAAGCACGGTTCGACAAAAATTGGTTAACATTGGACTTTAAAATGATCTTATTGTAGTTAGCTGGGAAGCAGCCCCATGGTATTGTTTTCCAGAGACAGGTAATTCTTAGGAAACAAAAATTTGCTCATGGAAGTTCTGTTTAGTTTTAGGCATTTAGGTACACAGAAGAAGGAAAATTATTTACTGTGGTTATGGTTAGATGAGTTTTGGCTGTGAATGTTTTACAGGGGGGGGGGGGACCCAAGACTGGAGCTCAGTCGAGCACCTACCATAAAAATATCTATAGTTGAGAAAACAACATCTCTTCTGTGAGAAAGAGGCTGTAGGGAAGAGAAGAGGGCATCCCTCACTAGATTTCAAAGTCGGTTTTGTACTCTGTCAAGACGGGAAAGGATGCTCTTAGCGGCACCTCTCAAGATGTGGCTAGAGTACTCCATTTTAGGACGTATTTGACTCTTATACAAGTAGAGGATTGCGTCAGGAGTGATATACTTTCTGGAGTGGTAGAGTGACCGTAAATAGTAATTGTAAGTAAAATAATCCATGTTCATCCATTTTAATTATTAGATTTTTTTTTAAAAATTTTTATTCAGTCACTATTAATTTCTTTTAATTATGAAAATAAAATAGGTCACAAATGAGTAAGTAAAGTTAAATAAACTGTTTTTAACTAATTTCCTAACTGTATTTCCTTTAAAATAAGTTATGTCGGTAGTAGTAATGATTACCTGATGTTAATTCTTAAATTAATGAATACTTGTTCAGTGTGAATAATTATCAACAATGATGATGATGAGAATAATCTGAAAGAAAACACGTGTAAATTATCACTCAATTCCCAAAATTACCTTCTTTTTTCTTTGTTTCTTGAAATTTGTATGTGTCAGTGTCATGTTATATGGCAGTGAATGCTGGGTTCTCACCCAGCCCTCTCTTGCCAGACTGCAGCACAATGACAGATCCATGATTAGATGGATCTGCAATGCATTAGGTCAGAGGATTTGCTGAAAACACCACATTCGCCCAGCATAGACGTTGTCTTAAGGACAGAATCGGTTACGCTGGTATGGTCATGTGGAACGTTCATCCTCCTAGATAAACAGTTGCAGAAGCATGAATGTCTTGAATCGCAGGAAGCTTGACCAGCCAAGGAAAACTTGGAAGTAAATGATCAGACAAGACTACACAGAGTTGAATTTGAAGCAGTTGACCCGCTGAGTTGTGAGAACTGGAGAGTGGACTTGCTAAATACCAGAAAACGTCTGATTTCTAAACAAAGGAAAAATGACGTTAAATGAATAGAAGACAATAATACAAAAGAGCTTGTCTATTTTGCATATATTCTCATCGATAGTTTACGGCCAACAAACTCCATATTTTATTTTGATTTTTCAGTTTTTTTTTTTGGAAACTCGGCCTATCTTAACAACAAAAAAAATGCATTTCTATACAATTTCTATCAAATAAAATTTGATCCCACTCGGAATTATTTTACAATGGTGACATTTTTCAAAACAATTGAAGCAGCAGCATATTACATTTATCAAAGCTTAACTTTATCACATAACCGATCTACTGTATATAGTTCATATGGGAACGAACGAATGAAGCTACATTGACCCTAGGCGGGTTGAACCGGCTTCCTCCAAAGGAGGAAGTTTCTAGGGAATATCAAATTGAAAAGCTGTCGCATGCATTGGGTTGGCCAAAAAGTTTATTCGCTTTTTTAATGTCATCTTTCCGGCTTGCTAAGGATCGTTTTATGTTTCTATTCTTCAAATCCTGTATTTGGTGTAACGAGTATGTTGACGTCAGAGCAGAGGAGTTCTTACATTTTTGCTTGTAATGGTAAGATCAAGCAGAGCACTATCGATATTTGATGCTTTTTTACTACAGTAAAGGAAGAAAAAAAAGGCTATAGAAACCTGCATAAAGATATGCCATGTTTATAGGGAGAATGCCGTTACAGAACGGGTGTGCCAGAAATGGTCTGCTAGATTCCGAAAAGGAAATTTCAGTGAGAGATGCTCCTCACTCTGGCCGGCCAAAGATGAGCGACCAAGTGAAAACCGTAGTTGAACAAGATTGCCGTTTAACAACCAGACAAATCACAGACATTCTCAAGATTTCCAAATCGAGCGTAGACAATGAATTGCATAAAGTCAGTTATGCTTCTAAACTTGATGTTTGTTTCTCCTTCATAAAAAAAAAACGAACAAACTTTTTGGCCAACCAAATGTATCTTGATCAGGGGGAATTACAACATTAGGTTTTTGCAGTTCTTGCAGAGAGGTATCGACGTCCTCCTTTATACAGCACTTGGTATTCACTAATGGTCACCCATCTGGTATTGACCAGGCTCAAAGTTGCTTAACTTCGGTGATATAACGAGAACGGGTGTGTCAACGTGGTTATGTGATATTTTCATATTCATATGGTAACAGATCAGATTGAACATCTTAAGTTCCATTTTTCTTTTTTTTCTTTTTTTATTTTCTTTTTTTTTCTTTTTTTCTTTTTTTTTCTTATCTTTTTTTCTTATCTTTTTTTCATTTTTTTTCCTTTCTTTTTCTTTTTTTCTTTTCTTTTTTTTTTTTTTTTTTTGTAAATCCATTACTTACTATTAATATATTGTTTAATGCCGAGTATTGGCAGCTAGTTTTATATATATATATTTATTTTTTGTCTGTTTCCCCTTACTAATAAGCATTTTCTTTTATTCATTTATTTAAAGGCTTGTTCCCAGTATTTGAAGCTTGCCCAAAATCTTGGTAAACGATGGCAAAAGCTGTTGCAAAATGAGCATGAACAACGGCTAAAGCTTGAGGAAATGGTAGAGCAGCTGGCCAAGCAACAAGCATCACTCGAAAAACAAGCACGGAAGTCCTTGCATGCCGTCAATTCACCCATCATGGAGAATGATACAGGTAGGTCATTTTTAATGAACGATGAATTTAAAACTGGATGATAGAAAAGGTACACATTCTCCAGAACAAGAACACACAATAAAGGATTTTTTTTAAGACAAAATTGAATAATTAAAAACGATATTGTTCACCTGACTCAAATAAAAAGTGCAATTATAAAAATAAAAAAGGTGCTTATACAGATGAGGGCACATATGAAAAACACAATTCCAAATAAAAACTATTGTTTACACTTACGTATCAGGCAAAAATAAGTATTCTCACCAAAAATTAGGGAAAATTATCAAGTAGAATTTTAATTAAAAATAAAAATCAGTTTCATCTATTTTGCCGACCGCGATTCATTTACTACTTGTTTATATGATAGACTGAGTTATGAGTTTACATGTTTTTCACTTTAATCAATGGCGGATTCGTAAAATACGATAAAACTGATTTTTATTTTTAATTAAAATTCTACTCGATAATTTTGGCTAATTTTTGGTGTAGATACCTATTTTTGCCTGATACATAGGTATATCAAAGAGTTTTCCGGTTAATTTATTTAGAAATGCGATTTTCACCTGTGTAACTGCGTTTTTCTTATGTGTTCTGATCTATATAAGCAGCTTAAAAATAAACAAAATATGATCATAGCATGTATGGAGAGGAGGAGGTTCTCATTGTAAGTCTTAAAATTAGATGGTCAAATCGATCTATATTTGAGATTTTTTTTAAATTAGATTTTTTCTTTTTCAATTTGTATTATATATGTGTGAAATTGAGTTTGTCTTCATTTCGTCAATCAAGGTTCTGATGAAGTTTAATGTCTAGAACACCTTATTCTTTATCAGGGATTTTTTTCACACAGTCAGGAATCCTAAATAACGGAAAATACTGAAAGTGAACACATACACTCCAATCAGCGCTAATAGCTTGTAAAGATTTCTCATTTTTTTTTTTTTTTTTTTTTAATCAATTTCTGGAAAATAATTTTACAGAAAATCTGGCACATTCTAGCATGAGCGGGCTGGGAAGGGGGCATTATTATACATAAAAAACAAAGTCCTGTAGTAACAAAAGAGATATGGTACCAAAAATATTTTCAGGTGATTGCTATATGCGGCAGATGTCACGTTTACTCCTTTAGGTACTCTGATAGAACCACTAAGTTTATGCCCAATGATCCCTGCTCATATGACTTCTCGCCTCTGTTGTTGACGTCTCAAATGATAGTGACCCTTATCTTCGAAATATACCCAACCATTTGCCAAGCTCTCAGGTCCATCAAGGATCACCCAGGTTTAATCAGTGAAAAGAACGCAACTCCTGTCCATGTTTAAATATTTCTTTGCCCATTCAATCCTAAAACTTTTGAGCCTAAGCAAAAAGGGGAGCATTTTCAGTGGGACTTTCACGGAAGCTATGGTACTAAGAATGACATTCCTTGTAGATATTGGTATGTCAGGAAGACCAGCTGCAGTGAAAACTGACTTGCTTAATTTTCCAGGTTTTCTGTGATGCTGAGGACAAATATTCCTCAAATCTCTATCAGTTACGGTATTGTAAATCCCTGCATCTTATTGTTTTTTTTTGTTTTTTTATTGTCTTTCTGAAATGATGACTTATTTTGAGGGCGGAGCTGATTCTTTTGATTGGAGCTGCTTTTTCGTTGTCGATGTTGCTGCAGATATAAAAAGCTATTAACACCAGTCACCCTGAAAAAGGAAAGAAAAACGTTAATGCCAGCAAACTACGATGCACAACGCAATGCAAAACAAACAACGATGTTTGCAAAACAAACCAGATTTTCTGCAGAAAATTTTTCGGAAATTGATTTACAGACAATTGAGAACTCTACTTTTATTACGAAACTATTATGGCTGGTCAGAGTTTATGTATAACTATTTTCTCTGCTACATGTGTGTCCCACATGTGTGTCCCACATACAGACGAGCATTTCAGGATAGGTTAATCTTCATAGTCAACTCTAAACAATCATTCTGGTTGAAGGTACTTATTTAATATGACATCAAAGTATTAAAAGTAGTTTAGACGAAGCAATCAAGGGAGGCGCGAGAGCGCTCTATCCCTTAATAGACTTTACGAATGGCCTATGCTGGAAATCTCATTTCTATGATCAATCATAACTCAAAAACCAATAAACCAAATTAGCTAAAACTTTGCACATTTTTATTTGATAGGTTCTATAAGTGTGTAGAATTTTAGCATGATTAGTCAAGGCAACCCAGAGATCCAGAAAGTTCAATCATGAAATCATGTTAACTTGGTTAGTCAAACTACCAACTATATCAGTTATGAGAAGGCATTATATTGAGGCATAGCCTTTACAAAAGTAGTGACATTCCATGATAAATGCCAGTATACTGAAATCATATGCCCTTAATAGAGTTAAGATGAAAATTCATATACACTAAATGTACAAAAGCAAGGAAATTCCCAAATGTTTACACTTTTATTGTCATTAAGGGTATGTGAGCACAACAGGGCTATGTATTTTACTGGTAGGAATTTTTCTTCAACGCACCTCACACACTTCATCCACTCATGCTAGGTAGAATTTATTATTTAATGATGTGATAATGAAATGGTTTGGTTGATATGTAGTCATACCCTTAATGACAATAAAAGTGTAAACATTTGGGAATTTCCTTGCTTTTGTACATTTAGTGTATATAAATTTTCATCTTAACCCTATTATGATTTCAGTATACTGGCATTTTTCATGGAATATACGTATGCTTACAATAACTTTGAATTAGGCAGGATGTATGATATAATTTAGCTATTTTAATAATATATGGTAATTTTATTTTACAAAATTGTGCTAGGTAGAATTTATTATTTAGTGCCATTAATATGGATACGGTCAGTTCTTACAGACATTTAGCATTAGAATTTATGCAGATTGCATTTTTTTTTTTTTTTTTTGTACAAAAATTATTCAAGGTAATAATAAAGAAGTTATCCGTTTTTTTTCTTTTTACTTATATTCACCCCAAACAAGGCAAATTGTCACTGAGATGTAAGTGGCTACTGAGAATTAGGGTGCCAGATTTATAGGCATACTAAACAGGGAGTTGTAGTGAGATGTTTGTTAACATTACATTTAAATTTCTGCATGTTTGTACAATCAGAAACAGGGAGCAGGGAGGGAATTCTGAAGGCAAAAAATTTTAGGAAAGAAGCTATTAGAGTAGAAAGCTTTCTGGCATATATGGACCTCTTCAGTGAAGGTGTGGGATTTTGCTAATTGTCAGGTTGGTCAGGGGTATTTACATTGGGGGGGGGGGCACAATTGCATCAAATTCATAGCAGCACATTCCATTGAAGTACTTGTAAAACGATCACAAGGATGCGACATTGTGGCGATGGGACAAGAGCTGGAGACAGTGTAGGACCTATTAGATCAGAGGCTCTTTTTTGGATCCTGTCTAAAAGGGAGAGACTAGTGGATGATGTATCACCTCAAATGTGACAACAATACTCCATGCATGGGCGAATGGTGGTTTTATGTATGATACTGGCAGCTATGAGAAGTTTTCTAGCCTGGTAGAGGAAGCCCATCTTCCTTGCAGCAACATTGGCAATGTCTTCTATGTATTTGTTGCAATGCATGTTATATGTGAATGTTAGGCCAAGGAGTTTAAATGTTGAACTCTCAGGTAGCGTGCTATTAGCCATGGCAATCAGTGGTTGGGGAGATTTCTTATAATTGGAGCTTTGTCTTAGTAGCATTAAATGTAACCATCCACTTTTGGCCCCATTCAACTACAGACTGGAGGTCATTTTCTAAGATTCGGCCATTTAATTGGATGTGTGTGCATTTGTATTACCCACATATTTGTTAGAGCATGGTGTCATGAGCAAATATACCCATTTCAGACACAATTACATCAGGGAGGTCGATTATGAAAATCTGGAATAATAAAGGTCTAAAGATCGACCCCCTGGGGCACACTGACATTAATGTCATGTGTTTTAGATGTACATCTGGACCTTTCTTTTGGATAAGAAGGATCTGTTTATATTAAATATTCATCCAGTAATACTGTAGAAATTTTGATGAAGACATTCATGCCAGACCTTGTTAAAGGCATTAGATATATCAAGTGTTATCGCTCTAGCTTCACCTCACTCATCCAGTGTATAGTATATGCATTCAGAGATGACTGTTAGGATATCCGCAGTAGAACAGGCTTGCCTAAATCCATACTATTGGTCAGAAAGAAGTTTAGTAATTACGAAGTGGTGGGCTATCACTAGATTGATTAATGGTTTAAAGATTTTAGCAAAAAGCGGGAGGAGACTGATGTGGCGATAATTTTGTCGGTCAGTTCTTTCACCACAATACTTGAACATTGATACTACGAAAGCAATTTTCCAGGTATCGGACAGGCAAGATTTGGCAAGGCATTGGTTGTAGAGTTTAAAAAGGACAGGGATCAGCTCGGCAGACCTTTTTTTATTTTTTATTTTTTTTATTACTATAACAGGGATAAGATCAGGTTCACATGCTTTGGATATGTCGAGGTCTTTTATGATATCCAGGACATGGGAAGGGGTGATGATCAGATCAAGTGTGGTTTCTGTCCGTAGTGGAAAATTTGGAAGGGAGTGGTTTGCAGAGGCCAAGGTGGAGTTTAAGTTGAATTGTTGGGCTAGCTTTATTTGGTTACGTGCAAGCGACATCATGGTGATTGTGTCGTGGGAGAATTGTTGATTGCCCATTATTCACTACACTATTATAGATTTTCCCGAAACCACAAGTTCCTAATTACTGCGACACAATGCGTTTTCTAGTCATCTTTGGTATTACTACTTTTAGCTGCGGCCATTACATTCCTACTAGAGAACCCGCCAGGCTTTGCTTGCCATCTCAATGCAGTTATGAATGATTTGAAGGAGTTGTTCACAACTTTTGCATTAACGACAATGTTCATGGGTTATGGTGGAAAACCGATGGTCAAGGAGGTAGTAAGCAGAGAGCTGATAGGAAAATGACTGCGTTTTGCAGAGTTTAGAGGTAAATCCCAGCTTTAAGTAGGGGTGGGACGTAATGGGTGAAAATTTCAGATTCATGCGAGTAGTATTTTTTTGTGTTCATTTATACATAAATAACACTAAGCAATCAAACATTTAAAAAAATTTGCAAAATTCAGAAGGTGCAGGCCACTAGTTTTTGACTATTTTACATTCATGAAAACCCTTTCACAGTCTGAAAATGGTCCTAAATTAAAGTACTATATCAGATTTAACCATCTATATCCATTCATAGCTTTTGAGGATGTTTTAGGACCTGCAATGTCGCATGAAACCACTTTTTCACCGAAAAATGATGGATTTTGATTCCCATGGAGCCCTAACGGCTATTTTTGGCCTGCACCTTCTGAATTTTGCAAAATTTTCAAAATGTTTGATTGTTTAGTGTTATTTATGTATAAATGAACACAAAAAAATACTACTCGCATGAATCTGAAATTTTCACCCATTACGTCCCACCCGTACTTTAAGACCAGTTACTTGAAGTTGCAGTCAATAATTGTTTTTTTAATGGAAATCACTCCAGACAAGGCATGAATCCACTTGATGTAAGGAGCTTTAAAAAAATACTACTTTAAGGTAAAAAACTAGTCAACAATAAGTGTTAGATGGATAGATTTCAACCTAGAAAACAGCAATTCTTCCCCCTTTGTCAGAAACATTGCTTCTGAGAAGACTAATCTGAAAATAAATAGCAAATATAAAAAAAAAGAGTGCAGAAGAAACGATTTTTATGAAAAAAATATTTTTATACCCGTACACTTCACATATCCCATCCTAAATTTTCATTGTTGTGTCTGTTTCATTTTTTCAACATCTCGTTTATACCAATATTTGTGTTTTTTATTTTCACCATTACCTTGTCAAACTTTGTGGTAGTTTAAAAAGATTTTTTGGGTTTTTACATTCTGAAGAATGTGAGATTTCTGCTTTTTAGCAGAACTTCACTTTTTTTGTAATTCAGAATGGGCAGAATTCCGCTCTTAAAATTCAGAAAATCCTAAATCTGTTTTTTTTTTTTCTTCTTTCTTCTTTCTATCGCTTTATCTTCTTTCTTTCTCTTTTCCTGTTTTTTTTTTCTTTTCTTCTCTTCATCTTGTCTTATTTCCCTTTCCCCTCACTCTGGAAATGTTAATTTTGCCATACTTCAAACGATTCATGATTGGGAGGGTAGAGAGGGTAGAAGATTTTTGTTTCATCAAAGAATTACTTTTTGTCCCCCACCCCCCTACATACTGGGGGGGGGGGTCTTTCTCTTAATATTTTTTATTTCTTTGATCAAACATATTTTTTATGTTGTAAACTTTTATTACACACAAAATAAAAAAAACTTTTTGACAGACAAAATAAACTTTGAACATTCTTTTTATGCAAAAAGCTAATTTTAACAATGTGAACACCCTAAAAAAACTTTTGAAGGGGGGGGGGGCAATTAATTTAGAGTGGGGGATCGTTTTTGCATATGAATTTAACGTAAAATTATCCCTCATTTCCGGGTCATTCTAGCATGTTAAAGCAATTAACTATTTTATTTTATTTTTATTTATTTTTTTATGGAAGATAAACTCTTTGCTGGGGGGGGGGGGGGGGGTCTATTTTTTTTTTAGACTATTATGTGTGGTTTCATCAGACTTTTTGTTTTCTTTTTATGGAGGGTGGCCACTAAAACTTAGGATTAGTGACAAGTTGAGAAATTCATCTCGATTTCAGATTTTTTTGCCACTCGCATTGCTGATGATTTCCTTTTAAGGTGTCTTGCAGTCTTTTTGTAAGACTAACCCATAGTTGTGTGTTAGTTTGGAGTTTCAATTCTAGATTAGTTTACTGACGAAAACTATGAGAACTGGCGAAAGAACTATGAATCTTGAGCAACAGATAAAAGAATATGGAACAATCTCCCTATCTACATGATTTTGCTCCATGTGACTTTTTTTTTTCTTTCCTCCAAACTCACAAAGATCAT
>OY744550.1:24177371-24212371 GCA_963556195.1 Sepiola atlantica
GAAATATCAGTAAAAATTTGACACTCTGTAACTATTGAATGAAGATGAAACAGTAAGAAATAAATAAATAAATTATTACATTGTTTTTTATGTCTTTTTATCACCTTGTTTCTCACCCATTTTTTTTCAGTTCAGCCTTTGCATTGTTACAGCCTTCTAAAAAAAAAAATTTTTTTTTAACCAATTCAAAAGTGTTTAGTTTATTGGTACAAACTATTTACACTCAAATCACAGTTGTACGCAAATTTATTTTTAAATACTATCAAATAAGCATTGAATTTTTAAATAATAAAATCTTATTTAAAAAAAAAAAAATTGGGGGGCGGGGGGTCAGCTTACTATAAGTTTGACATTTTCTCTCCATTGATTTAGACATCCCCTTCACCTAAAAATTAAACGCTAATATTAAAATATTTTTTTCTAATCTGAGATTTTGGTGTTGAATCGATAATGTAAGTTTTAATAATCGCTTATTAATCAAATATTCTAATCTATTATTTGTCTGTTTTTTTATTATTATTATTATTATTATTATTGTAACAAATTTTAATAATTTGATAATTGAGCCAAATATTTTTCTATATAATTTGGATTGCTTGTTTCATCTTGGTTGTTATTTTTTAATACTTTCGTCAATGTAACCTTGGGGAGCATCTTTTCAAACTTGGTTGACAGAATGAGAATAATCTACCTGTGTTGATTAGATAACGGGTTCAGCATGAAATTAAGTAACGGTTCCCGAATCTAGCTGCACAGCTCCCAATTTAGGATGATCCCCTAAAATTTCACCCTAATTCTCAGTAGCTAGCCCCTTACGTCTACAGTGGCAACTTGTCTTGTTTGGGGGTGAATTCAGATTAAAAAAAAAAAAAAAAAAAAATATTCACCCGAAGAAGGTCAGAGGTTACATCGACTGAAACGTTTTGATAACAACCAATATGAGAATAGTAGTCCGAATAATACAACCTATCAATCCTCACCTCAAATTCCGAAACATAACGTTTTTATTTGTATTGTTTTTTCAGGAGAACAGGTAGTGGTGTAAGCATTGACAGCATGGATCCAGGTATAGAGGGTCAAAGTTCTTCAGAATCTGATGCTGAAGACAATACAAAAGAGGCCAGAGTTGTTTGTGCAATATCAGAATCCTCTCCAAAGAAGACTTCAGTAAGTAACAACATCCGGGCCTTTTTTTTTTTTTTTTTTTACTTTATGTTATTTTATGCTAACAAAATAAGGGAGATAACTTATCTCGATTTGTTTGGTGTTTCTTTAGAAACATGGGCAAGACGAGATATGAAAGAGGAGGGGGGGATAATTCAAACGACGAAATATGAAAGGGGGGGATAATCCAAGCTTGGAAGGGGGAGAAGATTTAAAATGCAAAAAATTAAACTTCTGAAAATATGTTAAATTAAATGGATTTATTGAAATAGATCACACATCAAATAAATAAACAGGTTTTAATTAAAATGTTAGGGTTAGATTCCCCCCCCCCCCTTCCCCTAAAAAAATTTGACTTATCTACCTCTTCATATTTCATCGTTTGTATTATCTCCCCCTTTTAAATCTCAGCCACGTTTCTAAAGAAGCACTTCGTTTTTTGCTTGTATAAGATGTTTTGTTTATTTTTGTATTTTAGATTTTTTTTTTCTTTCTTTCTTTTTTGGTTTAGGACTTTCCCTTTATTTTTGTAACGGTTGATTTCAAACATTTTTTGATTTTTGTCAAACTTATTTTCAATGTTAATTATTTTAAAAAAAGTAATCAACAAAAACAAATCAAGAAAAAAATCTCTAATACACATTTAAGGGTTCTTGATAAGGTGCAGAAATCTGTAATCTGATTGGATCCACCTTTTCTTCTCTACATCCTGTCTCTCACATACGTGCTGTTGCTAGTCTGTCTTTTCCATAAATACTATTATGGCATGTGTTCTTCAGAATTGTGATCTATTCCCTGCTTTTTTTTGTTCCAGCTTGTTTGACTCGTTGGATCTTATCAATTTAATGAGTTTCATTATACGTTTGAGTTATCAATAGCGTATTCATTTAGGGGTCAACCATATGAGTATGGTGACACGTCACAGTACTTTTCTCTTTTTTATTAGTCATCGCAAATTGAATATTGGCCATGCTTAATAAGTGCTTAACTTTTGTGATTGAACCATGTTTTTTTTTTTGTTTTTTTTATAGACGCTAGCCTATCACATAAACAGTTTGAGTCTTGCTGGTTTGGTGACGTGTAGCAACAGTACGCTTACCATCATTTTGTTATTGTTGAGTATTATGGCATGTGAATCATCATTAGGTTATTTTATGCCGAAATCATAAATGTTTTTTTATGATTGATTTGTGGATTAATTTCAAGTTTTAGAGGTTTTTGTTACGTACAACACCTGGTCTTCATAAATAATCACCCATTTAGTATTAGCCAAGCTCAACATTACTTACCCATAGTGATCTAACCATACGGTTTATAACAATATTGTGGATAAATGGTCAGTTGAGCTCAAAAAGTAGTTTGTTGCAGTAACTTCATAGCCATGTTGTATATTAGTCAATCAAAATACAATAGGACCGATTCTTTGATCTGTAACTGTAGCAGCGTTCACCCAGGGTGGGTTAAGTCAGCTCCAAATGAGTTCACCATTTCTGGTGTCAAAGCGGTTCACACCCACCGATCAGCAGTTGAGTTTGTTATGCTTCAGCCATTCTCAGTTTTAGCAAAAATGTGGGGGTCAGCCACCAGTTTCATATCGGTCTTCACTGTTCCAATCTAAATCTTCAGTTGAGCACCTCTGTGCTTTCTCCAGCTTTGATCCTCGCAGATTGTCCGAAAAACATCTTATCACCTTTAGTCTTGTTGATTTAATGACGCGTGGAAGCAAATCGTTCTCTCTCGTCTTCTTTCGGTTGTTGTTCTGTGTGTGATGCGTGTTGATTTGATGACATGTAGCAGCGGTTCGTTCGGTCTCTTTCAGTTGTTCTGTGTGTGATGCGTGTTGATTTGATGACATGTAGCAGCGGTTCGTTCGGTCTCTTCTTTCGGCTGTTCTGTGTGATGCGTGTTGATTTGATGACATGTAGCAGCGGTTCGTTCGGTCTCTTTCGGTTGTTCTGTGTGTGATGCGTGTTTTGATGACACGTAGCAGCAGTTTGTTCTGTTATAGTTCTGTATGTGATGCATGTTGAGTAAATAATGACAGCACAAAATCTTTTGGGGTTTTTCTTTTCTTTACAGTGTACATGTATACACACATAATACCTCCCAACCAATCCCTCATGGGTGGAGGGAGCGTCTATCCAAAAATCCAACCACTCTCTCCTAGTAAAAAGAGAGAGATCTGATTAGCTTATTGGCTATGTATCGCTAGTGTCTTCCTCCCATGATGTCATATCCTGCAACATAGTTCCACCTCTCAAACTTTAAACTTCTAATGGAATTTTGCGCTTTCTTACTTAATCTTTCCTCATGGAAAATACCGTTCTTAACCTTATTTTTTACACACCCAAAATCCAATATCGCTACAATACGTGTTTGCGAGATTGCAAGAACGTTCCGTGCTGGTTAGTCTATCAACACAGACTGTAAAATTGGATCGCTGACTTCAAAAACTGCTGCATCTCTTTAAGTTCAGACTAACGTCCTAAAACCTTTGGCAAAAGGTATGAAACCGCTTCCATAGTCCAATAGTTATATAGATGCACTAAATGTGTTTATTGTGGCCCCCAAAAAGAAAAATACAGTGATTTATTTTCAACTTAATAATCAGCTGCTTATTTTGCGATTTTTATATTTTTATTTATTTTTTTTTTAATTTTTTTTTTTTTTTTAGAAAGGTGCTAAAATAAAATAATAGTAGATATTTAATTGTCTAGAATCGAAAATTTCCAAAACGTTTCAAGGTAAAATTAGAGAGAACACCTATCTAAAAGCCTGACCACTCAGTGGTTCAGTAAAAAGAGAGAGATTTGATCAGCTTATTCGCCACATATCACTAACGACTTCCTCGCTGCGATGTAATATCCTGCAACCTAGTTCTAACTTTAAACTTAAAATGGAATTTTCCACTTTATTACTTAATCTAACCCTAACATTTATTCTTACCCAAATCTAAATATTGCTACAATTGTAATAGAAATTTAATAAACTTTAATGAAGAGCTTGTTATTCCAGGTCACTTGTTGACTGCAACCGTATACTCATGAACAGCCATATTGCTCAAGCAACAACAACAAACTAAAAAGGGGAGCTCACTCCCACTGTCCCACATCATATAAGATGACTCAGCCCAAGGGGGACAACTCAAAGACACTTAAACAGAGCTGGATAGGACATTATGAACTTTTTGTTAATAATTAATCTATTGTACAAAACTTATTTTTTTAATTTAATTTTTCTTTTTTTTTATCTAGAAAGAAGGTGCTAAATATCCTCATCGGAGGAATGCCAGTCAAGCCAGTAATAGACAAAACTCATTCAATGAAGGAGCAGTTGGGGGTGCTGTTGGGCCGTGCCCAAGAGTACGTCGGAAAGCCATACTGGAACGGCCAAACTATAGCTTGAATCTGTGGAGCATTATGAAAAATTGTATCGGCAAAGAGCTTTCCAAAATACCGATGCCTGTAAGTATCTTTCTTTTTTTTCTTTTTTTTTTTTTTAAACAGTTTTTATTTGGCTTTCAAACTAGGATCAAAATGTCTGTTTAGTCTTCGGGTGAGGAGAACTCCGTCGGGACTGAGGCAATTTTTGTAAGTAATACTTATCAGCCATGAGCGACTTTGTGGCGTTAAGAAATGGTGACACCCAACATTAAGCTTGACATTATGTCATGGTTGGTGGTGGGAGAGGACAGGTGAATAATAATTACTCGCAGTGCGTTTTATTTAATGTTTTATATGATTGTTCTGTTTGTTTGAAATCTAACTCAATTTGCTGACTATTACGATCAGAAAATTAAATTGATTTATATCGATAAAGTTATGGGGTTTTCCAAGTCGAACCTAAATAGCCTTTAAGCTGACAAATTGTTAGGGTCTCAGCCTAAAAATTATATCTACTTTGCATCCAAAAAAGGGAGTTATCTGCCTTTGGAGTGAGATCGGCCATGACAGTCAAGGGTAAAAAAGAAAAGAAAAAGTGACTTGCAAAAACATTAAAATCATCATTTCACATCCAGTAGCTTCTAAATTATCCTTTAAATCTGTAAATTTGTTTGATAAATGTGTTTTCATGCTTCGTCACTAGGTTTCTTTTGAAAAAAAATGCTTTAAAATAAGTTTAAACACAAAAAAAAAAACTTATCCAGGTAGGCAGAAGAGTAACTTTGTCTTTGGTAACATTTATTTGCTGCATATGTTTTTCACCCCATTTTTGTTCTCTTAGTTACAGAAAAAAAATACCCGCATTTCTTATTAATGCACTGTTATTGGCAGCAGCATAATAACATACTTTACTACAATTTATTTCAACAATTACTTCATGAAAATATTTTAATAATTCACCAAAATATCAAATTCATGAAGGGGAATAACTCATATTTTAATTGAAGAATTTAAAGAGTCGTCTCCCTCACAACTAAAATTTAATTTCCTTTTACTATATAAGTTTTAAAAATGTGCAACAAATAAAAATTAATAGCTAAAATAATTTCACTGCATTCTGGGCAACGCCAGGTCGGTACAGCTAATTGTTTCATGAAAATAAGCAAGACTACTCGGCATTGCCCGCGTTGCAAATCTGTAGGATTAAAGTAATGTAACTGTTAAATTTTATTTATTCATTTTTAAATCTTTCAGGTGAACTTTAATGAACCGCTTTCAATGTTACAACGACTTACTGAGGAGTTTGAATACTCGGAGTGCCTTGACCAGGCAGCACGCTGTGAATTATCTGCTGAACAGATGGTGTATGTGGCCGCTTTCACCATCTCTTCTTATTCTACTACTACCAACCGTACCAGCAAACCATTCAACCCCCTGTTAGGAGAGACTTATGAATGTGACCGCACAGATGACTTTGGATGGAGAGCACTTGCAGAGCAGGTTAGATAAAATAGAATACTAATTAATTTTATCATTTACTAATATATATATATATATATATATATATATATATATATATATATATATATATAGTAAAACTCTGTATCTTGTTTGTTTGCTTGTCCCATGCACAATTGATGACATAATATATTCTAGTAGAAACAAGGACACAAACAACACATTTGGTAAAATGAGCTTTACTAAACAGAACTCAACATGTTATACAGTGAAGCGTGGAAGATAAAGGGAGTGTAATAGGGGGGATATAGATGTTGTATGTAGTGAATAGAGGAGAAGGTGGAGATGTAAGGCAGGGAAAGAGTGGGAGGCAAGTAGTGGGGGTGGGCAAGATGCATGAAAGGAATGGGTGTAGCGGTAAGCAAAGGAAGGAAAGGTGATTAGAAGTGTTAGGAAATGATAAAAACTTGTGGTGGGAAGAAAAATAAATAACAGAAACAAGGAAAGAGAATAGAAAAATAAATTTTAAAAAACATGTTGGACAGAAAAAACGAAAACATGTGGTGGAAAATAAAATTGAAAAAAACTGGTAGAAAGAAAATTAAAACACGTGGAGAGAGGAAAGATAAAGTTTTGAATAAAAATATCGATGAGCCGTGATTTAATATTGTGTATGTATTTTATGGTTTTTGCTTTTAGTGTGTGTCAATATGCTGATTATTGGAAATCATGTGTAAATGAGTTTAGAGCAACTCGTAACTTAATGTTCATATTTATTAATTCTTAATTATGTTCACATAGTCCTTTCTTGAGGGGACGTTAAATCTTACTAAAATAGATTTTCACAGTCACAACATGGTATTGTTTATATTCCCACATGTGTGGGAGTTAGGCGTTCTTTGTTTTTGTGTTTTTTTTTTAGTATGTTATATATATCATTAGTAAAACTCTGTATCTTGTTTTCATAGTAAAACTCTGTATCTTGTCCGATGCACAATTGATGACATAATTGTTTGGTGACAGCATTCATTAAAACCGGTCCGGGGATAACCAGGTACAGTGGATGACATCATCTATCAAACTAGAGTGGGGGAGGGGGGTTATGATGTTATGGGCGTGTGCTAGAGGAACCATCTCGACCCCTTAGGAGTTTAGCATACTACTAAAACTCTGATGATTTAGTTATCTCATTTGTATAGCGTCAATCCAACATGTCTCTTGCGTTTGACAGTAAACTACATCCTAAATAATCGCTTTCCCTGTTTACGGATGTTCTAAGTATATAATGGATTTAAGATCAGACATATTTTTAGAGTAAACATTGATTTTTCGAAGTATACCCATGTTTTGTATGAACATGTGACCAAGTGGTTTCTGTGATGTTTGCATACTCTCTTGGCAATCTCTCTTTTATTATATAAAGGACAAACGCGTGTGTGTGTCCAGCTAAAACTTGAAACATACAAACCAAAAACCATCAAAGTTGATATTTTCTTGATCAGCATTTACTGGAATGAATAATATCTAAAATTTAGAAACAAATATCCATTCTTTGACCCTAAAATGCCGCCGATTTTGACATGGGGATGACAGTTTTCCAGTCATTTTCATGTACTTACTAAAGAGAAGTGACTCTGATTTTTTTTCAAGGGGTTATTTTCCTTATGCTGACTCGAATAATCTATAAAAAGTGTATGTTCAGAGAGGAATAGTCTGGGTGGAGAAGAAAGAGGGTGTGGGAAGAGAGGAGGGGGCCAAGGAAGAGAGAGATAGAAGTTTTAATAGAAATGTTACACTTTTGTCCCGGGCAACGTTGGGTAGCCCTGCTATTTGTAAGGTGAATAGGTAGGTAAGTATTCTTACTAAATTTCATGTTCCTGGGTTCAATAGTCTAAAAGTAGTTAGCATAATAATAATACTTGGTAAAGGAGTAACTAAAACTATAGACGTGAATTATTCGGACTATTATTCTTGTCTTGGTGATTTTCACGTTTCGGACAATTTAACCTTCGGCCTTTTTCAGGTGCATCTTTTTGAACTTGAGAACCGTTACAAATTCTCCGAGGTTGCATCGCCCAGAACATGAAAATAACAACCAAGATGAGAATAGTAGTCAGAATAATACAAATTATCAATCCTCATCTCAAAAATTCTCAAAAGCAAAACGATCTATTCGGAAAATAAACACGGATACATGTTTCTTATATTAGACTATATTATTCAGCTAGATTTGTTTTCATGTGTTGCTTATATCTAAATAAATAAATGCGGAAGTTTTTTTTTGTTTTTTATTTATCACTCCAATATTGCTATCAAAACTTGTTACTGTTATTAAAACCAATAATACAATATAATATTTTGAAATATTGTATATATAGTACAAACAACAGATGCAAAGACAGTTATTTGAATGCCTTATTTGCATGACTATGTAGTTCATAATAAATTTATGTTTAGTGTTATTCATTTGTAATTTTGTCGTATTTTTTCTATATATATGCGATAGTTTCATCTATTAACAGTGATTAAAATGATTTAATAAAAAAAGAATAAATTACTAGAAAAAATCACAGTGTAGTATCTGTTCCGATGGATACTGCACCCCATACTGGTGTTGTCTTGGCCTTCGGGTCTTGATTTACGCCAGTCAATGGGTATGTCCTATGCAGTTCTGGAAGGTCCACCTTCCCAGGCTTTGCCTCCCCTCTTTGGGGAGGAGTAAGTTTATTGCTTACTGTCTGAGGCGCCCCTACCGGGGAATGCCGACGAGGCTGCCCAGGCAATTTTTTAACCCCACTTTCCCGACCTGACCTTGGGTCACATCTTACTTGTGGAAGTAAGATAAAAACTGGCCTTGTGCCTAACTCCTGGAGAGGAGTAAATCAATACTATAAAAAACTTTCTTACATTAACATCACTCACTAGAAAGAAAGATATCGACGAGGCATAAGCGAGAAGAGTTCATCGAGAAAAGGAAGAGGTTGGCTTGCTCTCACTCACTCTCTCACTCTCACTCTCACTCTCACTCACACACTCACTCTCTCACTCACTCACTCACTCACACACACACACACACACACACACACTCACTCACACACACATTTTCTCTTAGAAAAGTAACATTTTGTTTTAAGACTATTGTGCAATGTGCAGGCTCTGAGGCCCACCGTCTTATGGTGGTGCAGATCTATACTCCAATCGTAAACCAAATGTTTACATTTAGGCGATACTTGTTTGATGTAGAAACATACCAAACAAAGGGGCCAAATCAGATATAATCTTTAAAGACTCCCAAGCAATCACTCTACCCAAGTATCATACAAAATTTATTGGCTAGAATGGAACATCACTGTAGCACAAGAAAGGCCCTATGCATTAAATCATCAGCTAACCCTAACCCTATGCATTAAATCATCAGCTGGCAGCTCAGAAGGAATGCTAAACCACAACCCTAAACCTAACCCTAAACCACAATGCCAAATACAGACAGCATACTCAATAAAATGAATCGAAAAGAATCTCTGCACAGGATTTGTATACATCAAAATACAGTCAAAGTGAAGATTGCACAAAACTTTAAAAAGAATCCCATTCAGCTGGGAGACTTTCAGAATTGCTGAAGAATGGAACACTTAACCTGCATCAGTTGTTGGTTGAATCCTTTAAAATCCTCATACCTCTCTCTACACACATGCACACATTACCTACTAGGCACCATCCTCGAGTGTCTGCGGTCTCTCCGTACAAGGGTTTGTCAGGACAACCTGACATGAGGATACTTCACCCTACAAGTAAACCTCGACCAAATATTAAAAAGGACATAGTATTCTGAAGCCCCAAAAAGATCACCTCGACAGCGCGATACACGGGCTCATACGAGGAATGGTGCACCTTCTCCAAGTAATGTTACCTCAAGTAACAGTGCTTAATTGGATACTCCACCAGACTAGATGAATTCTTGTCCTGGAATCCAGTAAGACCAAAAGATCGCAAGAAATATAACATAGTCATCTGGTTAATTGGGGGGAGGAAAATGAATGTTAACTTTTTTATTAACTCAACGTTTGACAAGTAAAGGAGAACTTTAATGGAATATTTGAATATCTATATATCTCATATAGAAATCAAGTGTTAGCCCCAGGAAGGTGCTCCTTGATTTCTGAAAACTTCGACTGAAGTAAAATGAAACAAAAATATCCTAACTTATACACTGTTATTTTCCCTGACAATTGTCCATTTTTCTTATAACTTTATTTCACCCCTAACAAGGCATATTGCCACTGAGATGTAAGGGGTTACTCTGATTAGGGGCTAGATTTATAGTGGGCATCCTAAGTGGGGAGTTGTGCAGCAAGATGTTTGTTCACATTACATTTAAATTTCTGCATGTTGGTACAGTCGGGGAAGCAGGGAGCATCCTATTTGTTAAACAAGCACTTTTGCTGAGTTCTAGTGAACCTACTGAGCACTGTACCCAATGATTTCATGATATCAAACACACATTAGCAGAGTAGATTTTGACAGATGAAATCACCGATACAGATGAGTGTTGGAAATCATTACGGGCAGCCCATGCTCTGATCTCCATCTCTTCTGGTGCATAATGTTGATGGAGACTTTGTCGGAAATAACAAAGGACCCATGTCGACATTGTGTGGGCATAGTTCATTCTCACTTCTGTGGTTATGTCCAGGCTCTGGAATTTTTTTTTTTTTAAATGTGTATAGACATGTTCCAACCTTTTTAATACTATTAAAAGATCAAAGATTTTGAATGTTCTGCGCTAAATTGGCTGTAATAAGATGAGATGTGATTGGTCAAATATCTGCTGGCAGACCTCAAACTAAGGGTTTGCATCGCGACAATCTATTGTGATGAATTCAAGAGAACAATTAGTTCATCATAGGGTGACTTTCTCTTGCACTGTTCCCATGTTACTTTACTTCTGCCCTGTCACATGTGCGAAGATGTTTTATATGATCCAATCCCCTCATATGTCACCAGAGATTGAAATATGCAGATATTAATAAAATACTAAAAAATAAATATTTTTATTTCCATAGACATATATACATTTCACGTTTTTTTTTCATTTTACGCGCATCAGTATGGAAGTACATAACCGCATTGTCGGTCGAACGATTCGAACCCCGAATCCACATATTA
The DNA here is from genome assembly GCA_963556195.1 of Sepiola atlantica. Lineage (NCBI taxonomy): Eukaryota > Metazoa > Mollusca > Cephalopoda > Sepiida > Sepiolidae > Sepiola > Sepiola atlantica. The sequence goes on from OY744550.1 coordinate 24,188,543, forward strand.
TGGACACTGGTTTCATAACCATTAGATCAACGATCCAATCACACCTTTAAGTGTGATTCTAAATAGGATTCTATCTCCCAAGGGAGAGAATCATGCATCGTAGCTAATTTTTATGAATATCAGTTCATTTATTCTTGAAATATGTTTCGCGTTTTTTTATTTATTTTACGCTCATCAGTGTGGAATGTCTCCAATAAAAAATAAAATTTCTCCTCATAGCCACAGAAACACTGAGAGACATGAACCTAAAACAGTTGAGCCATGTATACCCGGCAAACATACAGAAATTGGATATAAAACGAGACGTCTATTAGGATAGATGAATATTGAAGGATGACGAAGATTCTTTGATTAATGCTCCTCTGACATAGTGGCATATTATGTATTAGGCAACATTGCTTTCCAAAATTTCTACACGATCAAAGATTCCCTAATAAAGAAACTGAGCATATACCATGCAACATGTGGGTTTCTAATAGGTATTTACCTCCGTTCCACTGCGGGAAGATGTGACACAAGCTCAGAAGATGGACATTGAAAAGCCAGTGCAAAAGAATTGTGTGTACTCTGGCCATCAAAAAAAAAAAAATATGCCTGAACAGCCCCATTGATATTTCTTGTTAGGGTTACCTCAGACAATTAGTAATAAACTAACCCCTTCTCAAAGAGAATCCTGAGAGGGTGGATCCCTTCCTAGAATTGCACAGAACCATACCTTAGCCCAACAGGTGCAAGGTCATCACCTACTCATAAATGACCCAGATTCTGCATGATTGTCAAGGCTGTATCCTCGATTTGGTATGAACAAAACGTACTTGGGAAGTAGTGTCTCTAGTAATATACAATTACAACAGTGAGTGTAAATTATTAAATTTTTATTAAGTAAACATATCGGGAGATTTTTATAATATTGAAATGTAATTCAATAATTTCAAATTGGTTGATTTTTTTTTTTTTTTTTTTTTTTTTTTTTTTTTTTAAATCTGTCTTTTATACTATAATTTTTTATTTTTTTTATTTTTTTAAAATTTCGTTCGTATTTTATCTGCAATTCTTTATTTGGTTGCTTTATGCAGGTTAGCCATCATCCCCCAATGTGTGCTCAATACACTGAAGGCAGAGGTTGGCGCTTGTGGCAGGAGTTCACTATGATGAGTAAATTTCGCGGAAAATATTTGCAGATTATTCCAATGGGTAAGTAAGAACATCCGTTTCCGGTGACTTATTTCAAATAAACAATATTTAATTGTTACGATATAAACATGTTTTTTTTATATACTTTGATATAGTTTTATCACAAGGGTAATTCGATCGAGCTTTAATGTATGTATAGATTTTTTTTTTTAAAACTATTAAAAGTTAAGATTGAGATTATTGCTAAGTAAATATGATAGTAAAAAAGAGCATAATAAATAAAATATGTCATATATTTATAATCCATTATTAAATATCGAAATTTTATCGTTTGTATAATTTTTCTGTTATGTTCAATTTCTCTTAAATTTTAACAGTATTCCTTTGGATCTTAGGAGAGAATTTTCTAAGAATTAATTATATTAGCTAATTAAAAATTTTGTTTCAATCAAAATTTAAGTATATATAAATTATAAATATGACTGACCATTGGGTATAACTCATTATACTCATAATCCGTGAAACTGACAGTACTTAATGGCAAATTGCATGATTATATAATCAGTTAAACTATGGGTATATATATATATATATATATATATATATATATATGAGGAAAAAGAAACAATGTTTCAGACAAAATATTAAAATAAAAATGGAATAAAGGATAAGCAAATCAACAACTAGCAAAAATAAACTCAAAAACACATATTGAACAGTTCTACCAAGATATTTCGATCATTTATAATACGACCTTCAGTAGGTAGCAGAACTTTAATTAAAACAAAAGTTTTCAAATTTATACAAAGAACGCGATAGGAAAAAAATAGTCAAGTGTAATAAACAATAGAAATGTTCAAAAAGAAGAAGAAGAAAGCGAAAACAAATCAGCAGTTATTTTTTGAACGCTAGAAGTTGGTAGCGTAGATTAGTAGTAATTTTAAATTACTGACCAAGGAGTTAAACAACAAAGGGGGAGTAGGAGGAGGAGGAGGAAAAAGGATTAAAAGTTATCCGTGGTTGTATTTGTTTAAGTTCATTTCAATTAGAATCGATCTAGCAGAAGAGGTAGCAATGTTATAAAATCCTTGTCTTTATATATATATAATGTGTGTGTGTGTTTTTGTTGTTTTCCCATAACGTCCGGAAACGTCCTCGGGGAGTCAGGCAGATACTCTCTGTCCTAACTTTTCTGTGGCCATGATAGAACCTGGTAGAGCCCATATCCTCTCCAGGCCACATACAGCACCTGGTGTTCCCAAATGGTCACCCATTAAGTACTGGCTTAACTTCGGTGATCTAACGGGAACCGGTGTGTCAACGTGATTATGCCATATATATATATATATAATATATATATAATATATATATTATATATGTTATATATATATATGTTATCTACAGAAAGCTGTATCAAAGGATCTTCAATGTGTTGCTAGACAAGCTAGTGTTTTAAGCCACAGTTCGTAACCCAACCGCTGTATCAGCAGTCGGGATTTCTTACCCATACGCTATCATCCTTGCTACAAAGTAAAAGAACTTATAAGCTTATATCTTTCCATTTCCATTATCGACTGCCGAGAGTGCTTAATTCTTTATTACAAAGAGCTGTTTTTACACTAATTTATGTATACAAATATTAAAATCATTTTTCGTTTTGTTTTAATATATAAGAAAATATAAATATTTGTTGATAATTTTTTTTTTTTTTTTTTTTTCTTCATCCCCTTCAGGTATTAGCCATTTAGAATTTACAAGATCAGGTAATCATTACACATGGCGGAAAGTTACTACAACCGTGCACAATATCATTGTCGGCCGATTGTGGGTGGACAACTATGGTGAAATGGATATCACCAACCACACAACTGGTGATAAGTGCCACTTGAAGTACTCAGCCTACAGTTACTTCAGCAGGGAGACACCAAGAAAGGTAATGATCAAAAAGACATAATAAATAACTAGAATTTTTTTTTTTTTTTTTTTTTTCAATAAGTCTTGTTGACTTTTATATGCAAGCAGTTTATGTGCTTTAGTAATTCTAGGCATGAAAAAATGTTTTTGCGAACTGTAGTGTTTTTTGACTTTGTAGGCATATCTATGTTTGTTAGACATATGGAGATCAAAAAGGTATTCAAGGTCGTTGTTGCTGTCGTCATTGTTGTCGTCAGTGGCAAGATTTTGTGGTTGTTTACCACCAAGTCAGTTACTAGATGTCAGTTTCACTGAATCCAAGACTAGGTATGCAAGGCGTTCAAAGTATGATAGGTGTCTGCTGAAAGGTCATTTGCTTGACTGTACGTTTCTAAATGGTTTCCAGGCGGTCAATGTTCTGAGCAATATAGAGGGTATGCAAATTCTAAGTGTGGTCGCACCATAGCTGTATACGGTTATGTTATGGTAGCAAAGCGAGTTCCTGCTGTGAATGTCTAAACAGTTTTACTGTCCTACAAATACATAAAAACAAATAGGATCATGTACAATTATCAGTGAGATGAACAGCCATTATGTGTATGGAGGGAGGTGGAATCAGATGTAAACTTTTTTTTGGGGGGGGGGGTAGGATGGAGTGTCTCAGCATCCAACAACTGATGCAGCCAGTCTGTTCTATGCTTTACCAATTCTGAAAATGTTTCTGAAAGTCAAGAGAACTGTGCTGTTTTCTGAATTTGTAGGCATATATCCACGTGTGTTAGACACATGGATATAAAAAAAAGGTGCTCTAGTTTGTTATTTTGGCAAGATGGTTAATAATTTTGTGGATGCTTACCAATCCGCTTGCAAGACATCGGAGCTTCAATAGTCATAAATTCTGACAATATCAGTTCATTTGAATGTGTTTATCCACTCTTTCATTTTGAAACGGGGAATGCTTGACTGCCAGACGAAATACACAGTTAAACCCATCCTGATAGAATTCACCACATTCCCCTCATCAGACAATGTTACTACCACAGCATTAAAATTGTAAAGGAGATGTTTGAGAAAGTGAACATTGACAACATTATAGCATTTCTCTAAAAAAAAAATACAAAGTACCATGACTGTAGAGTTAGTAGCTCAAACTCACAGCTCAGATTCCAACTTTCAAAATTCTAAAAGCTTCACTTCCGACTCCTAAAGCAATGAATTTGCTCTAACTCTAACTCCATACCCTTAAAAGATATAACTTTAAATATACAGATTGTCGTTATAAAACTACTAGCTGTCCCTACGCGGTGTTGCCCGGTATTAAACAATGTATTAATATAAAGTAATGGATTTTCACCAGAAAATGAAAGAAAACGCGAATGGCAAGAACCAAGATTGAAAACTGGACCTCAAGATGTTCAATTTAATTCTCTACCATATGATCTATATACAGCAGGTTGTTTATGTGATAGAGCTAAGCCTTAAGAAATGTAATATGCTGCTGCTTCAATTGTTTTGAAAAATGTAACCCTTGTAAAACTATTCTGAGTGAGATACAATTTTATTTGACAGAAAGTGAATAGAAATACATTTTTGTTGTAAAGAACATGGGCTAATTTTCCACAAAGGAAACTGAAGAATCAGAATACAATATTGAGTTGTAAGCCGTATGCTATTGATGACAATATATGCAAAATACAATATTGAGTTTGTAATATGATATATGCGATCCTCATAAACAACTCTCCCATTCGACCGTAGGCATGCTTTTCACACACTTTGACAAAACAAAGACTGTTGGACATTCATGGCTGAAACTCGGTGGACAAGTCAAGCATAGATTAAAGTTTATTAGTACCAAATAGTGTTGGATTACAGAAAAGATTGTGAATTTTATTAATGTTTCCATGGTTGGCATGGGGGGGGGGGGGGGCATTGTATATATATATATATATAAATTCCCGAAACAGTTTGACTGATGATCCCTTAAATAATGTTAGAAGCAAACTAATATAATAACTGTAAAAGTTAAATTGACTTACATGAGTGATTTTCCACTGAACGACTTGGGACGTAAGGTTTTTTTTTTTTGGTTTTTGAAATTTTTGTTTTTTTTATATAGTTTTAATGGTTGAGAAACTTTCAAGACTATATATATATAAACTTTTATCTACAATCTCTTTCCTTACAGGTAACAGGCGTAGTGGCAGACAGCTCAGGGAAAGCTCAGTGGGTGTTGACAGGAACATGGGATGACAAAATGGAAGGTGCCAGAGTCCTCAAAGTTGACGAATCAAAAGGAAAACCTACCTTTGAAACTAGTGCACATAAATATGTGTGGAAACGTCGTGCGCCACCGTAAGTAATTTTTACTTATAATTTCTTTGCAGACACCTTCACGCATGTTATATTAACCCCAGTTGTATTGGAAACTTTAATTTTGAATATAAACTACATATATCACTATGATAAAGAATGGAAAAAGTGTTCCGACGCAATGGAAATTGAAAAAGGAAAACCAAAAAATATTATTTATGTATTCATCAACGTTTCGTCTTTATTACAAGACTTTCTCAGGATGATTGTCTGAAGAAAAACAAAACACAAGTACAAAATGTTTGAAACAAGGTGGTGACGGGTGTAAGTCGCCCCTATTTAAGCTTACGCTTGCCACCACCTCTGTTTAAAAAATTTGGTACTTGGGGTTTTTTGGGGGGGGGGGGGTTCAGACAATCATCCTGGGGAAGTCTTGTAATAATGACGAAATGTTGATGAATACATATATAATATTATTTGGTTTTTCTTTTTCAATTTCCATATATCACTATCAGTTCTATAATTTGCAACTAGTACAGCGATTGGTCAAATCTAAATAGCCAATCAAAATGCTTAAAATATGAATTAATGCTAGTCAATCTAAAAATAAGGGAATTCGTATGTTTGTGTGTCTGACTAGAACTCCAAAACTAGAATAATTAGATGCATTAGAAAGAAAACGAGGCAACTGTATTTCAAGAATGATTGTAGAGAAAACAAGAAATATTTGAGGTCTTAATTCTGAATTTGTATATTGCTGATGCAATTTTTAATATCATCTCGTCTATATATGTATGTTGTGCACCTCACCAAACATGTTTCTCACACTGAGAATGGTAGACATTGTATAGAGAATAACCTATATTTTGTGGTTGTCAGCCCGCAATCCCATTTTGACAATATTAGTTTTTGCAGGGAGGTATTGCTGTTCTTTTACATACAGCGTTTGGTATCCCTAAATGGTCACCTATCTGCTACTGACCAGGCTCAACGTTATGCAAACCGGTATGGCAACGTGATTATGCTGTATTCATATAAAAAATGTGAATTTATTTCTTTAAATAAATAGTAAATAAATTGTATGTAAATAACTTATCCTAAATTTGCCCGTTACTGGACGGATGGGAATTGTTTATATTTTTTTCCGTTAAGCTTTCTAATGTTAATTGGATTTTTTAAAATTATTATTCATCACTCTTATTATTTTGTATATAAAACCCGAGCAACGCCAGATAGTCCTGCTAGTTTTTTATTGTCTAACTACTTCAACATCGAAATTTGTAATTCAAGTACAAATGCAACACCTTTTTTTCTTTAACTGATGACTCGGCACGACTTTCAATCTGGACAAAATCAAGAGGAAACAGTTGTTGTGAGACTAGTTTACTAGGCGGCTACAAGATGGCTCTGTGTGTAGCATTGCATCAGTTATTTATACTGCACCTTTTGGTGGTAGTCTGCCTTTATTTTGAGATCATATCTTATTTTGTTTAAATTTTACCTTAGTTATGGCTTCACAGGTAAATTCAAGTGGCAGCTCTTATGTTAAATGTAAATCGGTCTATTTCCATCAAAGAAACAGTTAAAGATTCTAGTAATTCCTGGTGGTTTAGAGACATGGTATGTTTATGATTAGTGCGTCATGGTATGTTTATGATTAGTGCGTCATGGTATGTTTATGATTAGTGCGTCATGGTATGTTTATGATTAGTGCGTCATGGTATGTTTATGATTAGTGCGTCATGGTATGTTTATGATTAGTGTGTTATGGTATGTTTATGATTAGTGCGTCATGGTATGTTTATGATTAGTGTGTTATGGTATGTTTATGATTAGTGTGTTATGGTATGTTTATGATTAGTGTGTCATGGTATGTTTATGATTAGTGTGTCATGGTATGTTTATGATTAGTGCGTCATGGTATGTTTATGATTAGTGCGTCATGGTATGTTTATGATTAGTGGGTCATGGTATGTTTATGATTAGTGGGTCATGGTATGTTTATGATTAGTGCGTCATGGTATGTTTATGATTAGTGCGTCATGGTATGTTTATGATTAGTGCGTCATGGTATGTTTATGATTAGTGCGTCATGGTATGTTTATGATTGGTGCGTTATGGTATGTTTATGATTAGTGCGTCATGGTATGTTTATGATTAGTGTGTTATGGTATGTTTATGATTAGTGTGTCATGGTATGTTTATGAGTAGTGGGTCATGGTATGTTTATGAGTAGTGGGTCATGGTATGTTTATGAGTAGTGGGTCATGGTATGTTTATGATTAGTGGGTCATGGTATGTTTATGATTAGTGGGTCATGGTATGTTTATGATTAGTGCGTCATGGTATGTTTATGATTAGTGCGTCATGGTATGTTTATGATTAGTGCGTCATGGTATGTTTATGATTAGTGCGTCATGGTATGTTTATGATTAGTGCGTCATGGTATGTTTATGATTAGTGCGTCATGGTATGTTTATGATTAGTGCGTCATGGTATGTTTATGATTAGTGTGTTATGGTATGTTTATGATTAGTGCGTCATGGTATGTTTATGATTAGTGCGTCATGGTATGTTTATGATTAGTGCGTCATGGTATGTTTATGATTAGTGCGTCATGGTATGTTTATGATTAGTGTGTTATGGTATGTTTATGATTAGTGCGTCATGGTATGTTTATGATTAGTGCGTCATGGTATGTTTATGATTAGCGCGTCATGGTATGTTTATGATTAGTGTGTTATGGTATGTTGAATTCTGATTAATGTGAAATCGGATGGTCCAGCAAAAGACTTAATCCGGCAAAGCTCTGGAATCAAGGGTGTCGATAAATGTATGGTGCACTTGCACATTATATATTGTTTTATCTGACTCTTGTATGTGTATTTTGGAACTGGTAGTGGTTACCAACTGTGACAATAAAGAGCAACACTCACCATCAGGAAAAAGAATGAGGTGCTTTGCATGTCGTATGCAGATTTAAAAAGGGCTTCTCTTCATAGGTGCAGGTGTTTATGTGATTTGCATATGTGGATATCAGGTGAGATAAATGAAGAGGACAGCTGGGAAGGAGGTGAAGCGAGTTTGGATTGGAGAGAGAAAGGCAGAAAGTGGGTTGCACGAAATTTTGTTGGAAATTGAATGACAGTAAAAACTTTTGGAGAAAAAGGCAGAAAGTGGGTTGCACGAAATTCGGTTCGGTTGAATTACAGTCAATTTTTTTTTTTTTTAATTCTTTTATTTTTCTGGCACAGTCAGTTAACAGCGACGCAGATTGTGGTCTCGGCATGCTGAGTTGAAATTCTGTCTGCTGTTGTAATACTTTAACTAACATCCTTTGAAAAGGTATTACTCTATCTCTCCTCCTGCTAATTATGGGTGAAATAGAAGGGTAGGTTACGGATATTTACTTATCGACCTTTGAGCTGGGATCAAAATACAGAATCTGTTTTGTCCGCCATCTGTGAAGGAGGAATCTTACTAGATTGAGACAATTTTAATTTTTGTTCCAATCCAGAGTGCCATTTTTGAGGGGCTAAAATATTCTCTCTCTCTCTCTCCCCCCCCCCACATTAAAACCCGACCTTGTGTCTAACATATGAGAAGGTAAGTAAACCAGTGAAAAAATGTAAATTTGTCTGAATCCTTAGAAAGTGACCTCCAGTCTGTTGTAGAAGGAGGCTAAAATGAATGGTTAAATTCAATGTTACTAAAGACAGATGAAGCTCCTTTCCTTTAACAATAAGAAACCTTTCCAACCATCGATTGCCATAGCTGATAGCACCCTTCCCAAGAGTCAAACGTTCAAACTCCACAGCCTAACACTCACAGGCAGCGTGAATTGGAACAAATACATAGAAGATACTGCTAACTCTCCTACAAAGAAAGGAGACTCTCTCTACCACGCTAGAAAACGTCTCACACCTGCCAGTATCCTATACCTCTATGAAGTACACCAATCGCCCATGCATGGAGTATTGTTGTCACATCTGGGCTGGTGCACCAACCACTAGTTTTTCCCTCTTGGACAGGGTCCAAAATAGAGAGTCTCTAATCTAATAGGTACCACACTGTCTACCAAGCTCCAGCCTTATCGCCGCAATGTTACATCCTTGTGCTTGTTTTACAAATACTTTCACAGAATGTGCTTCGACGAACTTGCTGTACTTGTACACCGTCCCCCAACATGAATATCCCCGACCGACCAGACTGGCAACAAAATCCCACCCCTTCAGTGTAGAGGTCCCAAGATACTGAAAAACTTTCTATTTAAATAGCTTCTTTTCTTGGAACTGCTTGCCATTTGAATTATTTCCCTGCTCCCTGTTTCCCCGACCGTACCAACATGCAGAAATTTAAATGTAATGCGAATAGACATCTTGCTGCACAACTCCCCACTTAGGATGGCCCCCTATAAATTTGACCCCTAATCACAGTAGCCTCTTGTGTCTCAATGCCTTGTTTGGGGTGAAATAAAGATATTTTTTTAATCGGCATAGTATGACTTTTTGACCGACTTGATTCTGCTGTTGTCATTGGTTTCCCCCAGTTCTTTCTAGAAGGGACAACGTGAAGGTTGCAAACATCCATAAGTGGAAATGGTGCTATGGATCTGACAGAATTTAAACACGGCATGCCGGGTCGTCAGTCTGTGCCGGTATCCTCTTCATCAGCACCACTTCCCTTCGTGATAAAAAAACATGAATTTGTATGAATCAGCAGGGTGCAATTTTTTGTGACCGGCTTGATACTGTTTGTTGGAATTGGCTAAGATCAAAGTGTAGTATCTGTTTTGATGGATACTGCACCCCATAGACTGGTATTGTCTTGGCCTTCGGGGCTTGATTTACGCCGGTCTATGGGTTTGTCCTGTGCAGTTCTAGGAGGTCCACCCTCCCAGGCTTCGCCTCCCCTCTTTGAGGAGGAGTAAGTTTATTGCTTACTGCCTGAGGCGCCCCTACCGGGGAATGCCGACAGGGCTGCCCAGGCAATTTTTAAACCCCACTTTCCCAACCCGACCATGGGTCATATCTTACTTGTGGGAGTAAGATAAAAACTGGCCTTGTGCCTAACTCCTGGAGAGGAGTAAATCAATACTCACAGGAGGGACCACATGAAGGTTGCCAACATCCATAGTGAAAATGGTGCTATGGAACCAACAAGATTTAATCGCTTTGTGACAAGTCGCGAATATCCGCTTTACTACTTCTAGTAGTCATATCACTATCGAAGTTGAAGTATCTACACTAAATATTGGACTATTTAATAAAATAATGCACCTTTTTTCATGGTGGTATGATTCTAAAGAAGCCACAAACTTCATGATAAATATTGCCAACATTAAAATTTTGTAATGAAATACTAAACAAAGCATACGTAAAATCATAAAATAATCATCTTTATAGCGAGCGACAAAAATCCAAAAATTGAGTCGGAAATCTGTGATGACGAAAGATTCCATTTTGTATTTTCATTAATCCTCTGCAATGGTTTTAGTCAAGGAGGCTACAACATATAAGTTGTCAGATATTGATTCATCCCATTCATTACTTTCAATCCTCTTATAATATTCTTCATCATTCAGCTGACAAGCCATTCATCCATCTCATTAACGCTTAGTGGCTTTGGGCCTTGATAAGTGGTGACTCGTTAGTAAAAAAAAAAATGTTTTAAATTAAAGAATAAATATTCGGAGTATTCAGCCTATTCAGAATTTTTCCAAGTAAAAATTTTAATTTTTTCAAGTAAAAATTTTAATTTTCCCAAGTAAAAATTTTAATTTTCCCAAGTAAAAATTTTGATTTTTTTCAAGTAAAAATTTTGATTTTTTCAAGTAAAAATTTTAATTTTTTCAAGTAAAAATTTTAATTTTTCCAAGTAAAAATTTTAATTTTTTCAAGTAAAAATTTTAATTTTTTCAAGTAAAAATTTTAATTTTTCCAAGTAAAAATTTTAATTTTTACAACTAAGTTAGCATAAGCATACTTTTTTGCCATAAAAAAATAGATGTTTTTTTTTTCCTCATAAAAAATAAAATGATTGTTCAGACTTAATTTTTTAAAAAATAAGTTGATAGAAAATAACATGAAAAATTTTAATTTTTTCAAGTAAAAATTTTAATTTTTTCAAGTAAAAATTTTAATTTTCCCAAGTAAAAATTGTAATTTTCCCAAGTAAAAATTTTAATTTTCCCAAGTAAAAATTTTAATTTTTTCAAGTAAAAATTTTAATTTTTTCAAGTAAAAATTTTAATTTTTTCAAGTAAAAATTTTAATTTTTTCAAGTAAAAATTTTAATTTTTTCAAGTAAAAATTTTAATTTTTTCAAGTAAAAATTTTAATTTTTCCAAGTAAAAATTTTAATTTTTACAACTAAGTTAGCATAAGCATACTTTTTTGCCATAAAAAAATAGATGTTTTTTTTTTCCTCATAAAAAATAAAATGATTGTTCAGACTTAATTTTTTAAAAAATAAGTTGATAGAAAATAACATGAAAAAATTTAATTTTTTCAAGTAAAAATTTTAATTTTTTCAAGTAAAAATTTTAATTTTTCCAAGTAAAAATTTTAATTTTTACAACTAACTTTAGCATAAGCATACTTTTTTGCCATAAAAAAAATAGATGTTTTTTTTTTTCCTCATAAAAAATAAAATGATTGTTCAGACTTAATTTTTTTAAAAATAAGTTGATAGAAAATAACATGAAAAAATTTTTAAATAAACTTATAAGAATTCATGTTTTATATTAAATGACTTAATTTATCAATTTTTCTTTTATTATTTGAGTCGTCTAGTGATGAAGGTTTAAATTAGTAGGTGAGCTACACAGACATGAAAGAAATAAATAGACACCCCACAAAGATAATTCATACGCGTTTAAAGTTTGTTTTTTCGCCGACAGCAAGCACTCATAGCTGTACAAAGCAGCAATAAAAGTATTTTTACTGACATTTTTTGCGTTTCACATATCGATATATCTATCATATATCACCATTTAAGTATGAAACAGGCCAAAGAAATATTAGAATTCTGTTTCAGAGGAGCCATATTATAGGTTAATTTGAAGGTGGACTTAATTAGCGTCAAAGTGCAGCAAACCTTGGGATTCCACTTCCTGCTCTTAACTGAGTGCTTGTCCAATTCATCTAAGAGGGAACATAATATCTTGCCTCGATCAATCAGTCATGTCTATTTACTTCTGTCATGTCTCTGTAGATTGACTTACGAGAGCGCCTAGGCGTGCGACGTGACTTACGAGAGCGCCTAGGTGTGCGACGTGACTTACGAGAGCACCTAGGCGTGCAACATGTACTTTTTGTTTACACAATTTGTTTTAATAAAAAAAATTTTTTCCTCACCAGAAACGGTTGCGAGCGTATGTACTACTTTACCCAATTGGCTTTAGAATTGAATGAGCCGGAAGAAAATGTTGCTCCTACAGATTCTCGAAACAGACCCGATCAACGCCTCATGGAAGACGGTAGATGGGATGAGGCAAATAAAGTAAAAGTCATGTTAGAAGATAAACAGCGTGTGGCAAGGCGACGCCGGGAAGCCGAAGCAGAAGCTTCCTTGTCTCAAGGTAATTGGATTTGGCACTTGCATATTGTAATCTATTTTGGCATCAAATAACAAAAAAAAGGGTTGATTTGCCGAACATATAAACAAACAAATCAAACATTTACATTGCAGTTGTCTTATTATTATTATTTTTATTATTATTATTTTTATTATTATTATTATTATTATTATTATCATTATTATCATTATTTTTATTATTATTTTTATTATTATGTGTCTTATATATTTTTGTATATTTGCATTTTGTTTGTAACATCACACTAAGCAAAACGTCAAAATAACATTTTTTTAATTACCTCAAAGTCCTTTTTTGCCAAAGTAGGTAACCTTCCAAGAATTTCGAACTGAACCCTTTTCTAATCTACTTGTGTAAACTGTTCTTATTCCATGTTTCACGTCTTCAATTATGTGTTAAGTAATGCATGCAGCAGAGGAGCTCAGGGATGGCAGCCTTGTACCTGAAGTAGGAGTTAAAATAAAACAAGATTGGACTTTAAAATAGGATACAGGATGTGTGTGTGTGGGCCCCTCCTAAGAAAATGCCACTTATGGAATCGTTAATAATTTTCACAAAATTTTTTTTGCAATCCAACTATATTTGATACAAATGGATTTCAGTCTATGCCTGACTTGGCCACTATGTTTTAATCATGTCTGTCCAAGTCTTTTGTTTTATTGCTGTTCAGTGATATGACTTTGGTGATCGCCTCATCAGGGTTATTTTGCAGTATATGTTTGTATCCTTTTTTAATGATCATGAGTGAAATTACTGATGGATTTTAACGATCAACTGGTACAGGTAGAAAAAAAAAAATTTGAATTTTTTTTTTTTTTTTTTACCTTGAACACCAGACAAATCGGATGTGGAAATTTGCTTTTTCCATTTATCTTTTAGTTGAACACTTAACAAAGATGGACTTTAAGTGTGGCACCAGAAAAAAAATTTTTTTATGTTATGCCGTTCCGTGTGATTCTTTAGATGACATGGAGAGAACGCATGTTGTATCAGTTATTTATTTTTCTTAAATTCCTTCAGCAGGGATTGAACTTACAACCATTCGGTAGTATTCACTCTAAAATATCGACCGCAGTAGATTAAAGTGTTCAGTTCAAAAAGGTTACAAACTATTACAAAAGGCACCCAAAGAAGGCCGAAGATACGATGACTGAACCTGGAATATAAACAACTAGAATGAGGATAACGGTCTGAATGTAAATAATGCCACCCCGTCTCGGAGATATCATCAAATACGATCCTTATTGTCTATATTTGCATTTTATTTATTTATATATTTATTATGTCATTTTGGGTATCTCTTATTTTGATCTGAGTGATCAATCCCATTTCAAGTTTTTTGCAATACTTATGTGAAAGGTATGTTTAAAAGATTAATATCTGACAGAATCTATAGATGTAAACAGGAATAAGGGTAATAGACAAAGAACAAACTATATGGAACCAAAAAAATTAACACAAACTCATGCTGATTTAATTTTTGTATTTAGTTTCATTTACGAAACTTTTTCAAGAATAGCATTTATTGAACAGAGTCAAGCAGATATACATAAAGTTGGATGTAGTGTTGGGGGAAAAAGGAAACGAAATATTGAAATGAAATAAGCATGATTCAGTGTTGATTCTTTTTGTTTGTTCTTTGCTTCTTATTCTTATTATTGTTTATGCCTATGCATACTTATATACACAAATACCTACACTATTTCATCAGATAGACATAAAAAAATGTCCTTGTAAATTCTTTTACCTCTTAGGTCATTCAGTTCAATCTTCAAATGTTCTATACTAGTGTGCTGCTGTTTTAATTTTTTTTTTTTTTTTTTTTTTTTTTTTTTTGGTTGGGTGGGGTTCATTTTCCAAAAATTCATTATTAGTAACAGAAAAGTGGGAGATTTCGTTTTTGAAATTTTTCTTGCAAATTAATTCTTGGTGCAATATTAACAATATTCATCATCATGGCCTCCGTTCAGTCTTTAGAAACAATGGATAGCCCCTGTAAGGGTGTCTGCACATGTAATTGTAAAGCAAGAGTTGCGCAATCTCCAACCACACCTCTCCTGAATCGGCACTGCCTGATTTCAGTGGAAAAGAGGAGTCCAAGACAACTAGAAACAATGCAGAGTTAAGCGGAGAGCACATACAGCAGCACCTGGTATTCCCAAATGGTCACTCATCCCGTACTGACCAGGCTCAAAATTGCTTAAATAACAATATTAACTTGTTATAATATGATTTTTTTAAAAAAATAGTTTCATATAGTTTTATCCAAAGGCTAATTCAGTTTAGATCAGTAATACCACCAACATTCTGTGTACTATGGGGCATAATAACCTTTAAATCCTGATGCTTCCCCCATATGGTGATATATAATTTTTATCGGTTTAAAAGGTGAACGCCATTTCAACTGAAAAAGCTTAAAATGCCAATACTTTGGTTTAAATAAACTTTTTAAAAAAAACTGGTGCTACCAGATCAGGCTGTCTGAAGATACCGGCTTCCTGACCAAAAATGCACCAAACATTGATGTTATTGTTTTTTGTTTTTTTTCCTTTCCCTTTGAAAAATTCAATCGTGTTCTGCAAAGCCAAAAATAAAAACAATTTTCCTCCACAAAACAATCAAACCAAACACCATAAATAAATATTTGAAGATATAAAAAAAAACTGGAAACATAAAATTTTTTACCAAAATGACTGGATGCAGCATTAAATAACCCGAAAAGAGTTGATATGCCACAAAACAACCAAACCAAACTTTAAAAGAATATGGCATCCATGAAAAAGAAAATAAATAGGACAGTTAGTTCGGAGAAGGAAATTACTAAAAAAAAACAATTTTTTTAAGCAGAAAGAAAATAGAAGAGTATTTATGGGTAATAAATAGAGAGAAAAAAATATTAGAATGCTGAAATATTGGAAAATCCATAAAAAAAATTATATTTGAATCCAAACCTCCTCAGTCGCGCTCAATTGTCTCCTTTAAACCCCCCCCCCCTCCTCTGTGGGGCATATGCTTCACATTGGGTAACTAGTTTAGATAAAAGAAGAAAAAAAAAGTAAGATTAATGTAAAATTTACTTTGGTGTTTTTGTTAGTGAATGTGGAGTTACTCCCAGATCCACTCTTAATTTATCATTGCCTCATCTATGAATAAAATACAATCTGTCCTGGTGTATGCATACATCTACATCATGAGTAAATATGTGAAGATATTAACAACTATTACCAAAATTAATGGATTCAGCATTAAGTAACCCTAAAAGGGTCGATATGCCTTAAAATAAAACAATCAAATATCATGAAAAAAATATTTGAAGATTTTAAGAATTTGAAGCATAAAAAGATTATCAAATTCGGCATTAAATGACACAAAAGGGTTGATATGCCGTAAAACAATACAATCAAACAGCAAAATAACGACCCTAGAATAACATGTTGCAAAAATCTTAAATGATTATTTCAATGTTTTTTTTCTTTTTTTAAACTTTTTTTTTTTATATATATTTCTTTAAACTTTTATGAATTTGTTGATAACTTTTGTTATCCTGTTTTGTTTATCTTTCCTCCATTGTTTAGATGAGGGGGAGAGTTCTTCGGGTAAGACCAACCTTATCTCTTCTTTTTGTTTTTTGTTTAGCCTCTATTTTTTGTTCACTTAGATGCAATTGCTGCCAAAGACACTGTGCCTTAAACACCTTAAAATGGTATAAAAAGTATTTCCACTTTAGCCTTGCGAAACTAGCAATAACTCACCTGATCAGAACTATGAAATAGGATTCGTCATATATATTATATCATTATATATTATTATATATCAACTTTATCTATCCGGCGATGTCGGGGAGTCTTTTTACTTTCATTTCTGTTTCACTGATTCTAACTATACCGTTTTTGTTGTTTGTTTGTTTGTTTTTTGTTTTTTTTTTAATCTAAATAGGATTTTGAAAGTCAAATTTAATTATTTGGGTATCGTTTGGTCATTAAATTATTAATTGAACCAAATTGTTATAAAACTATAACTAATTTGTTACAGTAATATTTGTTTAAATCTCTTTATACAATTAGTGAATATAAATAACTTTCAAAATTTTCTATTTCTTAATACATTCGATAGGGGCATAACATAATTCAAGTGATTCATTTTGCAACTATTAACAAAACATTAAAATTGCTGACTTGTTTACAAAGAAACTGAAATGCATTCTAGTTGATTTAATTTTGTAATTTTTTTAAAATTGGCTTTTTAAAATTTGATTTTAGTACTTTACGCTATTGCATTTTTTTTTTTTTCAATAAATCGATTATAGCAAATTATAATAATGTTGAAGTCATGTAGAGACGAGAAATGCATTCACACAAAAAGTGGTTATACAAATTTATTATGATTATATATTATATCATTATATATATATAAGCTAGTTTTGCCAGCTCATTATCGCTTCGCAAAGTTTGCTACTTGAAACCAAAATTTTAAGAAATTATAAAAATTGACTTGAGAAAAGGAGGGATAAATAAAGACCTGTCCAGAAATAGGTCAGTCTGAAAGTAAATTTCTAAAAGCTGTCTAAAGCATGCCAGCATGTAAAACGGACATTAAACCAAATATGCTGCTGCTGATGATGGTGATGATTAGCATCCATTAAAATTTGGTGGAAATACTTTTCATCCCAAATTTGTAGAACACACTGAAAGTAAACTTGAAGAAAGTGTTTTTGTTTTGTGAAATATTTGTTTTATGTTTTTATTTTTTAATACGTTTCATATTTTTTGCCATTCAACAGGATTTTTTTTTTCCATGACTATACTGTATATACTTGTGCATAAGTCAAATGTGAGTCAACTAGAGATGAACGCATTGACCTATAACTGAGTAATAGGTCAAAATACAGGAATGATTGAAACATTGGATGCGACACTTGTCTTTTTCAAAAACGAAATATGTTTATCTAAAAATATCAACATCATGAATCATTTTCAAGAAAGAAAAATTATTTAAGCTGGGATTTAGTTCGAAACAACTTATTCTTTTTTATAAATTCATAATTTGTGATGTAGTTATTAAAAAATAAATAATATAAAAACCTTGTTTTGAATAAAATTGTTTAATATGGTGCAAAATGTTAAACCTGCTATAAAGTAAGGGTAAACTTAACTGTTGACAGCATAAATTATTTTAAAAGGAAATACAGTTGGGAAATCAGTTCAAAACAATTTATTTTGTTTTTATATCTGTTCTTGGCCTTTTGGCTAAGATCAAAGTGTAGTATCTGTTTCGATGGATACTGCACCCCATAGACTGGTATTGTCTTGGCCTTCGGGGCTTGATTTACGCCGGTCTATGGGTTTGTCCTGTGCAGTTCTAGGAGGTCCACCCTCCCAGGCTTCGCCTTCCCTCTTTGGGGAGGAGTAAGTTTATTACTTACTGCCTGAGGCGCCCCTACCGGGGAATGCTGACAGGGCTGCCCAGGCAATTTTTAATGGCCAGAGTGCTCACCTCTTGGGCGCTGGCTTTTCAAACCCACTTTCCCTACCCGACCTTGGGTCACATCTTACTTGTAGGAGTAAGATAAAAACTGGCCTTGTGCCTAACTCCTGGAGAGGAGTAAATCAATACTCATTTGTGACCTATTTGTATTAAAAGCCATCTAATATTGTTCAGAAAGTTGCGACACAGATGGTCCGTGGCGGCTGCGTGCGTGGAGACCTCATTCTTACCTTTAACATAACGTGCGGCAACTACAATGTACCTCATGACCTCTTCTTCATACCATCTCTGCAGAGAGAGCTTCATGGAAACTCAGAATTGTACCTGACACAATTCGTCTTAAGCGGCATACGGCATCTTTTTTGGTTTGAGTCGTTGCACTGTTGAACAGGCGGAATCGAATATGCATGGGGACGCGATTCTGGTGTAAAACATCATCAACCATTATTTAAATATTCCTGTCAAAGTTTTTCACCCCAGCACCAAATCATGGTCTTCACGGGACCCATCAAAAGATGTACCATAGTCGCTATCCGTGTTTCTGCTCCGTGGAACAGCTTATCAGAGGTAGTGACGATGTCAATCATATCCAGGTTTAAAGTCGCCTTGGACTAACATTCAGACGTACACATTTTCTAACTGTCCTTTTACATGGCTTGTTGCACTTTACTAATATTTTATTTTGCCAATAAATTTGATTTGATTTTAATATTTAATAAATAATTATAAGGATGTGATCCTGAAGTTACCGTTAGGATTGACCTTTCGTAGTTAGTCATCCCTCGGTCATGTTTTTCTTCCAGTGCAATCCTAACAATAATTTCACATGCTTATATTTCCTATTAAATATTAATTTATTTAACATTACATTGGTAAGCCAAAATAATTTTTTTTTTTTACTGTATTTCCTTTAAAGTAATTTATGAGATCAGCAGTTACATTTGCCAAAGTAAGTGTCCATTTTATGATTAACACCTAAAACTGGACACATTTTTAGCTAATTGAACTAATCGGTTTTTTTTTGTTTTGTGGGTGGGGAGGAGGGGCTGTTTACCTTTTTCTAACATGCACATCACAAAGTATGAATTTATTAAACAAAAAATTGTTTTGATCTAAAAATCCAACTTAGTTTAATTTTCTTGAAAATGATCTACAAAATCAAAAATAATCCTGAACATGAAGTCAACGATCAACCTATGAATTAGATCAACTTTATACATAATTATATACAATACTAAGTGGCTTCGCCAGTTCGCTATCGCTTTGCAAAGTGATCTACATAAAATAATTGAAACAAAACTTTTAAATAATAAACCTTTTAATTGTTGTAAACACAAAACAAATACTTTCGCATTTATTCGTATAAATGTATAAACATCTTTGGTAATTTTGATGCAAATTTATTTATCTTTCAAATATGATCGTAAAAAAAAAAAGAAAGAAGAAATCAATTTGCCTGGGTGATAGTGTGTGGAGGGAGGGGTAAACTAACTATTTTAAAATGGAGTGCATCTTGTTTGAAATCAAGTTACTCCAAAGGATAGACTGGAAAGGAACACAATAGTGGTGCATAAACAACTGTCCTGCCACCGTAACCACGAAGGAAAACCCATCATCATTGACGTTTCTGAATTATATTGACTTGCGTAACATTTGTCCATGAAATAAATAAAACAAATATTCCAGAAAAGCAATATTTGTTATATTAAAATCAAAACAATCATTGAATTAAAAAAAAAAAAACAATAACAAAGTCTAGTTAATTAATAAAGTATCATTTTGCACAGCAATATGCAAATTAGTTAACTTTACAACTGAGATCACATATACATAAGCAGTATATAAAACAGACAGCGTGCTGCTATTTTGTAAACTTGAATTATCTTGAAATAAGGTGTTTTAATCTCACCGTTAGTGTGAGAAATGAGCCCAACTTTTGCATTTATTCAGTTAGAGTTCATGAATATGTTTACTATGGACTATTTGTATTTTTTCTCCCCAATATTTATTTTATTTTATTTATTTTCTTAGTATTTATTAAGAAAATAATTTATTTGTGTCAACCCCAATTACTATAAACTAAGTTTGTTTTTTACAAAAAGTTGCAATGTTAAGCAATTTCTACTGGTAAGTGTATTTTTATTTTCATCAACACAAATAATATAAAATGAATTCATATTGAATCGACCAAATAAGTAATTATTATTGACGTACATATCTATATATATATATATATATATATATATATATATATATATATATAAATTCCCGAAACAGTTTTTCATGGTAAACAACTGATGATCCCTTAAAATAGTGTTAGAAACAAACTAATATAATAACTGTAAAAAATAAATTGACTTACATGAGTGATTTTCCATTGAAAGACTTGGGACTATAAGTTTTATTTTTTTTGTTTTTTTTTTAATATAGTTTTAATGGTTGAGAAACTTCCAAGACTATATATATATATATATATATATATATATATAATTGTTTTTATTACAAATAACACTATACATTAGTTTGATCAGTCACTGATACCTGCAGTTGTATGAAAATATTGGAAATCCACCAATGAAAGTGCAGGTATCGGTAGCCGATTAATAAAAATAAAAATAAAAATAAATTTTTTTATTCCATTTTTACTTTCATGAATTTTTTTTTTTTTTTTCTTCATTTTGCGAAAAATTATATTGTGAAAAAAATCTTTTATTTTTATTTTTATTAATATATTCTGCATCCTCTGTGCTTTTGAACGTTTACCTCAATTTTATGCTCTATATATATATATATTATATAATATTTCTGTCCAATTAGTTTAATCCAGTGAAACCTTACTGTGTTTATATATAAGTGCTCAATAAACAGAGCTGTATATTTAGTTGGTATAAAACTTTATTTATTCAAAAATATTTGGCTACACATTTGCTGACATGTTTCAGTTCTTGCTGGGGGATCAACCATTTCTGCATTCATACTACTAAGATAATGGCCTGATCGGGTTTAACTGATCCCAAGTTAGAATTGAAACATGTCTGCAAATATGTAGCCGAAAATGTTTGGATAGTATTTTATACCAAATACATCTAAAAAAAAAAATTTAATTGAATGCAATATCTGACAGTTTATGAATATTATTAAAAATAACATATTCCAATTACTGCATATTTCTTAATGGCTTACACAGCTTATCTTTCTAAGAACTTTCGCCAAGAAACTAATTTCTTCTCAAGGGAAATAACTCTGTTTTAGACAATACCACCTCCCTAAACGGGTTCTCAAACCCGAAACAATTCCTTAGATTAAGTACCATAAAAAAGTGTGGGTTTTTTTTTTGGGGGGGGGGGGGGTATTTATCATTCCTGTAGCTCTTATTTAAATCAATAAATACAAGATATTTTGAAATACTCTCTCTCTCTCTAATATATATATATATATATATATATATATATATATTTTGTAGTACAGACGAAAGATAAAGACAGTCTTTTGAATGCCGAATTTGCATCACTATTTTTAAATAGTTCATAGATTGACGTTTAGTGTTATTCATTTGAAAGTTTATTGTCCTATTTTTTCTCTTTATAAATATTATATATATATATATATGCAATAGTTTCATTGATATAACAGTAATTAAAGTGATTTAATAAAATGGATAAATTACTAAAAAAAATCCCCCCCAAAAACCTTAAATTAAACTAACATTGTTCCCTGAAAGAAAGATACCGACGATACCTAAGCAAAGGAGAGAGGGGGATTGGCTTACTTTCTGGCTTTCTCTCTTTCTCTCTCTCCGCCAGCTAACTCATGTTAGTGACGCCACATTCTTTTAAAAATGTTTTTTTTTAAATTCAATGATTGTTTTGATTCCGTAAACAAAAGGTTTCACATTTGTGTTTAACTGTTCCTTTCCAGCATTTAGGGGGACTGGCTTGATTTTCAACAAGTTGTCATTCGTTTCTAAATTGTAAGTTTAAAAAAAAAAAACAGAGCCACACACACATACAATCACTCAGGCAAATTGATTTCTTTCTTTTGATTCCATTACCGTCTTATTTAAAACATAAATAAATTTGTATAAAAATTACAATGTTAATGTTAATCTATTTATATCGAATAAATACAAATGTTTTAGTTTTGTGTTTACAAGAAACTCATCAATGAAATGTTTATTATTTAAATTTTTGGTTACAAGAATTTTAAGTAACAAATTTTGTGAATATTGTAAATATAATGATTAGCATTTCAGTTTGAAGCAAACATTATTTAAGGATTTTAGTGCAAAAATTTGTAATTGTATTAATAATAGTAAATAATATTTAAATCACTTGTTTAGGATAAAATTAACCATATATTCTTAAGTGTTTCTTTATTTTTTAGCCTCGATAAGTATTGACGTATTAGAAAAAAAAAGAAAAAGAAATACGCTGAAAAGTAACTTCACAGCAACTCCAACACTTGTTTACATTGTCACTAGTCAGCATCATATAATAATGTTTTATTTTGCTGTGGATTATTGTGACACAATATTTCCATATATCGGGAACAAAAATTGAAATTGTAAAGACATTGGATTAAAAGCTACATCAATATCTTATTGAAAACCTTAAAAGTATTTTAACTTACACTTCTATATAAATAGTAAATATATGACAACAGAGATAAATGAGAACTCGGATATGGAGAAAATATATGTGGATGGCAAAGTTATTGAGATTATTCGGAAATTTTGTTGGTGATACCATTGGAGCACAGGGTGGAGCAGGTGCTAGTGTGATTGCAAGAGTTAGGAATGGATGAAGTAAGTTCAGGGCACTTCTGCCATTACTAACCAGCAGGCTGTTACTACAGTCGACCAAAGGAAGAGTCTATCAGGCATGTGTACACAGTGTAATAGTGTATGGAAGTGAAACTTGGCCAGTGAGAGTTAAGGACATGCGTTGCATGTAGAGAAATGATATGAGAATGATATGATGGATGTGTAGTCTTTAAGACAGGCTTAGATCTGATGAGCTCAGAGAAAGATTACATCTGGATAGTATAGGGAGACGCATGCAGAACAGGAGACTTCGATGGTATGGTCACATTCAAAGAATGGATGAGAGTACTTGGGTTAGTAGATGTAGAACAGTTGAGATAGTAGGGGTAAGCCAAGGAAAACCTTGAAGGAAGTGACAAGGATGGCCTTAAGAGAATGAAAGAGGGATAAATAAAAACCTAGCTTGGGATAGTTTAGTTTGGAAGTGAATTTCTAAAAACCGTCCAACGTATGCCATCATGTAAAACAGACGCTAAACTGATGATGATGATTACTGACTTCTGTAGCAGTATAAGGTAGACAGTACTATTTGTTTTTACTGTAGTTACTTTTTTTAATAAGTTTT
>OY744550.1:24217371-24224871 GCA_963556195.1 Sepiola atlantica
AATATATGAAATCCCCCACACCCACCCCCCAAAAAAAGATATATACAAAAAAAAAACTTGCCTAAATATCGTAAAAGAAATAGCATTTACTTCTTTGATTTATGTAAAAAAAAAAAGACAAAAAAAAAATTAAAATGGTTCATTTGGCCCATGAACAAAATTTAAAAAAAAAAAGTTTATTTATAGTTCTTCAGCTATGGTTTGTTCATTTTAAAAAAAAATTTTCATTATTTTCAAATATGTATTTTTTGTTTTGTATTGTTCGACTGCCACTCGTCCACGTTACGATTTTCAGTTTTGCTTCAGTCTCGTTTTCGTCTCGACAGCTCTCTGGCGCTTCCGCGACCTGTCCGATCGTTACCGCCGAGCAGTCACGGAAATTAGGCGCTTCATCTGGAGTAGTACCAAAAACAAAATTGCTGATTTTTAGTTTAGTTTAATATTAAAAACATAAAATACAAACAATTAATTTTTTTTTTTTAAGAAATTTCTAAAATTTATTTGACAACAAATAGTTAATCAACAAAATCTCATTGGATGTTCTGCTGGCTTGGCAGGCCAAGAACAGGCTCAAGGCATTTCCTCGAATAGTGGCAATGGAGAGGCGCTCGTAAAGCCAAGTCAATTCACAATGGTCCCTGGTGTGGTGCATCAATAACAGACCAAAGGTGATAAAGAAATCCTGTGTGGTGGGGCTTATCGCTCCACTCGTTTCCGTGTCGATTGGTTGGAATACACATCTGTTGAAGACCGGCATATTTTGATTGCTTGCGTTCCTCTGCTGACACTGTTACATGTCCAGGGTTTGTCACCGATTCTGTTCTGACAAATGCACAAAAGTGTTGACACAAGTCACATCTAATATTAGTGACCTGCCGTTTGCAAAGGGAAACATTGTCATTCCATTAGACTGTTTGCCATCCCCTTTCTTGAGGATCTACAGGAAGCCATCGATGTCTAGGGCTGTCAGACGCTATTGTTGAAAGCGCTGTGTCTAGGAAATCTGCCGGCGCTCCTTCTACATGAAAGAGTATGGAGTTCATATACATCGACCGACTGACCACGGCAGCATCTGTAGGTGTTGCACATTCTCAAATCTGTGCACAGAGCGACGTCAAATCTGAGGCAGTTGTCATCGACTAGGTTCCCGACGGCCGATGATGGCAAGGCTGTTAGCCACACACTAGGACAATGTTTAAAAAAGTTAGTCTGGAGTTCTGACTCAATTCCAGTTATGGATAAAATAGTACGGTAGACTGTACTCTAAAACCTTGATAAAATTAAGTAAAGTAGTCGACCGTAGTCAAAGGCACCCTTTTCATTGGCTACTACACCGAGATGTAGGGGAGGATGCCATTACTCTACTTACCCTTGATCATCACCTTATAATGGTGAGCGTTTAGCCAGAGGGCATCAAGCACCATTCTTTAAGTCTTTGCTATGATTATTTTTTAACCTGTTTCTTTGAATGAAAGTACTTTAAAAAAATATTTGCTTTATGCTGTGTAGGTTTTTGATCAAGTTCAATCAATCAATTTTATTGGCAAAACAAATTAGCAAAGTGCAGCAAGCCATGTAAAAAGACAGAAGATATTTCATCTATAAACCATCTCAATATTTGTCCAAGGC
This sequence comes from Sepiola atlantica, assembly GCA_963556195.1. Lineage (NCBI taxonomy): Eukaryota > Metazoa > Mollusca > Cephalopoda > Sepiida > Sepiolidae > Sepiola > Sepiola atlantica. The sequence goes on from OY744550.1 coordinate 24,219,001, forward strand.
GAATTTAAACCTGGTAGGAATCATCACACCTTTACCTGGCAAGCTGTTCCAAGGAACCGAAACACGGGACAGAATACTGCCTTTTCTTCTGTTGAGATGGAAACGATGATGGTACATCTGCGAGTGACCATAAAAACTGCAATTAGGTGTTGGGGTGAAAAACTCTTCAAAATGTAGATTTACATTGCTGTTGATGATGCTTATATGTCCGAATCAAGTTCCCTTGCATCCTTTGCTGCTCAAGTGAGGACAGATTTAGTCTTTGAAGACGTCTTTTGTAGGTAAGCGTAGAGAATCCCATCATGATCCTAGTTGTAATCACCCTTCAATTCACCCCAAACACAGCACATTGCCACTGAAACATACATACTGTGAATTAGGGGCCAAATTTATAGATCCTAAGTGGGGAGTTGTGCAGCGAGATGTTTGTTCACATTACATTTAAATTTCTGCATGTTGGTACGATTGAGGAAACGGAGCAGGGAGAGAATTGCAACAGCAAGAGGTTCGAAGTGGTTTGAAGTAGTTGTCTATGATTATGCATTAGTGACAATTTTGAGTAGTTGGGGTGTGAAATCTATGGTGGGGACGGGGTAGGCAGAGAGCCAATCAGAAGATGACTGCATTTTGCAGAGTTCAAAAGTAAAAGTTCTTTGCAGAAACATTTTATTACTTTTTATTTTTCATCAATGATCCAAAAAAATTTTTATTACTAATCCTTTTTTTTTTTTTTTTTTTTTTTGTTCCATTTTTTTTGTTGCTGATTTTCTTCTCTCTTTTTTTTTTTTTTTTTTTTTTTTTTTTGTTTCAGGTTGGGAATATCCTGGTTATGAACCAATTTGGTTTAGAAAAGAAACCGACAGGATCACTGGAAATTTGATACACGTGTACAGAGGAAACTATTGGGAATCTAAAGACAAACAAGATTGGTCCATGTGCCCTGACATCTATCTGACCTCAGATGAAATAAGTCAAACCAAACCCTCATAACTGATAGACCTAATCACTACAAACTGCCCGACAACTAGACAACAATAGTCGGCCCTTTAGTCCATGTTGTTTAATGCTGATAAAATAAGGGAGATAACTTATTTCGATTTTATGCTTGTATTTTGTAACAATTGAGTTCAAACATTTTTCCATTAAAAAAAAAAAATTAAAAAAAAAAAAAAAAATTTTTATTTACAAAAACAAAAAATATTTTAAAAAATTTGAAGAAACAATGATGAAACGTAAACAATATAACAAAAAAAAACTGAGAAATATTAATATTGTTCTCAAATACATAGAACAATAAGAGGAAATACTTGGCCCTTTTCTCGTCGCCTCCACATGAATTCGATTAAATGTAATGGAAACATGTCATGTCGGGTTCCTAACAGTTTCCGAATATTCCTCTTCCTGTGTGACCACAAACCTTCATTTAAAATTGAAAAAGTTGTTTTCCTTTATTTTGATATATTTTTGCGGAAAAATCGTAAATCTATTTGTCATACTTAATATTTAAGAATTTATTAAAAAAACTTTTTACTTTTCAATGTTAAAATTGAGATAAGTCATCTCCTTTACTTTGTCAGAATTATGCAACATGAACTAAAGAAGGGCCCAATAGTCTATTATTACTATTAATACTACTACTACTATCACTATTATTATTAGAGAAAGACAGATAAGAAGTGTTGAAATAAAATGAAAAAGAAGAAAAAAAGAATTTTGAATGGAGAGAAGAAAAAAATGAGTGAATGAAAGAAAATATTCGGCATTCATGTAGTATGGTTAACAGAGCAGAAATTGAACACAAACAAAATATACAACAAATAACTTTTACCACATACAAGAAAATTTAATTTTCTACCGACCTGTATGATTTTAAAGTGTGGAAACTGATTTTAAGATTTATCATCTCTGAATTTGTTATTGTCACTTTTACTTAGTACTTACAAGTGCATAAAAAATGGCGGCCGATTTTATTTTTTTAGATGGTTGCTAATTTCATGGAGGGGGGGGGGGGTAACGCCTACCCTACCATTAACTCTAAGTCCGGGGTGGGGGGTCGAACTTCGTGTTAGGGGTAAAGTAACTCTTCTTTTTTTTTTTCTAAGGAATGAAATACCAACACATGGTCAGACATTTTGGATTTTTTTTTACTGTCTCTGAAAGACGCAATATCGATGAAAACTTATATTAGTAAATAACAAACTTAAAGACACTTTCAGAAGTTTAAAACTATGCAGGTCGGTAGAAAAGTAAATTGTATTGCTTTTGGTAACAGTTATTTGTTGTATTTTTTTTTTTTTTTTTTACACCGATTTCTGCTCTGTTAATTGTACAACATGATTACCAAATATTTTTCTTAATTTCAAACTATTTCCTTTTGCGGCTTGTTTAGGTTGGCCGATTCACCTGCATATATCTGTCTGTTTTAATTCTTTGCAGATGATGTTAGTTGAGTTTGGTTTGTTTTTTTTGTTTGTTTTTCGAACTATATTGTTATTGAAAATATATTTTGTTTCACTAAATCATTTTTGACAAATATAAATAAAATGAAAATTAAAAAAACAGTCGCTTTTTTTTAAGAGGGAGAGAAATTTTTATTGATGTTAAATTTTTTTTAATTTATTCTTTGTAAGAATTTAATTATTTTTTTAACACTTTCAAGGCTTGTTAATTATCATCAGAATAAGTTTAGAGATCTGAGCTAACGTCATCATATAAAAGTTAAAAACTATAAAAAAACAGAAAAGGCAGCTGTACACAGTGACTGTTGGGTGTACCAAGGTTCCATTGATCTGACCATGCTAGGTCTGGGGTAGAAAACGGCTATGTCAAACTGACTCTTCAACGCTGTTCAGTAGGCAAAAACACGAATCACTGGTTTAAGACAAGCAGTGCCCGCTTTTTTGTGTTGCCCCATAATAGATAGTTTTTGTCTACTGAACAGTGCTGAAGAGTCGGTAAGCCACTATAAGCTAGTTTCTACCCCAGACCCGACATGATCAGATCAATGAAACCCGGGTACACCTAACAGACACTAATGTATAGTTTTTAAATAAAATACTTTATATTAGCTCTTGTAGAACCTGCAATCGAGCACTTTATTGGGATTTTTTTTACAGCTAAATTATGATACAGCATATATATATATATATATATATATATATATATGGTTAATACAACAGATATGAGGCAACTAATATCTTTAATTAGTGAACATCCAGATAAAAATAAAGCTCAATATACTGAATAGAGCATTAATAGCAATAGATAATGTGAAGGAATAAAATTAGGTACGAATCAAAGTTCAAGCAAAGTTCTTTAAAGTCCTTAACTCATGAGTTTTCAAAGAAAATCTTCTCCTCAGAGGACCATTACCGCAATGACATTACTGCGGGTAATAAAATTAAACTTTGAAAATATATATAAAAATACATAAAAGTATATAAAACATCAAATATATCAGCCCAAAACATACTTTTTAGTAAAACTATACAGTTCATCCAAGTCAACAGGTCCAAAATAGCTCCAGGCAAGATATCAAAGATGCTGATTAAAATCATTGCGGTAATGGTCCTCTGAGGAGAAGATTTGCTTTGAAAACTCATGAGTTAAGGACTTTAAAGAACTTTGCCTGAACATTGAATTGTAACAAAATTTGATTCGTACCTTATTTTACTTTTTCACTTCATCTATTGCTGTATATAGATATATATATATCATATATTATGATATATATATATATAATATATTATGATATATATATATATAATATATTATGATATATATATATATAATATATTATGATATATATATATATAATATATTATGTTATATATATATATAATATATTATGATATATATATATATAATATATTATGATATATATATATATAATATATTATGATATATATATATATAATATATTATGATATATATATATATAATATATTATGATATATATATATAATATATTATGATATATATATATAATATATTATGATATATATATATATAATATATTATGATATATATATATATAATATATTATGATATATATATATATATTATGATATATATATATATATATATTATGATATATATATATATATATTATGATATATATATATATATTATGATATATATATATATATTATGATATATATATAATATATATTATGATATATATATAATATATTATGATATTATATATATATATATTATGATATATATATTATGATATATATATATAATATATTATGATATATATATATATTATGTTGTTATATATATATATATATTGTTATATATATATATATAATATATATATATATATAATATATTGTTATATATATAATATATTATGTTATATATATATATATGTTGTTATATATATATATAATATGTTGTTATATATATATATAATATGTTATATATATATATAATATTATTATGTTATATATATATATAATATATTATGTTATATATATATATAATATATTATGTTATATATATATATAATATATTATGTTATATATATATATAATATATTATGTTATATATATATATAATATATTATGTTATATATATATATAATATATTATGTTATATATATATATAATATATTATGTTATATATATATATAATATATTATGTTATATATATATATAATATATTATGTTATATATATATATAATATATTATGTTATATATATATCTAATATATTATGTTATATATATATATAATATATTATGTTATATATATATATAATATATTATGTTATATATATATATAATATATTATGTTATATATATATATAATATATTATGTTATATATATATATAATATATTATGTTATATATATATATAATATATTATGTTATATATATATATAATATATTATGTTATATATATATATAATATATTATGTTATATATATATAATATATTATGTTATATATATATATAATATATTATGTTATATATATATATATATAATATATTATGTTATATATATATATATATAATATATTATGTTATATATATATATATATAATATATTATGTTATATATATATATATATAATATATTATGTTATATATATATATATATAATATATTATGTTATATATATATATATATATATAATATATTATGTTATATATATATATATATATATAATATATTATGTTATATATATATATATATATATAATATATTATGTTATATATATATATATATATATAATATATTATGTTATATATATATATATATAATATATTATGTTATATATATATATATATAATATATTATGTTATATATATATATTGTATATATCATATATATATAAAAGTCTAGGCATTTTATTTGCAGGTTAATCTAAAGGAATTGTTTGAAATTTGTTAAGAATAAATCAACACGAGAGTGAATGGTATAAGTAAAAAAAAAAAGAATTTAAATTAACTTCAATTCCTTTTTCTTTCTTTTTTCTTTTCTTTCCCCCCTTTTTGCCTATTTTACAAGTTTTCTTATTTTTTGTAATTTGTGAAAAAAAAGGCAAGACAACATAGAAATAAGTACAAATTTTGAAATTAAAAAAAAAAAGTAAAAAAATATTGACTCCTTTATCCAGCCACAATGTTCTATTCATACGCATACACACCCCATGCACTTATTAATCATATCCCATAAAAGAATTTATATTGTTATTAAAAAAAAAAAAATTTAGTAACTGTTTGAATTAAATTTATTTTACTGAAACTGAACTTAATGTCTTTTTCTAACACGCGATTAAACTAAAAATTAAAAAAAATTAACATTCGACAGTGGCTGTTAATAAATATATTTTTTTTAATAACCTGAATAATAATAATAATAA
>OY744550.1:24232371-24272371 GCA_963556195.1 Sepiola atlantica
GATGCGGTTTCCATGCAGCTTTAGAAGCTGGTGGCGATTGTTGGCACCCATATCGAATTTTGAATAAAACCACATGCTATACACTTTCTTATATTCATTTCTTGTAAAAATTATATTTCAGTAATAAATTACGAGCACTTAATAATAGGGAGTTACTTTCCAATCACCCTGTATATACCTGCTTGCTTTGCTATTTGAAATGCTGAAACCAAAATTTGAATAATAAACATTTCATTCATATGTTTCTTGTAAACACAAGACTAAAACTTTCGCATTTATTCATAATAAATAAACATTAGCATTTTTGTAATTTTGATGCAACTTTATTTATCTTTTAAATAAAACCAAAAAGAAAAATCAATTCACCTGAGTGATGGTGTCTGCTTTTTTTAACTTACGATTTAGAAATAGATGGCAACTTGTTGAAAATCAAGTCTGTCCTCCTAAAGGCCAGAAAGGAACTTGCAAATGCAGGATGTTTTGTCTATGGTATGAACCTGCATGCGTACGTTTACTGCACTGGCCACAATTGTCGTCCGACTCAATGAGTACTGCAACAAATAATTCTCATCCCAAGTAGAATCACAACTCCAGGTTATAAACAACAGGTTTATTTGTTGGAGGTTAAAAATGAAACTCGTTTTCCTAGGTTGAATGGCAGACTTGCAAAATTAGATTTTTCCTGACTAAAAAAAGATGTCCAATCAGCGCAATCCTTTAGTTAAGAGCCCAAGATGGGCCCATCTTGCCTGGAGAGGCACTCGGCTTGAACTTCTTGCCAGCTCTCTGAAAACAAAAACCATGCCCAGAGGCCAGGTCTTCCCATCTCCTAGGACCCTTTTCCTCCTGACTGGAAATCTTGGACTCTAGTTTTTCTCACTGGTCACTATTTGACCATCCAAGCTGACCACTGGAGATATCCCCCAGAGTTATTGCCAGACAGTCCACTCAAAGGGGGTTATCATGGAGGCAATCTATGAATATTACTTTTTGATCTCAGCATGGTTCTCTGTTTTTAAGAGGCACTTATTTCATTTCAAAGAGAAATAAGATTGTGTGGTCCAAAATACAAAGTCAAAGATATGTTCACATTCCTCTGTGCCAAACACCTATCATCTGCACCGTCCACCATTCGCATGCAGTAATAAAACATGCGGCCTACTGCATTTTTATAACAGGTTCAAAACATAAAAATGAAAATGTGACATTGCTAACGGAGAGGTGAGAGAGTGCAAGCAATCTGCCACCCTCTCCCTCCTTTTTCTCTATGAATTCTTCTCGCTTATGTTGTCAGTATCTTTCTTTCTAGCGAGCGATGGTAATTTGAGAAAGGTTTTAGTCATTTATCTTTATTTATAAAATAACTTTAATTGATTACGGTTAATATAGACAAAATTATTGCATATATATAGCAAAAATAGGACAATAGAATTACAAATGAATAATGCCAAACTAATTTATTATGAACTGTTTAAAAAAATAGTTATGAAAATTAGGCATTCCAATAGCTGTCTTTGGATCCTTCGTCTGTACTATATTTATATACAGGGTGTTTCAAAAGTCTTGGGAACATTACAAATGTGTATATCTCATGAACTATTCCAGGTAGAAAAATGAAACTGGTGCCATTTTAAAGCTTGCTTAATCAAGTTTTGGGTCATACTAATGATTTTCGTGTTATCTTTCCAGGTGCAGTAATGGCGTTCTCTAAACAAGACAAGGCATTTTGCGTCCTCCAATTTGCAAAGACTGAATCGTAGACGTGTTCAGCGTGCATTTCACAGGAAATTTAAAAAAAGAAGCCCCTGAAAGGAAATCCATTGTCAGATGGCATGCTAAATTTGTGAAAGATGGGTGTTTGTGCCCAAGTAAGCGAACAGGTCGCCCTTCAACTTCAGAAGATGCAGTTGAGCAAGTTCGGACAGCCTTTCAGCGGAGCCCCCGTAAATCAGTGAGAAGAGCCAGCAGGGAACTTCAGCTTGCTCCAGCAACTGTCTGGCGTGTCTTAAGGAAACGACTGCAAATGGTACCTTACAAGCTCAAGTTGGTCCAAAAGTTGAAGGACACTGATAAGCCACTTCGCCGTGACTTTTGCATTGCAATGCAAGAGAAGTTGGAAGATAACGGCTTTGATGACCGGCTTGTTTTTAGCGATGAGGCGACCTTCCATCTGAATGGCAAAGTTAACAAGCATAACACTCGCATTTGGGGTACTGAGAATCCTCATGAACTTCTTGAGCACGAGCGAGATTCACCAAAAGTGAACGTGTTTTGTGCAATTTCCAAGAAAGGTGTCTATGGACCGTTCTTCTTTGAAGAGGCAACTATCACTGGTGAATCCTATCTCAACATGCTGGAAGACTGGTTAATGGCTCAGTTGGAACAAGCAGAATCTGATGACTTCATTTTTCAACAAGATGGTGCACCACCACACTGGAGTCTTAGAGTAAGGCAGTTTCTTAACACAAGGCTGCCTGGTAGATGGATTGGGAGATCTGGGCGAGGTGATGACGTTCTCATGCCCTGGCCTCCTAGGTCTCCAGATCTTACCCCGTGTGACTTTTTCCTTTGGGGCTTTGTCAAGCAACAAGTCTATGTGCCGCCCCTTCCAAGAGATATTGACGAACTAAAGGCTCAAGTAACGGCAGTTGTGGGAACCATTGACGTCAAGATGCTGGAACGCGTTTGGCAGGAAATGGACTATCGACTAGATGTCTGCCGTGTGACGAATGGTGCTCATATTGAGCAACTTTGAAGATTCCCCACCAAACTTGAAACTTTAACCTTTCCAACGGTACCAATTTCATTTTTCAACTCCTAATAGTTTTTGAGTTATTAAAAATCGTTATGTTCCCAAGACTTTTGAAACACCCTGTATATATATATATATATATATATATATATTAGTATTTCAGTAACTCGCTTTGATAAATGAAAAAAACTTTCGCATTTATTCATTTAGACTAGAAGAATACCCGTCGCAGGATGGGTAAAATTGATTGCCCAAACAGAATAGGTTGCACCACTTTTAGATTTAAATCAACACAAAATATTAAAATCAACATATAATGATACTAAACTTTATCTCTAGAATCCTTAATACAATTTTGGTCAAAATCTTTTACATGTTTTTGATTCTAGAAAATGTCTAAAATTTAAACGGTTGAAATTCAGGAATCTTGCTTAATTTCTGTCGAATGACTATGGATCAAATTCAATGCAAATCTGAAATATTTTAATTTTCAAATGTGAGGTTGAGCCCATATGCACCTTTAAAATACTACAAAGAAACTGAAATTTGCAGGATATTTATTAGTTTGTATCTAGTATCTATTGTTATAAGTTTATTAGTTGGTATCTAGTATCTATTATAAGTTTATAAAATTCAGAAATATCTAAATTTTCATGAAGGGCTTCCGCCCCCTTTGCATTAAACTAAACAGCCCACATGTTATGCCTAGCAGCAGTATGCCAAAATTCATAATGATCAGTTGATTAGGTTAGGAGTTAATCCCGTGCGTACAAACATTTTTGGCTACATATGTGCATACATATTTTAGCTACAGCCTTATTAGAATAGATTCCATCAGTCCAAGTTGTTAAAATTAGAATTATTTTGATGAAAAACTTTCAAAAGCACCTAAAGAAAAAGGTTTGAAGATATGAGTGGAAGTACTAGTCTATAAATGTTTAACTTTTCTAGGCAACGAAATGAGTTTTGAATTAAAAAAAATTTTTTTTTTTTTTTTTTTTGCTGCAAAATTTTAATTATAGTTAAACGAAGAATTTAAAAACATTTAAAAATTAGAATTAAATTTTTTTTTAAATCTACATTCTTTTAAAAATTTGAGTAACTTCCCTCTATCTGAACTGCATTTTAAATAAATTTAATGAATTTTGAATGAGAAATACTGGATTTTTGGACCAGTCGAAATATCAATTTTTTTTTTGTTATGGAAGGCTGGAAGCATAAAACCACTTGATTTAAGGAGCTAAAAAGAACAAAAGATGATTAACACAAAGACAGGAGTGCCCATTGACCTTAGTCTTGAAAAGAAAAACTATAGGTAGGAGGCAAACAGCAGGAAGAGTTCCACAAGCCTGCAGTTCTTGTAGAGAAGCTACTGGAATAAAAAGCTGTATTACAAGATACCTGACCGGTGAATTGATGAAGACCACTAGATAAATGAACTGGAACAAAAGAAGCAGATAATAAATACACACAGTTCAGAAGAACACGTCAGAATAGTACTTATAGAAGAGACTAACACATCACGTCTGTGAGAAAGAAGGTGGAGAGAAAAAGAAAGGGTGTAGCCAATCAAATTACAGATACACTTCTGCACCTTATCAAGAAGCCTCAAATGGGACAGAGATTCACCAGCCCAAATATGACAACAGTACTCCATACATGGTCTAATTGTGGATTTGTAGAGATAGAGAATAGGTGATTTCCATTAAAAAAAATATAAAGAAATTAACATTAATGATGAGTAAAAATGAAATTAACAATGAAATAATGTGGGGACAATTTTTTTATGGAAAGCCACTTGATGTAAAGAGCTTACAAGAACGAAATATGTTGATTGCAAAGACCAAAGCTATAAATAGAAGGAAAACAGTCAACAGGAAGAGAGTTCCACAAACCTCCAGTTCTTGGAAAGAAGCTACTGGAATAGAAAGCTGTATTACAATGAGGTATCAAAATAGCGAATTGATGGAGACTAGTAGACCAACGGGTCAAACGAGCTGGAACAAAAGAAGCAGTGAATAAATCACACAATTCTGAAGAAGTCCTCAAACTCTAGACAGTTATCAAGCTGTGGGACTTTCTGTTTTCTTGGCCTTTTGGCTAAGATCAAAGTGTAGTATCTGTTCCGATGGATACTGCACTTCATAGATCGGTATTGTCTTGCCCTTCGGGGCTTGATTTACGCCGGTCTATGGGTCTGTCCTGTGCAGTTCTAGGAGGTCCACCCTCCCAGGCTTCGCCTCCCCTCTTTGGGGAGGAGTAAGTTTATTGCTTACTGTCTGAGGCGCCCCTACCGGGGAATGCCGACGGGGCTGCCCAGGCAATTTTTAATGGCCAGAGCGCTCACCTTCTCGGGCGCTGGCTTTTCAAATCCCACTTTCCGACCTTGTGTCACATACTCCCATTGTGGGTGGGTGTTAAATAACGCCTTTTGGCTAAGATCAAAGTGTAGTATCTGTTCCGATGGATACTACACCCCATAGACTGGTATTGCCTTGACCTTTGGGGCTTGATTTACGCCGGTCTATGGGTCTCTCCTGTGCAGTTCTAGGAGGTCCACCCTCCCAGGCTTCGCCTCCCTTCTTTGGGGAGGAGTAAGTTTATTGCTTACTGCCTAAGGCGCCCCTACCGGGGAATGCCGACGGGACTGCCCAGGCAATTTTTAAACCCCACTTTCCCGACCCGACCTTGGGTCACATCTTACTTGTGGGAGTAAGATAAAAACTGGCCTTGTGCCTAACTCCTGGAGAGGAGTAAATCAATACTCATTCTCCTAAACATTCAGCTCGCAAACATCATCCTCCCTTGAGATTGTCTCATCGAACGGTCAAAAAACATTCTACACACTGATCTGAATTTCTATCCATACAAAATAATGATTGCTCGGAAACTGAACGAACGCGACTGAGAAGATGATATTTCATGTTGTGATGCTGTCCTTCAAAATGTTCCTGTAATGACTCTTCGAGTGGTGAAAAACTTCAGAAATCAACAGTGTAAAGAGATCACCATTTTAAGACGTAATTCTTCCTTTTGTCAACCTGTGGGAGGTATTTCTGCCCTATTATAATTGGAGGTGATACATTTCCTTTTCTTTCTATTCTGACAACATAGAGAGATGTGTACAAAACAGGAGACTTTGTTGGTTTGGTCACATTAAAAGAAAAGATGAGTTCTTAGGTTAATAGATGTAGAACGCTTAAGGAAGCATGTCAGTTGGCAGGGGAAAACATGGGAGGAAGTGATTGTCCACCTGTTGTCTTCATCTGAAGTTGTTAATCGATTCCAACATCGGACGCAGCAGTCAATTGTGTGGTCTTGGTCAGTCTTGCAACAGAAACAAAATTACAACTCCAGTTTAAAACAAGTAACAAAGTTTTATTTTGAGAAATGTTACAATAATACTTCTCCACTGAATGACAGACTTGCAATCAGACCTCTGAGCCTGACCGAATCAAAACATAAGTCCAACCGAATACAAATAATCCATCAGCTAAGAGCTCAAAGGGCCTTCTATCGGTACTCTTATAGCGAACTCACCATGTTTCCGTGACTTTGCGTCGTCAACGTTCAGGCAGGTCTCGGTAGCATTTGAGAGTTGACGAAACTATTAACCAATCAGGTTGCAGCAGACATTAGACAATCAGGCTACGGCAAGCAGCTGATAACTTTTGGAAGAAATTAATCGCGTTCAATAACAAAAATGAATTTCTATCATTGCTGTCAGCGAGTTGAATCTCCTGAAGGACTAATTGATTTCTACCAGCAACAGGACCAGTACACTAGAAAACTTTTGGACCAGCTGCAACCCTAACACTAAACTCTAACTCTAACTCTAACCCAGAAACTGTCATAAAAGGAAAAAAAAAAAACAGAAAAAAGATTGGAAAAAATAAACGATTTGCTTTAAAACAGCGCGTTCGTTAAGAAAAAAAAAACAGTTGTTTCGGTATTTATGTAAACAAGAAAAAAACACACTGACAAAAAATATTAAAAAAAAAAAAAATTTAATTAAAAAAAAACAAACGTTTGCTTAAAAAATCAAACAATCATCTTATATATTTAAAAACATTTTATTAACAATGTTTCCTTTGACAAAATAATAAATAAATATTTAATTAATAACAGTTGTTTAGCTATGGTTTGTTATTATCGTCTGCCAGTCTTCAATTTAGCGTTTGACAGTTTTCGCATCGTTAACTCTCGGACACTTCCGAGACCTGTCCGAACGTTGACGAAGCGAAGTCATGGAAACATGGTGCGTTCCCTATAAGAGTACCCTTCTGTCTCAACACACCACAGAAACCCAACTCGCCCCTCTGCTGGAATATAGATATCCCTTGAACCACACCAGAGTGAACATTCAACATTATCAGCTGTTAATCTGTGGACATAAAAAACTGACTGACCATGAAGTCCACCATCTAGTATGAACATTAATTTTGGAAGATCTCAAGTGGGTCATATTCACAGTATGGAATCTTGTATCTGAAGGAACATTAATTTTTCAAGGACTTTAAATGGTTCACAAACACACCATGGAACCTCATATCCAAGAAGGTCAGCTCATTTCTTGGGTGGTTTTTCTTCTCTTATTTGAATATTTCTCCCATTGCAGGCCTGTCGTCGGCATGTATTGCAACTATGCACCCCATTAAAAATGTAGCATTGCACATGTTTACAATAGTTCAATATTACATGTGAGTGAATGCTGGGATCCAACTAATTCGATCTTTCTGAGAGTGCAGAGGATTCGCAATCTCATCATTTACCTTCATGATAATGTCTTGTTTACATTGCTTCACATGTTTCATTTAAAAATAAAATGAAAAGTATTTGTACTATTTGTATTTGTACTATTTCTATCGGTTTGTTTTTCTATGCAAGACTTTTTTTACTTTGTTTGCTAAGTTAGTTACTACTTAGCTAATATTAACCTTGTCAACTACGAATGAAAAGTGCGAAAAAAATTGAAATAAATTCTTTATTATACTTTTAATTCTCAGTCCTATTTACTTTGCGCTTCTCGGCGAGTGCAAAGTTAGACACAAGATCGGTTTTTAATCTAAGAAATTTTAATTGCATCTTGATCACAGTTACTTTTGACTCCCTGCTGTTGAGGCTAAAGGTTCCCAGACTGGAGTCAGCTTTGCATCGCAACCGCCTGCACTGGCATAAACATGTCGAACAAAGCTCTGGTTGTATAAACAGTTGAGAGTAACCGAGGAAAAGCCAGGCAATGGAACATCGAAACCGGCATAAATGATAGAATGTCATGGTATAAAATCACATTGTGCCGCCATCGTTAATGTGTAACCAACGTCTGATGTGGAAAAAATATGATAAGAAAAAAAAGTAAGACAATACTTTGGATTATTCGGACTACTGTTCTCATCTTGGATGTTATTCTCACAACGTTTCGGCAGATGTAACTTCCGACCTTTTTCGGGTGCATCTTGTCGAACTTGAGAATCTGTATGGGATTTTATTTAGAAGCTATGACCGCGTAGAAGTTTTAAGTAATTCGTAATTGTACTCATGGTATTGCCGTACTGAAGATTGATCCCCCAACCTCCACTGTCACTTAGAAATGATTATTACCTAGCACTTATATCCGTTGCGCCATAGGTTCTTGCAGACAATTCAAGTATGAATTTTAAGAGTCTTAAACCTATTGTTGTTTTAGAAGTGTAGCCTTACTTCTTATTACTATATATATAATGGTTCCCTCATTGTATTAAATTCTATACTATCAATCCTTATCTAAAAAATTCTGAAACAAAGATGATACTATTACACATGTTACCATCTTGCCTGCTTCTATATTAGACTAGCAGGGGTACCCGGTGTTGTCCGGAGCAAAAGTGTAACACATTTCTATTAAAACTTCTATCTCTCTCTCTCTCTCTCTCTTTCACCTACCCCGTTTACCCTCACTCTCCCCACCCCCTCTTTCTTCTCCACTCAGCCCATTCCTCTCTCTGGACATACACACACATTTTTATAGATTCCTCAATGAATGAGTCGGTGTAAGAGAAATAACTCCTTTAAAATAAAATCAGAGTTATTTTCCTTTAGTTAGTGGCTGGAAAACAGACCCCCCACCCCTTTACGAAATCTGGGCCAGTTTAGGGGCAAAGCATGAATAATGTTTGTTTTCATTTTGGATATTATTCATTCCGGGCAACGCCGATCAAGAAAATACCAACTTTGTGGGTGTTTGTTTTGTAGCTTTAGAGTTTTAGCTGAACATACACACAGACAACTGCCCGTTATATAATAATAGATTACGGCAGCACACAAACTTTTATTATTTGGGCATTAAGGGTTTTTGCTGCTTTGATTTTTTTGTGCTGTCATAATCTTATACAGAAGCAGGTAAGATTGTAACGTCACATGACATTAATAAGCCGTAATCTTCTCATTGATAGAAAACAGCTGACTCTCTCACTGACACGTTGTAAATAGTTGGCTCATTGGATAGTTACATCTCTCTTTCTTTCTCGTCTTTCTGTTTAGATAGTAGTAGTAAAAATATAGTGGTAGTAGTTTTCCATGTTTCCTGCTTTTCTTTGGTTCTATAATGTGGTAAAAAAGGGGGAGTAAAGTGGTCGACCATGCTTTCTCAGGATTACTCCATCTTACCCTTGATTACCCTCACTTTATAATGTTTAGTAAGGGGACATCAAGTACCATTCTTTGACTCTTTGGTATGACTTGATCGAGGATTGAACCTCAATCTCTCGGCCCATTAACGAACACTTTAACCATTATGCCACATGGGCTGGTAATGAGGTAACAAATGTTTTATTCTTCTACAATTATATTATGCAAGCTTCTCATTGCTCCTTCCCTTGGGGAGGGAGGGGGCGGCGAATGAAGACAAAGCTTTGAAAAAGACGACCGAACGCCATCAGCTCCCCTGAATTTTTTCTATCTATATCGCTCGTTCACTTCAGATTTCCTGTCCACGATGTCATATCCAGACACGTCTAATGTCTAATTGAGTTTTCTCATTTTTCTACCCAAACAAGGCATAAAACAACCCGTTGGTAATATCTTGTTATTGTAAGTAACGGTGCTTCGGTTTGGGGTTGAAGGTTTAATGTGATATCAACTATTATCACAAGGTGATCAGTATTACCTGGTGGGCTATGGGAATCCGTCAAACAAGCCATGAGTAGTATTGTCAAGAATAGGTCGAGAAGTGAGGCTTGCTGATCTTCACAATCTGGGAGGTGGGTCGTGATAGTAACGGTTTGTGAAAGGAAATGTTAAATAGAGAAACTCTGCATGCTGTTACCAGCTGCATCTGTGTAGTTTGAGAAACCAAGCCAATTTGTGTGTTGGACATTAAAATCCCCAAATACATGGATTCTGGGCACTGGGATCTAAGGAAAGTGCAGTGTCTACACTATCGGAGACATAGTCGAGTAGCGTATAGTTCTGGGTCTAAGAAGAACGGTAGAGGAAATATAGATAACTAACGCTGTGTTGTAGGGTTAATCTAAAGCACATGTACGCCTTATCATCTGATTCTAGACTAAGTTCTCTAGTCAAGGGGAGTGTATTATGGATATAGACTATGAGCCTGTGCATATGCTTGTCAGAGTCTTTACGGGAGAGCGGGAGGTATCCTGGCATGCCAAAATGATTAGAGGAGATTGAGGGGTGAAGATTAGTTTTGCTTCATACTAAGATATCTGGAGAGTTTACAAGGAGGAAGGAGTCTACATCATCAAAGTTAGTTCTAAACCCTTGGATATTTTTGAAAGAGAGGTTAAAGAGAGAAGGCAATTTGATTGATTTGAGGGAGGCATCTGGTTTGATTGTTTTTCTTTTTATTGTTATAGTCATTTATATTGTTAATAGATAGAGGGGTTTGGACAAAGTAGGTGTTTGAGATAAGTACATGCGCGACATGGCAGTTATCCTGATTTATAAAATTGTTGACAGAACAGCTACTCTTAGCACTACGTAAGAGTTAGAGCTCCTGTACTACCAGTCAGAAACAGGAGCCAGACAAACTGTCAAAGCTGTGCCCTCAATCTGTCAGAACAAGAGCGGCCCACACTAGTCGTGTGAAACTAAGTGACAAACAAGTGTCCCCAAGTTTCCCAGAGAGAGAGAAAGAGATATAGTGGAACAGCGTTCATTGTCCTAGTCAGAAAACACGGCCAAGCACTAGGTGTCTTTGAGGTATCCCTGTGATGATACCTCTGTGACTGGCTAATAGACAAAAAAGAAGTGCAAAGCCAGGCGATAGGCCGAGCCTATCTAATCCTTAAGCAATTGTAGGTTTGCAAACTGGATATCTTTGTTCGAGTCTCCAGCTCTAGAAAGGTTGTCGACCAGGACTAAGGAGGCCTTCCTCCCCCAGTGGTTTGGTGCCAAGACTTTGTGCCTTTTTTCATTTTAACTTTGGTTTATTATATGATACGATTTAGCGTGTAAAATTAGTGTTGGAAACAGTATTTTCCAGATAAAGCTAGAGTATGCATCCCTGTGCTTGTTTTACAACAAACTTATTGCACTTGCAGCCCCTCAACGTAGATACCCCACAGTAGGTTCAACATTGAAGTCAGATCTCTGAGGTAACTCTGTAAAAGTTTTCTAATGAAATCACTGAAATGTATTATCCTGTTTGAAAATCTTTATTTATCGATGTCTATTTGTCCTGTTCCAAAGACAATGAAAGTTAAAGTTAAAGGGTGATTTTTAGTACAACAAAAAAATCAATCAGGATGTCGATCAATAAACAAAAAAATATTAAAAAAAGTAAAATAAAAAAAACATATATATGCAGGTGGTGCAAAAGTCCCCCTGTCGGTCGTTTTTTTTATATATGGGGGATATCCAGCTCTCCAAAAATGGACACTCTTGATGGGACAAAAAATAAAAATTGCCCCAGTCAAGAAAGATTTCCCCACCCCCTGAGTGAGGACTGCACTTTTAATTATTCATTTGAAAAAAATATTACAAATTTACATTTAGAACAAATTAGGCACAAGGTCATCAAAGTGTGAGTCATCCTTAGTCTAAAGTGATAAAAATGTCTATTCTACTCTTAACTAGAATCATCAGTCACCACAATACCACATTTACACTAGGAGCCATCCTACTTTAGATAACCCAAATTGTTTAAAACTGAAATATTTTTATTTTTCATAAATATATTTATATATACAATGTTATTGGCAGTGGGGAGTGGGAGAACAGGAAAACAAAAAACCGGTTAGTAAGCCCATCTGAAGCCTTTCTAAATAATAGACCACCCACTGTTTTTCGGTTTATTCGGAACCGAAAACAAGCATGTCAATCTCGAAATAGGAGTGGGATCTAAGTGGAGGAAAAAAATAAAGGTGGGTGGATGGTGATTATCCTTCCAAGATAAATACAATTTGAGGGGAGGCTGAGGGCAAAAACAAGAGTAGGGAGTGGCCATCTTGGAATTCAGTCGACTATCTAAATAGCTAGACTTACCTGACAGGACCAGAAATTGCATGTGCTATGCTCAGGCAGGGAACACGTACTTATACTTGAGTGCTTTTCGTGCACACAAGCTCGCTAGTTTTATCCACCTTTTTTCGAATTCCGGGGAATGTAATCTCTTTTAATAACATCTTATCTTGACTTGAAGAACGCAATCAGATCCTGATCAGAGAAAGATACAACCTCTCGAAGCGGATGCAACGTTCACACTACCATTCGTGCTATAGTCAATATCGTAAGAAACGCTATTCGTCTCTTTCTGTCCCACGATGGCCCGATGTTGTCGATTATGTACGATGTGTCTTGTGACAGAGTTTCCAGCATCTGAAGAAAATGTGATCGGGCGTTTCTTCTTCCTGTGTTTTGCAGTGAAGACACTTAGACGAGTCCTCCATTCTGGAACTGGCTTGTATAATATTGAGAGGTAATGTATTCCGGGCCAATTGCAAGGTCAGAGAGAACTCAGAGTTGTTGAGATGCCTTGAGCCTTTTGCCCAACTCTATTCGGAGCGGATCTCCTCCTCCTCCGTCCACCCAAACCGCTTAATGAACGAATCCTTAGCTGCATCCCCCACTAATCCCCCGTGGAATCCCCTTTTAGAAGACTAAGAAAGGTCACTGAACCAAGGAAAATGTTTTAGCATAGCTCGGCACTCTCTGAAGAACTGCGATTCACCCCTCAGCCTAGGTACAGGCTGCAGTATATTCCCCTCGATGTATGGCTTGTATTTTACTAAATAGAATTCTTTATAGTCGTGTGGGAACATTTCCTTTTTTTTTTGGTATTTCCTCATGCAGACTCCCTTGGTGGTGGTGCTGTGGCCTCCCCCTCGACCTTGATGGCGGAGCACTGGCTCCTGGAAGCAGATCTTTTCTTCTTGGGAGTCCGGAGCAGTCTGATATGAAGGATATCACCACATTGGATGATACCACCCCTTTTTCTTTTTCTTCTCCCTCACTGGGGAAGCTTTTGATGCTTGTGGCTGAGACACTCTTCTGGGAATTGTTGTTGTTGTTGTTGTTGTTGTCGTCGTCGTCGTCGTCGGCGGCTGCTGCTGCTGCTGCTGCTGCTGCTGCTGCTGCTGCTGCTTCTTCTTCTTCTTCTTCTTCTTCTTCTTCTTCTTCTTCTTCACCCATTGGTTGAAAAAGGGTAAAAATCACGATTTCAACCGGCGTGGAGATGAGGTATCTTGAAAATTGGTTTTGGCAGAAAGAAAGTTAAAGATAGAACTGATAAAGGGGGAGGGGGGGGGAGCGTTATAGAGAAGAGAGAAAGTTTGGTGTCTTCCCTAGAAATGCATGTTATATATCAACCCGAAAGGAGACAGAAAGACGGACAAAGTTAATTAAATACTAAAAAGAAGAGAGAATCGAAGAGGAGGTCGGAAGACCAGCATAAAAGATACGACTTATAAGCTAAGATGAGAGAACAGATACTACATTTTGATCCCAGCCTGAAGACCAAGAAACATAGGGTGGCGCAAAAGTGTTCACATAAACAAGCTATTATAGAGATTCTCTTTTTTTTTAACTTAAAAATAAATAAAAATATTAAATACTATTAATTTAACTAAAATATATATTAATAAAATAAAAGTATTATATATCAATAAATACCATGTTCCTGTTATCTGTTTGCGAGCCTCAGATTTATCAGAAGGGCAGCCATCTTGGATTCTTCGTTCCGCTTGACGGTTCCACTTTTTGTATTTCTTTTTTGAGAAGGGGCAGATTTCTCCCGAAATTATTAAAAGGATATTTTATTAATAATATTTCACAGTAAATTTCATATTTACTGATTTTGATATGTGAAAGATCTTTTGAAAAATAAATAGATTCTGTGAAGATTCGGTAACCCAAATACTGTCTTAGATTGTTCAGACTTTCTTCCACTATTCCTTGTTTTCGGCATTGCTATCAGCCTTCATAAATACCTACATGCTTATTTATCAGCAATGCTTCAAGAAAACTACCATCCTCTTTTATTTATTATCTTGCTTAGATGATACCATTAGCAATTCGGCAAGATATGTGATTTTAACAGGATAGGTACTCCATCATATTTGGAGAATGATGTGTGCAGATATTTGAATAATCCATTTTCAGAGATATCTTAAAGCAATGGTTTATGCTAACAAACCAAGAACTTTACAAACATTAGGAGAAATGCTTTATGCTCGAAACTGTGCAATGGTCACGCCTCTCCCGAATATGAAAGTGTTTGAAAAAGGCAGATATCAATTATGGGTTCAGACTTTTGCATAATGGTTGAAGAAGGTTGGAGGTTACTTTCACAGCGTTTTGGCCAAGTTGAGAATAGTAGTCCAAATAATAAAAATTATTTAAATTATCAATCTTCATCTAAAAAATTCCAAAACATAAATCTGTACTTATAATCATATCCGATAAGTCAAACCTTGGGAATCTCAGTCATTGGTGAATCCACACAAGTCCCAGAAAAAAAACCCAAAACAGGGTTCATTCATAAGAATCAGTAGAAATAATAATATTATAATAAGGAAATAATTTGTAATCATTGTGAAAGAAAACAGCATTCAAATTATGATGTATGTTGATGATTACAAATACCACAAAAAATTGAATTGCACCCGACTCCCTTTCCACTAACTGAGCAGGGAAACGTTCCTCTTTTTGGGGCTTTCCAACACTACAACCATTTTGTAGCAGCCATCATGCAGGTCCACAGATAAAACGAGTGAGGGTTGCATTGTGTATTGTCCATCGGGGATTGAACCCAGAATGTTCCGGTTGCAAAATGGAAACTTGTAACTTTTGTGATGCGACGAAAGTTTACGTATGCAAATGAGCGTTGTTTTGCATGGGCGAATTCTCGTTGTCGTAAAAGGAGTAGAGACTTTGCTCCGGGGAGGAGAAGAGAAAAGTTGACGTTGGGACAACATCGCGATCTGGGACTCGTGGGACACTTGCCAGTGTATGGTTGGCTTTGTGTGGCAGTAGGTTTAATAAAACGTAGGGTGAATGCGGTAACCAAAGGGTGGGATGATCAAACAAGTGATGCCCTTCTCCCTGAATGATTGCAGAAAGTGTTGAGGACCTGGCCCAAGGAGAGTGGTGGATCAATGGAGAAGAAATTAATGTATGGGTTGACGCTAGTTCACTAGCATTGGGAGCCCTGTTGGAGAAGGATGGAGCCATGTTGGAGGATGCCTGTTGGTTGCGGCCTGCAAACACCACCCAGCACATCAATCTTGCTGAGTTAGATGCTGTGATGAAGGGCGTTAACCTAGCACTACAGTGGCAAGCAAAGAGGTTGCACTTGCATACTGACTCCCTTTGCGTCTATCACTGGGTGTCCGACACGCTGACTGAGAAAACAAAAATACGCACTAAGGCAGTAAGTGAGATGTTGATAAGACGAAGGTTAGACACGTTAAAGAGTCTGGTCTGTGAGTATGACGTGGTAGTCAGCGTAACATTGGCCCCATTAAACTGGAACCTTGCTGACCAGCTGACACGAGTGCCTCACAAATAGAACGATGCAATAAAGTTGGGTGCTGAGTTTGTTCATCAAACATGCGCTGCTACAGTGAGCGTGATTAGCCAGCAGCAGATAGAAAACATTCACATACAGAGCGGACATCCAAGCGTCAAGAGGACTCTGCATTTAGCGAGACACGTAAACACAACATTGACCAAATCAGAGGTAAGACAAGTCATCAAGCATTGTGAGATGTGTCAGTCAATTGACTCAGCACCTGCACAGTGGCAAAAAGGACGACTGGAAGCAAGTGACGCATGGCAAAGGATGGGAATGGATATCACACATTATAATGGCAACCACTTTCTTACACTCATCGACTGTGGACCAACTCGTTTTGCGGTTTAGCAACCAATTGCATGCCAAGACTCGGCAAGCGTTATTCGACAACTATTGTCCGACTTTTACGAAAGGGGAGCATCACATAAGATTTTGGCCGATAACGACCCAGCATTTAGCAGCCAACAAATAAGACAGTTTTTATGTGAATGGGGAGTTCAATTGTGGTTGCGATGCCCTTACGTACCATCATGCAATGGCATCACAGAAAGAAGCCACCACAGCATAAAGAGGATTGCTGCCAGGAAGAACTGCTCTATTGGGGAAGCAACATACTGGTACAATGTTATGCCGAAGGATGGCATGTCCCCCAGCAACCGCACCTGCGAATGCCATCTATATGTACCGGACTCGGGTAAAAGGTATCGACATTGTGCAATCACTTGACGAAGAGAAGATGAACGGGCTATATGATGTGGGAGATCATGTCTTGGTGAAACTGCCAGACTGTCAATGTACCACCAAATTCAAACGGGGACGAGTGATTGGCATGGTCAGTCAGCACTCTGTCCTGGTTGATGGAATCCCACGTCACATATGAGATCTTCAGCCTGCTTTGAAGGTGACCATTCAACCACTGGGGAAAGTAATGAATCGTCTGGCGCTGAACTATTAATAGACAGCACCAGTGATCCTCACGAGAATGAAGCCACGAGTTTGGAAGTCAAAACTTCGTCGGACGATTCAGAAGCAGAAACTGGGGTGCATGTCCCACTTCGAAGAAGCGCACGAATCAAAAGGCCACCACCACCCTACATCATGTGTGATCAAAAGATCAGGGGGGTGTAACAGCCATCATGCAGGTCCACAGGGAAAACGAGTGAGGATTGCGCCATGTATTGTCCATCAGGGATTGAACCCAGAGTGTTCTGGTTGCAAAATGGAAACGTGTAACTTTTGTGACGCAATGAGAGTTCACGTATGCAAATGAGCATTGTTTTGCATGGACTAATTCTCATTGTCATAAGAAGAGTAGAGACTTTGCTTCGGGGAGGAGAAGAAAAAAGTTGATGTTGGGACCACGTCGAGTGCTGAGAGAGAGAGAAAGAGAAAAAGAAAGAGAAAAAAAGAAATTCAATTTTCACGACTACACATTGATCACCACTTTGGTATTGGTTGCTCTCCATAGCATTCCTCCAAGTCTTTAACATAACAAGTAAACCTTCCACTTTTTCAGAGGCAAGTAATAAATCATCAGCATACAGCATCTCTTCTGGACAACCCGTGCAGAATTCTCTGGACAATGCTTCTAAGACAAGAATGAAGAGCAACGGACTCTGTACAGACCCCTAATGTACTCCTGTAAGGGGATGATGAGGAGGATGGAAGGGGTTATCCTTTTATCTTCTCGTAAAGAAACGGAACAACGAAAAGTATTTCTGTAACTATAACAAAAAGGGGTTTTATTAACTCAAGGTTACTTATATCGTTTGGTATAGGTAGAAGAGAGTGGGACGGTGTCCGTCTGAGGAAGAGGAAGAATATAAGAGTTCTTAGGGCCGCCCGTGGATTTCTTCATGTGAAGATGGTAGTAGTCGTCAAGTGACGACAGCGGCAGGAGAGAGAGCGTTTCCTCGTTCCTCGCTGGTGCTCTCTGCGATATGACCAAGCTGGTGCCAGGAGGTCGTCTGATCTTCTTCCTCGAACCCTAAGGGAACATAAGTAGTCCCTTAGGGAACTAACGATATTACTGCGCCCTGTGATTTGATTGGACAAGCCAGCTCACAGGGACAGAGATTACGCATTCAAAAGTAGTCCCTATTAGTGACTGCTACACTGCTACTTTCATATTAACGCTGTCACTAATTCTAACACGCGTTTGAGCGTTTTTGTACTTTGATTGAACAACTTTTACCAACCACTCATTTGCCCTTAGTTTGCAAAACGTCCACCAGACAACCCCGTTTGGCACTCTAGCAAGCTTTCTCAAGATCCACAAAAGCAAAATACAGGTTCTTCTTCTTATTCAGATACTTCTCTTGCATTTGTATCAGGATAAATATAGCACCAGTGGTAATTTCCCCATGCATAAAACCAAACTGTATTTCATCTATGCTTATCTGACTTTTTATTTACTGCTCAATTATTTTCTCAATCACTTTCACGACCTGACCCATCAAATTGACCCACTAACTTTAAGCATCTGTAATTAACTCTATTTCATCTATGCTTATCTGACTTCTTATTTGCTGCTCAATTATTTTCTCAATCACTTTCACGACCTGACCCATCAAATTGACCCACTAACTTTAAGCATCTGTAATTAACTCTATTTCATCTATGCTTATCTGACTTCTTATTTGCTGCTCAATTATTTTCTCAATCACTTTCACGACCTGACCCATCAAATTGACCCACTAACTTTAAGCCTCCGTAATTAACTCTATCTAGTGCTTTCCTTTTACCCTTGTAACAATTCACAATTGTACTAAGTTCTCAGTCTTTCGGAAAAACTTCTTCGTTTAAGATTGATTTGTCAAGTCTGTGATGATCTCAATGCCTGTTCCAACATTTCTGCAAGAACGCCTAAGGGTCCTCCAGCCTTACCCTTTCTTTATCTTACTCACAGCTTCTTGCACTATTTCAGTCTCAATTCTTATAGCTGAACCGGATACTGCTTCAGCAACTTATAGATTTTCACACTTTCGATCGAAACTCAGTATTCAACAATTTCTCATAATGGCATTTCCAAGCATCCATCTTGTCCTGTTGATTTGTTGCTAACACTCGATTGTCATTTCGAATTAACTTTTCTCCAACAAAAATCCATATTTGTCTTTGTCATCCGCTTAATTATCCTGAATAATTTTGGTCATCCCTTCGTAGTATATCTGAAAACCTGGTTTTCTAAGCCCCCTTCTTAGCTTTGATACAATATGCTCTTCTTGCTTCTCTCTTCGCCTCCAGGTACACATCCTTATTCACTAAACCTTTTATCCACTGACTCCTTCAGGTCGAGAGATGATAACCAGTTTGTGCACAAGAAGTGTAAGACCGTGGAGACGGATGAGAACTCAGATGTGGAGAAGGTATATTTGGATGATGAGATTATTGAGGTTGTCCAGAAGTTTTGCTTTTTTGGAGCACAAGGAGGAGTTGGTGCTATTATGATTGCAAAAATTAGGAGTGGATGGAGAAAGTTCAGAGAACTTTTGCCATTACTAACCAGCAGAGCATTACCATTTTCGGCATGTGTGTGTAGTGTAATGATGTATGGAAGTGAAACCTGGCCAGTTGAGGACATGTGTTGCATGAGAATAATATGATGGATGTGTAATGTGAGTCTTAAAGACAGGCTTAGATCGGATGACCTCAGAGGAAGATTAAATCTGGACAATATAGGGAGATGCATGCAAAACAGGAGACTTCGTCGGTATGGTAAGGTTGAAAGAATGAATGAGTATTCTTGGGTTAGTAGATGTAAAATAGTTGAGGTAACAGTGTCAGGTTACAGGGGAATGTCAAGGAAAAGATGAGAGGAAGTGATAAGGATGGACTTGAGAGAAAGAAGGATAAATAGAGACTTGGCCAGAGATAGGTTAGTTTTGAAGTCAATTTCTAAAAGCCGTTCAACACATGCCATCATGATATTGATAAATATTTCATCCCATAATTCCCTTTTTTACCATTATTTTTGAATTTATTGAATTCTAATTAAATGTTCTTTTGCTGTATAAAATTAGAATGTTGGATATTCCATTTTGATAACAATGCGCACAGCGGTCACCTTTCTCCATCACGGGTGTCGCCATATTGGATATGTGTTTTCTTGGATACACACGAGGAGAGTCAGAAATGAATGGGGGGGGGGAGACAATAATGAAACGGCTGCATTTACATATTTTCTTTTTTCACAGAGAAGGTTTTTCAAAGACAAACGTAAGGACATGATGCATCATCATCTTCGGTTTAACGTCCGCTTTACATGCTGGCATGTGTTGGGCGGAATACATGATACGCAAACAGGGTGTGAGCATTACAAGACATAATTCCTACATAAAAGTCTACGTTAACAGTCCCTAGACAGAATCAAAATAGACATGTGTTGCCAGGGTTGACACAGAGAATGCGTTGATGATGTAAAATAGAATACAGCGTACTTTGTATTGTCTGGGCACTATTCTATACACAAATATTACAACCCGTAGAAAAGGTGCCATGCTGAAATGGCCAGCTGTCTGGGAGTACCATCTCAATCTGACAACACTACACCAGCGGTTTGAAACCATATAAAAATGGAGAGCCAAACGGACACATCTGCTCGCCTTAACCAGGAAAGAAACCAAGCCTCAATTTCGAATCTCGCACCACACATGTGCAAGTCTTTTTTGTACTTCCAAACTATAGAGCCATTCTCACTTATTGCCTGTATAATTCAGGGGAGATAATTTGAATATGATTAAAAAAACGTTACTCTAAATATACTGCTGCAACAGATTTTCTTAATCTGATCTGGCAACTTATTCCAAAAATATATGACTATTAGCAAAAAAATAAAAATAAATAAAAACGAAATCAATCGGTTAATAGATCTAATTTTTGAAATTTTTCTGGAAAAATCCAGATCAAGGAGAAATATTTTTTTAAAAGTTAATCCTATTTATTTCTAAATATGGTGGACTTTAATTATTTTAACAGCTTTAATTAAATTGTCCCTTATTCTTTTTTCTAGTAAAGTAGTTAATCCTAATTTGTCCAATCTGTAACTGTAGTCTTTTACTTGTATTAGTTGTGTCTCATGTCAAATATAATTTAAGAGAATATTTTATGTTTCGTAATATTTAATAATTTGTATTAATTCATGTGGACCGTTCATCCCATGGATAAACAGTTGCAGAAGCATGAATGTCCTAAATTGCAGGAAGGTTGGCCGGCCAAGGAAAACTTGGAAACAAGTGGTTGGATAAGACCGCACAGAGTGAAATTTGGAGACTGCTGACTTGCTGAACCATGAGAAGTGGAGAGTGAGCTTGCATAATATCAGAAAACGTCTGACCCCTGACCCTAAGGGAAAGTGACGTTAAATGAATAGAAGAAGAAAGTTGGACTACTATTCTCATCTTGGATTCTATTCTCACAAGGTTTCGGCCGATGTAACCTCCAACCTTCTTCAGGTGCATATTGTAAAACTCGGAAATTTGTAAGGAATTTTAAACAGATCCCTTTATTTAATCTATGGCAGTAGATTATTCTTGTTCTGTCAGCCATGACCGGCTAGAAGTGTTAATTAATTTTTAATATTCTTAGTATCGCCTACACTGAGGATTGAACCTTCAACCTCCACTTAGAACTGATTATTAATTAGTAATTTATCCATTGCGACACAGGTCCATGTGAACGACAAGATGCATCTGAACAAGGTCGGAGGTTTCATTGGCCGAAATATGAGAATAGTAGTCCAAAGAATACAAAATCCAATTTATTTGTTGTAACTATTATTTGCTGTTGTTGAACAGATTTTAATTATAATAAAAAAAACTTTTTTTTTTTAATAAAAAATTTTCTGTAACAAACTGTGATTTAACATTTTTTCCACAGAAAATACTAGCATCAATTTTATAATGCAAGAATTCTTGAATTTTTAAGATAAAATTAAATACATCGAAAATATGATGTAACATCTTTGGAGATGGCGCTATAGTTTTCTGGTGCTTACCCAGAATTACCAGGGCATTGGGAGGGGGGGGGGGGAAGACAAACTGAGAAATGTATGTATGATATATGTACTCGTGCCACAATGAATATATCGTATACCAAAAATCACGTAAATTAAGCAAGTAGTTTTTATTTTATAAAAAAAAAAAAAATGTTATCGTTAAACTAATAAGGTTGAAATATCCGCGCCATATTGGTCATATTTAAGGAAAATAATCCAAACTTTTGCAAACTAGAGAAATAAAGTCTGGAATTTTGAGTGTTATCTCCTTTAGCTCCCTTGAATATGACCAAAAATGCTGTCGATATATCAGCATTACCCGTTTATCGATAAAATTTCATTTTCTTTTATAAAATAAAAACTACGTGATTTTTGATATACGATATATTCATTTCGTCACGGGTACGTAAATCATACAGATATTTCTCAGTTTGTCTTATTTTTTTCCCCCATGTGCCGGTAATTCTGGATAAGCACCAGTTTTCTTTATAGACAGACTCCAAATCTCTATTATATTAAGATAGGAGGAATAGAATAAAAAAATAAAAAACAACACAATGTTCAATGTAAAGTTTAACCATTTATTGTCATAAATATATTGCCAGTAATGAAATGGCATTTTTATTGAAGAGTATATATTGTTTTGTTTTTTTCTCTTTAACACCAAGTTGTTGTATTTGCATTTTCGTAAGGTGAATCCGAAAAGCTACAATCATATGTAAAACTAATACCGTACTTTTTTTTTTTTGACCAATGTCGGGAGATCAAAGTAAAAATATTTCGGGATCTCCTTCGGATCCCCCTCATCCCAAAAAAAACATGTATAAAGAGGAAGAAAAAAGTATTTTAAAAATACACAGAAAGAAACAAAACTATGAAAATAAAAATCAATAACCGATCATAATAAATAATCAAGAGTTTATCATATGTGAAACAATTTTGGGAGGTTGGTAGGCTGGGTGGATTATGATAATTTTACCATATCTATATTCAGCACCCCACTTTTGACGGATCTGAAAAATAAACAAGTTTAGCATGTCACCATATCTGACAGGATTCAACTGCCACACATTTCAAAACAAACACAACAGAAAATATAATTTCAAATAACCTTGGTCTCAATTTAAGTTTTAATTAAAAATTAAAATTTTTTTTTTATTTTTACTGCTTACAAAAGCTATATTTACATTTAATTTTTACAAAAGTTTCAATTTCACTAAGTTAATTTAATTAATATCTGACTTTTAAAAAAAATAAATAAATGGTAATCGTTTCACGTTTCGGGTGCAATGCCTTTTTTTTGGGGGGGGGTTCGAGATATATGTCAACTTTTGATGTGAATTTTTTCATGCCTTTTAACCTGCAATTGTTTTTATCAAGCCTTCTTCTTGGGCTTTTCTCTTCTTCCTTTTTTCTATTAATATTAAATGAACAATTTATCTGATGATCAGCGATGTTAAAATAAATAAAAAAAACTATATAGTTTTCTTGACTGAGCTACGAAACGCGCGTAAGATATGAAAAAATTTGAAAAATTAAATATAAATTTTGTTTGTAAGACGAAGGAAAAAATACAGGGATTCGTCAAAGTCGGAAAATGAAGAATTGAGAAAATTAATAAATAAAAAGTATGGTAATGGATTGATTTTTCCTTTGGTCATTGGAACATAACTAAAAAGTATATATATATATATATATATATATATATATATATATATATATATATATATAGTCACGGAAGTTTATCAACCATTAAAACTATAAAAAAAAAAAAAAAAAAAAAAAAAAAAAACTTAAGTCCCAAGTCGTTCAGTGGAAAATCACTCATGTAAGTTAATTTAGTTTTTACAGTTATTATATTAGTTTGCTTCTAACATTATTTAAGGGATCATCAGTTGTTTACCATGAAAAACTATTTCGGGAATTTAAATATATATATATATATATATATTAGTGGGTTTTTGTAAGGAATGTATATTTTCAATTTTATACTCCTTACAGTGTCCGAAAGTATCCAATTCCAAGCTCAATGAAGTTGTGTTACAAAGTTCAGAGCATATATATTATATTGATTCAATTCAAAAGACCATGCAAAGAGCAATCCAAAATCATAAATTTCATTAGTTCCTTCAATTCTTTATTTATTCTTCTATATATATAAAATGGAGTTGAGTTTTCCCTTCCCAACCCAGTTAGACTAGACTATAAAACTAGTGTATCAAACGCATCGAAACACATCGCTTCAGTCGACTAATATTTTCGACCGTGTTTCCAGAAACTCTAAATTATTTTTATAAGCCAAAACAAAAACATTATTTTTATTCCGTACTGTAAGCCTCTCCCAACTAATTGAACCAAAGAGAGGGTAGCACGCTAATTTCTCTCTATGTATTAATAACTCTTACCCTCCTCAAACACCGTTTGGCAATTACTTCACAAGTTACACCGTTTCAAAATTTGTAAAACATCCCATCACAGCACAATTTGATGCGTAATGTATAGACATTACGCATCAAATTGTTCGTCACATTTTAAACAAAAAAATAAATAAAGCTTCAATAACAAACTAGATAAGTATTATTTTTCTTTCCAATAATTAAACACATAAATTTGTTTTGTTTTAATTCTCGTTCCATAATGATTACAAGGTTAGTTTATTTTACGGATTAATTAATTTTAATATCAATTTTATTTTTATTAAAATAAACTTATATTAAAAAAAAATAACAATAACAATTCGCTTAAAAACTAAACAAAACCAAGACTTAAGAATACAAATATAAAAATAATTCTACGTATTTTTTATTTACAAAAAAAATCTTGCTACTTCTACAGAATTTGAACCGAACTGTTTTTTTTTTTGGGGGGGGGGACACTAAAATAACCTTAATCTAAGTTTTAAGTTTAGTTTGGCAAAAGTTTGTTTGGTTCGGTTCAAATTCTGTAGAAGAACCTAAATGCACCAACGTTTATTATATTTTCTAAAGTAACAACATAAATAAACATTACCGCAGTCTAGAAGGATTACTTTTAATGACCGAGGAGACAATAGATAACAGATCGAACAAATATCCCGGGCCGACAGAAGTACACTTTTCCATAATCGGTCATTGAAGGAGATATCCTTCTACACTGTGACAATTTTTATTTTTGTCACACTTCGAGATAATCATTTTCTTGGGTTCATAGATTTTTCACAATTCAAAAGCGACAATTGTTTCTTTATATTAAAACTATTCATTGTGACCTATTTGCGTTCGTTTGGCTGTTTACACATTTTATTTCATTCTTTTACATTTATCCCGGGCAATGCCGAGCGACGGATACCTGCTAGTATAATATATATTTATTTATATATTAATATGGAAAATTGACGTTTTTTTGTATGTAAGTTGAAAATTGAAATGGTAAATGTCCAGAAATAAAGAATTGAAGGAACTAATGAAAATTATGATTTTGGATTTCTCTTTGCATGGTCTTTTGAATTGAATCAACATATATATATAGATAATATATATATATATATATAATATATATATATATATATAATATATATAATATATATAATATATATATAATATATATATATATATATATATATATATATATATAGTAATCCAGGTAAAGTAAACATCCACAGGATAGGAATCAAAGGAATTTCAACTGGGCTTATAAAGAGTGCTCAATATCAAATAGAGCTTTTATATATATTATTATTTTCATTTATACAGACATGTAAATTATCTGCGACACTGACATGTCGATGTTATCGATCAACAGCTGTTAGAAACTGAGATCTCATCAGGCATTTGAGATTTTATTTCTGTCTGATGAGATCTCAGTTTCTAACAGCTGTTGATCGATAACATCGACATGCCAGTGTCTCAGATTATGTACATGTCTGTATAAATAAATATAATCATATATATATATATATATATATATATTATTTCAATTTAAACTATATATTAGTTTGATCTTCTATCGGTACCTTTGGTTTCACAGAAACACAGCTCGTCCGATTCTTCAGTCAACGTTTTGAGAAACAAAACAAATCCAACTAATGTATGATGTCAATTATAATTGAAAAACAAATATATGCTCTGCCACACGTAATTTAGCACTCTGGTTATTTCTCTTCTAACACGAAATTACACTCTTGCAAGAAATAATTGTTTTGTTTTTTAAATTTTTAAATGTAAAAAACATGTTATACTGAGGCCAAGTCAATATGAAAATATATGTCCCGTTTTGTATACATTTGGGAAGGCGTTCGAATGATCTCAAATACAGTATCATGTTAAACACGCACCTTTCAGCTGTTGCCGAATTTGCACGTGGTTTGAGAATTTAAACTCAAATAAAAAAAACAACATATTTTGGCTGCATAGATAAAAGTATGTTTCAGAGGATTTTTCTTTTCGTTTCATTAAAAAATATTTTTTAAAAAAAGATTAATAAATGATTAAAAGCTTTTTTAGATTTACTTTTCTAAGTAAATTAAAACCGAAATTTAAACATCGTTTTAAGATTTACTTTAAAGTATTAAAGAAATAAACAAATTCCTTGTCTATACAATAAACGTTTCTTTATGCAGATAAACGGGTTTTGTTTCCACCAGACTTTATTTCATTTCTTTCTTTCTTTGTCCTTCTCGTGTTTCATGGTTTTATGATCAATTGTACTCTGATGATATTTCTCTGATGAAGGTCAGTTGAAAGATCTCGCAATAGATTTTATGTAAAACATTAATCTACTTTGCTAATAAAAGTTCTGAACTCATCAATAATTGCACTCGCTTTCTCTCACACACACAGATATTGTAAAGTTACAACTCACCCCACATGTCCTAAAATTACACCAGGTTTCATGGCACAAAGAGAGAATAATTACATGTTGTGGTTTAGTTCTTATTTTAATTATTTCAACGCAATAATTCAAAATTTGAATTCAATCATGATCATAATCACCGTCAGTTTTACATGCTGGCATGCGTTGGACAGCTTTTAGCAATTGACTTCCTAACAAACTTTACTGACTTGTCTGTCGAATTTCCTCTGATGGTGAGAGCATATCTTTGAAAATCCATGGATTAAGGAACGAAAATAATTTTTTTTATATAACCCTTGTTTGAACAATTGATAATTTAATAAATATTGCATTTTATCCAATTTTTATTCTCATCAATTATCTACTTATACTATTGTTAGGTAAACTCAGGATATATTACATTTTTCCATCGATGTGGATTTTCTTTGCTCAAAAAACTTGTATTTTTATATTTTTATATATATATTTTTTTATATTTTCAAATCTGTGCTAACAGTAATATAATTTTTACTGATTTATCCCGATGATAAAAGCTTGCATTTTTGAAAATACATGAGTTAAGGAAAGGAAAAGAAAGTTTATTGATATGTTCTTTGCTTAAACTATTTGATGATTCAATAAATATTGTTCTTTTTCCAATTTTTATTCTCATCATTCATTTCATTTTATAATTGCTTTATTTTTTTCATGATAGTATTATTTTAAATATAATATTTTATCTTTATTATATCTCCATTTTATATATGTATATATGGACATAAATAAATATATATATATATATATATATATTTATTTATTTTGGTACAGAAAAATTAGTACAACAGAAGCTGAAGAGAGCCGGATGGCTAAGACTTTCCGAGCTTGAAACCGACGGTACGAATGTTGTACTAATTTTTCTGTACCAAAATAAATAAATATTATGCTCTTAATTTTTAACTTTAATTCTTAATTAATCGAGCACTCTGCTGGGATTTTTCCTACTATATTACAAAGAAGTTTATATATATATATATATATATATATATATATATATATATATATATATATATATATATATAGCCAAAAGAAAACTAAGCGCCCTAAGAAGACATGGAAAGACCGTAAACAGTGGTAAATGGACACAGTCAATCGCCACAATCGTGATCGCTGGAGACTTAGCATAAGGACAGCCATACACCGTCGAACCTCTTGTCAAAGGAAACATAGACGATAAACCTGGATAGTGAGTGAGTGATTATATATATATTATTGTTCCTAATTTTCATAAACGATCTCCCTGATGACATTGTGTCTAAGATGGGTATATTTGCTGACGACACCACGTTCTACTCTCGTCATGTGCGTAAAACGGATGTGCACATATCCAAGGCAATAGCTGAATCCTTAGAAAGTGACATTCAGTCTGTAGTTGAATGGGGTCATAAATGGTTGGTAACATTTAAGGCTGCTAAGACAAAGTTCCTTTCCTTTAACAACTACAAGAAACTTCTTCAACAACCGATTTCCATGGCAAATAACACTCTACCTGAGAATCCAACGTTCAAACTCCTCGGCCTAACATTTACAGGTAACATGAATTTGAACAAATACATAGAAGACATTGCCACGGCTGCCGCAAAGAAGGTTGGCTCCCTCTACCGTGCTAGAAAACTTCTCACACCTGACAGTATCCTATATCTCTGCAAAGTCACCATCCGCCCATGCATGGAGTATTGTTGCCACATCTGGGCTGGTGCACCATCAACCAGTCTCTCCCTCTTAGACAAGGTTAAAAAAAGAGTTGCCAATCTAATAGGTCCCTCACTATCAACCAAGCTCCAGCCCCTGTTCTATTGCTGCAATGTTGCATCCTTGTGCCTGTTTTGCAAGTACTTCAATGGAATGTGCTCCGATGAACTTTCTGCTCTAGTGCCTCCTCTATGTAAATACACTCGACCAACGCGAAATCTAGCTAAATCCCATCCATTCACTGTGGAGGTCCCCAGATGCTGGAGAGCCTTCTACTCCAATAGCTTCTTTGCTCATGCTGCCGACCTTTAGAACTCCCCGTTTTCCCGACTGTACCAACATGTAGAAATTTAAAAACTAATGTGAACAAGCATCTCACTGAACAGCTCCCAATTTAGGATGAGCCCCAAAACTTTCACCCTAATTCTCAGTAGCCCTTACGTCTACAGTTGCAACTTGCCTTGTTTGGGGTGAACTAAGTTAAAAAAAATTTTTTTAATTAGCGTCAAGGGAATATAATCACAAAAGTTATTTAAGTAAATCAAACATAAAACATTACGAATACATTAAAGTAACACAAATTAATTAATTCATTAGTAGAACATTTATTGAAATGGAATAATGCAGTCATTATTTGAAAATGTTTTTGTTTTGTGTTTGAAAATGAACAGTTTATTTACAATAGATTAAAATTGGTTAATAAATTAAAACAGTCACTATGTAAAAATGTGTTTTTTTTTGTTTTTTTTTGTAAACAAACAGTTTCTTTTCAATAAAATAACTTTTTGGTGGATTTTGTAATGTTTGACTTCAATAACTTTCGTGATTGTATTCCCTTGACGCTAAATATGGAATTGTCTGCCCTTGTCGCGAATGTAACTCTTCGAAAATGAAAACAAATAAATTCGCCTTAATCTCTAAAGTGTACAAGTGCCAAATTTAATTTTCGACTGATCTGTATATTTATAACTTACTGAAACTGTTTTAAAGTTTTTCTTTATTTCAAAATAAGTTGCGGTATCTTGAAGCTTATCGCCGCATGTGTTCGACAATTTATTTTTTCAAGCCTTCAAGGCTTGAAAACAAATTCTGAAATAAAAACACTTACAAAAAGGTTTCAGAAGTTTAAAACTATGCAGGTCGATAGAAAATAAATTTTTTTTTGCGTTTGGTCAAAGTAATTTATTGCATATATTTTGTTTTTTTCGATTTTTTTGCTGTTAACTACATCGCATAATTGCCGTTATTTCTTCTCATTTGGGTTGCTGAAACTTCAAGATAAAGTAAAAATAACAAAAAACAAAATAAACGAACAAAAACAAAAAAATAAACTAAAAACGAAGAAAAAATTAATTTTTTTTAAAATTGCAAGTAGCGTTTCATCTAAATTTGTAAAAAAAAAAAAAAATTAATTTTTTTTTTTACAAATTTAGTTTAACAAAAGAAAAAAAAATGAATAAAATCAGTAATGTACCAATTTGAATTAATTTTTATTGCTTAAAATGTGCAAATAGTATTAACATTTTATTTTGCAGAAGCAATAATGATCTTAAATCAAAATACTTAAAAGCATCTTTAGTTTTCTAAAACTGTGAACAGATACATCTGAGTAGTCTTAAAAGGAACAATGAAGCCATAACATTCTTCAATAGAAAGAAATAGGCAAAACATTTTTTCTACTATTTTATTTTACAATTTATCATCTTTTTTTTTTTGGACCCTTTAAAAAGTTAAACACCACAATACTCCAGAGGAATAAAAAAAAATTTAAAAAAATCAACTTTTATGGTGAAAAGTTTGAAAATAAAGCTTAGTTATGTTTTTTTTTTTTTTACCATTTTTTAAAAACTAATGAGTCACCACTTATCAAGGCTATAAAACCACTCGAGAATAAGGGTTAACTATATGGATAGATTGACACTTGAATGATGATGAATACTAGAAAGGATTGAAAATCTTCACATACCACCCAACTCAAAACAAACAGTCGACACATAAAACAGCAATTCTTCCCCCTTTGTCTGGAACATCGCTTATGGAATGTGAGGATTAAAAGACAAAAAGGGGGGGGGGAGTCCGAGAGAGGTCCATTTTCTACTCTCCAGAAGATTCTTTTTACTTCTGTGGAGTGAAGATCCCCTCCCCCATCTTATAAGGATTGGAATTTGCTTACATTTTGGGAGTATGTACAATTTCATATTATTTGCATGTAGTTTGAATTTCATTAAAATTCGACGTAAAAACTGTTCCCAGTTGAACGTTTAGTACTTTCTATAGAAAGTTTATATGGAAAATAAAATAGAATAAATATATATACAATCTATGTTACCCATGCCATGATAATAGAATGCTTGCTCCAAATCTAATAAGAATAGGCATAATCGATTTTTTTTTCAATTATATACAGATTTTCTTTTGGTTAAAGGGTAGTTTAGAGTCCTGAACAAAATGCGATAAAAATTGTGTATAGGTGATAAATAGTTTCCTGTTGTTGTTAAATATTAGTAGATGAGGAACCATTTCAAGTTAAAATCTAATTAACAGGAAACAATGTTTATCGCCTTTACACAATTTTTTATTGCATTATGTTCAGGACTCTAAACTACTCTTTAACCGATTTTTTTTTTCTGCAAGGAAAGGTATTCAAGAGATGTGAACTCCTGGCCTGTGACTTCGCTTAGAATAATCTGTATGCATAGGTGATTTTTTTGCCACCAAATTCTGTGTTCCTGGCTCTAATAAATAAACTAAGAGTAGTTTTAGACATGCAGACAGATATCTTCTCATATTAGTATAGATATGAAATAGAACTGATAGCTGACCAATTCCGTGACCCATGTCGGTATCCGCCATGCTACACTTCTTTAATTCTGAAAAGAAGCATTAGCATACTTATACTTACATCGGCATATAAGTAAAAAAATTAAAAATGCAAAATCACATTTCAACAGAAAAAAGAAAAACAATCCAGTTAACTGGAACTCTTCAACGTAAACAATATCGAAACAACTAATTAGATGAAGATATTTGTGAAATGCTTAAACGCCAGACTTACCGGCTACCAAAACGAAGATGAGACTGTGATTTTAATTCCCTAGAAACTCCTTCCTTCAAAGGAAACCAACTCAACCCGACCAGGGGGGTTGCCGCACAATGTATACTGGCAACCAAAACCAAGGATTAAAAGAAGCAACATTTTGAAAGAAACAGCTCAGTTTTCTTTCACAAAAAAAATAATAATTTTTGCAGATTATCAAAAAAAGAAAAAGAAAAAAAAAAAGGTCACTTTGTTTGAAAAAAAATATTGATGTAATGTTTTTTTTTTATGATGTTTTTATGTTATGTTAATTTCTTTAAATTTATAAAACACGTATCCAGTTAAAAAAAATCCTTTAGACTTACATGAGATTGGAACTCGAGTATTGAAATCGTAAAAACCACTGCCTTAGTAATGTGTATTCTGCCTATTCCTTTTTTGTCAACCAATCACATGTTTCTATTTGTGTACGGACAGACAAACTCCAAAAAACAAAAGCATTATTATTTTTTAACTGTATACGTGTTTTATAAAAGTAAAGAAACTAACATAATGTAAATTTTTTTTTTTAAACTGCGCATGAATTATGATCATCTAAATTATTCGATGTAAAGTTTTTTTTTAATCAAATAATTTGAACAACTTTGATTCATTTCTTCGATTTCAAATGTCATGTAATAAAACTAATGCGAAATAATAAAAGTTGTAATAAAAAACAGAAAAGAATAGTTTTGAAATAATAAAAGTAACAGCCAGGTGGGAGTTTGTGTGTGTGTGGGGCGTCATTTTAGTAAAACTGTCTTATGTGAAGATCTTTCAGTACTTTGTTAGATAGGGACCGGCGCTAAAAGTCCATCGGTGTCGGTTCTTTTTGGCGTTTTACGTAAAATGCTGGAAAGCTCCGAAACGGCTAGTCAATGAAACTGCAAGAAAATGAATAAGCAGACGACATCTAAACTTGATGATTGAATTTTTGACGTCTGCAAACGAGCCTGTCCAAACCCTAATTCCAAACCCTAACGAAAGCAGCAATAATAATCAGTAAAAAAACAACAAAAAATAATTTTGTAAAATTTAAAAAAAAAAACAACACTTGATTAACTTTTTAATTTAAATACTTATTTGAATCACTATTATTTCTTGGTTAAAACTTTTTAATTTAAACACTTATTTCAATCACTATTATTTCTTGGTTAAAACTTTTTAATTTAAACACTTATTTCTTTGTTACAAAAAAAAAAAAAAATTATTTCATACAAAATGTTTTGCTGTAATTTTTTCCCTGCTTGTAAATCCTTCCTAGTCTGTGCTTTTTTGGACGCAGGTAAGTCAACGGATTTTACATTCGGCACTGTCCGTCGTTTTACGTAAACATCCAGAAGGTACCAACGCCGA
Source organism: Sepiola atlantica (assembly GCA_963556195.1). Classification (NCBI taxonomy): domain Eukaryota; kingdom Metazoa; phylum Mollusca; class Cephalopoda; order Sepiida; family Sepiolidae; genus Sepiola; species Sepiola atlantica. The sequence goes on from OY744550.1 coordinate 24,265,121, forward strand.
AGCACTTTTAGCGCGGGTCCTAATGTAAAAAAGCACCGATCTTTCAACTGGCATTCATCAGAGAAGTGTTGTCAGAATTTAAATATGATGAATATAGATTTTATTGTGATGTTTCAAGTTATATTTAAATTTTTATTCCATTGATGAATACCGGTTGAAAGAAGATCTGTTTTTATTTACATTTCTATTTTTTTGGGACGATTGATATTCATACAACGTTTCGGTTTATGTGATCTCCTCCCTTCCTCGGGTGTATGTGTAACATTACTGTGGTAGGTAATAAGTGACTTGTAACATTGCTCCGGAGGAGTTAAGGTTGGGGTAGGGGGATCTAGGATTTCCGTTGTGAACAACTGGTTGGTGTTGTGTGTTGTGGACAGAAACAGCTGTTCGTCTGTCTGAAATATAATTAGTTGGCTCATTGGATAGTGACGTCTAGTTGTAAAAGTGGCTGTAGTGGTGATGGATCAGCCTGAGTTTCTGTGTCTTTCCTCTCTTATTATAGTTGCAATAATGTAACAGAAGAAGAAAAATGCAGACAACATTTTGGCTCAATAACGTCATCATGCTTTTTGCTGTTTTATTTTTTTACAAGTAATGCGATTTTCATTTCACAACTCCCCGGAAGGAGCAAACGAAGATAGTACTTTGAAAAATCAAAAAAATCCGAACAATCCAACTTTTTTCTTTGCCACTTTTCATTTTGGACTTTTTGTCCGTGACGTCATATCCTGACACAAAGCCCTAACTCTAATTTAAAACTTCTAATGAAAATTTCCATTCTTCTGCTTGATTTATCCTTATGTGGAAAATACCATAAAGTGAGGATAACAACGTTGCTTCTGTGAAACCACCATTTCTTTGTGTTATGGGTCAAACTTTCCCCGACTTCGTATGCAACTGCTGGGCTTTGCTGCTTTCAGTGAACCTGCAATATTGCAGTATAACAAATAACTATGGCTAACAAAGAGGACTTCATGCAGAACCGACAATTTGTAGGCACGATCTTCTTGGACTCGTTGCAGAAGTCCAATTCGTTCAACAATATTTGCAGCAGTCAGCAGTTACATCTGACTGCTATTTTCAAACAAACATACATGTTCATTGTTTTTAACAACTACTATTCATACTTTATGACATCATACATTTTCTTTCTTGATGAAGTGTACCCGGTGACAAGCAAGATAAAAAACATGGGTAAACATTACTAATACCGACATAAATTATTTTACAGGAAATACAGTTGGGAAATTAGTCAAAAACTATTTATTTTGCGCTTAAATAATTTTAATATCTTAATGACGTTTTAAGCTAATTTACTAAATTGTAAATAGCGCTGAAGCCTCTAATCCGCATTCAACCATTTTGAATCTGAGAAGAGGTAGTTTCAGTTTTAGACGCGTTCAAGTGTGGTGACATAAAAATAACCGGACCGGATGTTCATCTGTCAATATCGGAAAAAAAAAAAACTGTTTGGAATAGTTGGTGCTTCTGTTGTTTAGGTCTGACATGTTAGCCTCTCTTAAAAAAAAAAAAAAAAGCTAAAGAAATGTATAAACTTTGTTATGTACTTACGTGGTAGTCGAAAAGAAGACTGTACACTAAAAATGACGCAAATTCATCCAGTATTTATTAAATTAAAAATAAAAAACGATTTTATTTTTCGGTAGCCATTTTTGTTAAACCATTAAATAAAATTTGAGTTATCTCCTTTTTCTATATAATATAATGAAAATGTCTAATGAAACATAAGATCGTGTTTTTTTCTTCTTTTTCTTATAATTTAATAAGTATTGGATGAATTTGCCTAATTTTTTTCTGTACAATCTTATTTTCAGCTAACACGGAAGTACATAACAAAGTTTATACATTTCTTTAAATATTTTAATGTCGAACCTAAACAGCAGAAGCACTGAATAATTTGTACGTTTGTGGCTCACGCAGCATATCCGGAAAAATAAATAAATTCGAAAGAACTTATATTTTAACCCAATTAAATGCATCTGCTTAAAATACATGTGTGTTTGTGTTTCTCGTACATGCAATTGCGTCAAGATTCTAAAAGGCAATAAAAATCCAGATATCAAATCAGTAGGATTTAGGGTGCTTGTGAACTGTAGGGCCGAAAAACATTTTTTTTCTATCTTTAATTTTTAAGAGTCAAATAAAGGGGGAGATAACTCTAGTTTTATACCATGCTTTATCTTAAAATGGATTTTAACACTCTGTACTTGCAAGATAATTTTTGCCAAACTAATAGACTTCTTGCAAGCGCACAGATTAATTTTCAAACAAATTGCTGAATTTTACCCAGTGTAAAACTTTCATTTATTTCAAAAACTTTATTTCCCTTGTTTCATGTTTTTTTTTTCTATTCCATTTATGTATTTTTCTATTTTTTCCTTCTTCTTCTTTGATAATTAATTTATTTTAATAAATCATTTTATTTTTCATTGGTGCTGAATGCGTTGTGATTGTTTTATTCCTAAATTATCCGTTTACGTATACATTGTTTTAATTTTATTTTAGATTAATTACAATAGTAAAATCCATTTTAAGATAAAGCGTGGTTGAAAACTAGAGTTATCTCCCCCTTATTTGATTCTTCAAAATTGAAGATAAAGTGTTTTTTTTCGCCCCTACGGTTCACAAGCACCGGATTTAGTTATCAGAGCCTGTTCCCGTATTCACAGCGCCTCTCATCAAAACGTTTGCCCAACCGCGGCAAACACCTACATTCAAAGCAGACCTAAGTATCCTTTTTCGATCACACCTTATGTTCTACTCTCATCAGAACTAGCACGATTAAGCTTTTATACTAACATGCCACTGCTACACATACGTCCTACTACTTACTTCCTCTCCTCACATTCAAAATGGCTGAATGCAAACTACATACTTCAACAATATTTATGGTACAATAAATTGGCTTAAAACTTCTTTTAAATATTAATTTATTTCAGCGCAAATAGGTCACAAATGAGTATTGATTTACTCCTTTCCAGGAGTTAGGCACAAGGCCAGTTTTTATCTTACTCCCACAAGTAAGATGTAACCCAAGGTCGGGTCGGGAAAGTGGGGTTTAAAAATTGCCTGGGCAGTCTCGTCGGCATTCCCCGGTAGGGGCGCCTCAGACAGTAAGCAATAAACTTACTCCTCCCCAAAGAAGGGAGGCGAAGCCTGGGAGGGTGGACCTCCTAGAACTGCACAAGACAGACCCATAGACCGGCGTAAATCAAGCCCCGAAGGCCAAGACAATACCAGTCTATGGGTTGTAGTATCCATCAGAACAGATACTATATTTTTATCTTAGCCAAAAGGCCAAGAAAATAAATCGTGTTCACTAATTTTCAAACGGTATTTCCCTAAAAATAATCTATGTCGATATTAGTAACGATTTCCCAAACAAGATATGATACACATGTTTTTGCTATTATAATAGAAATAAGTTTTCATTTTTGAATACCTGCTTTTATTTGTTATTTTAAAAATAAATTATGTGCCCATAAACGTTTATTAAAAGAAACAAAAATATTAGAAAGACAAATTCTTTCCCTTTCCACCTTTTCCCCTTTTAATAAAACGTTTTATACATTAAAAAACATTGAAATTCTTTGACATTTATGTTACTAGTTTTATTTTATTACTTATTTTGTCTCAAGGGAGGAGAGTGGGACTGCTTCAACCGAATTAAATTATGATTCGCTGTCTGGACCTCTTTTTCCCTTGGTTTTCTGGGTAAATTTTAAATCAGAGTTTCACTTTTTATATCAGTCTTGATGAGATGTATCTAGCGTCGAAAGACAAATTAATTAGTGTCGTCTGACACCAATGTTTATTTAATTTTATAAATATATATATATATATAAATATATATAAATATATATATATATATATATATAAAATATTGAAACAAAGGTAACGTAACATACTTTACAAGTTTATTATAATTATCAGGTGTTTAAACAAAGGAATAAAATTAAATAGGAGAATGTCCTTTAGTCCATGGATTTTCAAAATATTTACTCTTATCCCCAGATTGAAAAAAATAATAATTTGCTTATTAATGGAAAGTATTAATTTGAAACACAATTTTAAGTTATGCTTAAAACAAAACTAGTCCAAAAAATATTTCAATAATGAGCAGAAAGTCATTGTAGTAGTGAATGTATCATGCAGTTATTGAAACAATCTGATTAGACCATTATATTAATATAGTGGGGGGTAATGGATTCCAATAAAATTCAGGAATGATTCAAAAGTCAGAAGTCTATAAAATATATGTGTATATATATATATATATATATATATATATATATATATATATATGTGTGTATAAAGGAGTATTAGAAGGCTATCACAATGCAAGAAATGGAAATATGTCGCCGTTGAGAAGTAATGCAAGAACAAGTGATTTTTTTAATAGCAAATCTTATTTGATTAAGCAAGACTTTAACACTGATGTAATGTGTGTGACCGTGTTCCATAATATATTTCAAGGAAGACCTCTTTATCAAATGGTAGGTGTTTCAAATATCTAAAAAACGTGCTGAATGGTAATATTGTTATATGCTTATAATGCAATAAATATTAATATCCATAGCAAATGGAATAACACTATAACTAAATGTTTTTAAAAAAATAAAAAATTATGTTATTTTTTTTTCTTCAAAATTTAATATTTGACTTAACTGATGAAGTGTTATATTTTTTAAATTAAATTAACTATTTAAATATATATATATATATATATATATTTTTTGTGGAGGATGGTAATAGCTAAGAGCGGTATTCAATTAAATTTTTAATATCTATTTAATTTTTTTTAAATTAAATTATATACTATTGTTATTTTATTTTAACAGTATTTATTTATTTGTTTTTGTTCTAATAATTAAAAAAAAAATTTATTTTATGATTACCAGGTAAATATGTGTTGCTTGATACTATGGCCAGATTGTGTGTAGCCCCCGCAGTAAACGTAACAAGCAAAATAAATTCTTTTAAATGACGAAGTAATTCTTGTTTTATTTATCGGTAAATGCTATCATTATTTACTTACTCTTAAATTATTTAATGCTGTTATGATTTTAGTAAAATGCTATTAAAATTCAGAATTTAATTTATTAGCGATTTAAAAAAAAAAGTTATTTTATTTTTTCCCTAAAAAGAGAAATTCTCATAAAATCGTTGTGAATTATCTCCCTTATAACAATGTGTACTAATAGATACATACATATACATACACACACAGACTATATATATATATATATATATATATATATATATATATATATATATATATATATATATGAAAAATTATAACTAAAAGGTAAACTTTTAGAGAGTTGGACCTATTGTGAAATAAGGAAAGCTCAATATACTGGATAGAGCAAAAATATGGTAAGTCAATGAAAATTGATTAGACCTGCAAATGGAATCAAATCAATATCTTCAGTTGTTCAAAACAAGGAGCAGTTTAGTTAATAAAAACATTTATTAAGAGAAGAAAAATAAATGCTTTTATTAACTAAACTGCTCCTTGTTTTGAACAACTGAAGATATTGATTTGCTTCCATTTGCAGATCTAATCAATTTTCATTGACTTACTATATATATATATATATATATATATATATATATATATATAACAATAAATTTTAATTTTCATTATATAATTTCTTTTAAATGGTGAAAAGGATTTTCTACACTTATTTGAAACTCTTAAATCTATTTCCTTACTTTTGGATATTTATTTTCTAGTATCTTAATTCGGTTTCAGTGAATTATAATCAGAATCCAACATCTGACTGGTTAGTTTGTTTTTTTTTGTTTCTCAATCAAACATCCAGTCTAAACAGAGGATAAAATCACTTGAAACTTTTTATAGTGACTTGTCACCCCTATATAAGTGTGTAATTCCAACAATATACATATAAACAAACATACACAAAACTATACATACACACACACACATATATACATGTGTATCCATATATCTATTCAATTGTTGGAAGGTAATAGTGAATCTATATAAGTTTATTATTCTATTCTATTTTTCTATTATTACATATTTTTTTCTTAACTTATTTTATTTATTAATTTATTTTATTATTTATTTATTTTATTAAAGATTTTTTTTATATAAAAAAATAAATTTATAGAATTTATTTGGGAGGTAATTTTAATATTATTTTAAAGGAGAAGGTTAAATGTGTATCTATATACCAAGTGCGTGATTCTATTAATATTAGTATTAATTTTTATTTATTTTATAGTTATTTTATATATTTTTTTTACATAATTTATCTATTTGAACAGCATTGCTGTAAATTGCATACAGCAGTGAATGTCAATGTGGATTGTAGTGTGTATATTAAATTCATGGTTATTATTTTGACTATTATTATTATTATTACTTTTATTTTTAATACATTCTTTAATATCTTTTCTTTCTTGTTTTCATTTTTGGGGGAGGGGGGGGGTAATTGTAAATCCATATACCAAGTGTGTTGTTCTATTAATGATTCTTTAATTTATATATTTTAAACTGATTCAAATTTGCTTAGAATTGTATTAATGCAATGTATGTGGACTGAGGTTAAATATGGTATATACTATATATTATATTATAAATGAGGAACCAAGATCAAGTCGACTATTAAGTTCAGGTCGTAACTCAGAGATGAATAAAGCTTCTTTAATTAGAAGATTTCCAATGTCCCTCTCCGTGGCCAAGATGTTAACTTTGATAAGTCTGTTAGTGTTTTTGCATGTGTTAAGGTGCTTGAAGAATAATGATGCTTGTGTTTGTGTATGTTCCTTAATCCTGATGTGTAGGGGTCTCATGGTACTACCTATGTAAAATTTGTTGCAGATGGCACATTCTAATCTGTACACCATATATATGCGGTGAGAAATGTCCGTGGTATTCATTGGACAGTTAGCCAGGGTGCACAGTGTTGGGTTATATTGGTGTTTGCATGTAGCTATCTGCTGTCTTAGTGATGAACCTGAATGGGCAAGCTGTATATTCAAGCCCTCTCTTTTAATGGCTTTGCGAATTGCTGTTGTGATTTTATCACTAGGATGAGGCAGTCTAAAGAAGCAGGTGTTCGATGCAAAGCATCTCATCTGTTTTTTAGGTTTCTCCAGGTGCCTGATGGTGGTATTGGGGTATCCATTCAAATCCAGCACCTGATGGAATTGCCTAGTCCAGGTGGGTTTGTCTGCTAATACACTACACTTGTC
>OY744550.1:24277371-24284871 GCA_963556195.1 Sepiola atlantica
TCTATCTACACAATGTTACAATGTTATGTAATACCTGTATCAAGATGGTCTGGTGGAAATTCCGTATGATATAATATTTTTTTTGAATATTTCAGGAACTCTTTCTTCTTCAGAACCGTGCTCAACTCAAGTTCAAGCGTGCATATGAAGGAAGCCGTAGGATGCAGTTAAGCACAGTTCTAAAGAAGGGAAGAGTTCCCGAAATATTCAAAAAAATATTATATCATACGGAATTTCCACCAGATCATCTTGATACAGGTATTACATAACATTGTAACATTGTGTAGATAGACAGATATATGTGTATGTGAAAAAAATAATGATAATAAATAAATAAATATATATATGTGTATGTATACATTGTATTAAGGGTGAAACTATTTCATTTGTTCCACCATTATATGTCTTATTTGCTCCAACTTGTGTCTATTCGTCACACCTCTGCATTGTATTGCCTTCTACATATCACATTTCTATATATCAATAAACAATGCTTCAAGCAAACTACATAAACCTCTTATCAAGATATAATATATTAATAATTTAAAAAATGTTCTGAATTAAAAAAAAGCAAAAGAAAAAAACATTTTAATTCAAACAGTTTTGATATAATGAAAAGCATTCCCATTGTCCTTTTCTTTTTTTTTCACAGACCAATGCTAAATGAACAATTTTGAATGTTAATGATGATGTTAGGATCTTTTTTGGCTTAAATGTGATGATAAAAAATTCACTAATGAAGCTTCTTAAAAATATTTTGAGTTTAGTTTATCAAGAGAATGTATGCTTTAAAATCGGCAGAAACAATTGCTTGAATTAAATTTTTTTTTTAATCAAATTCAGAACATTTACTAAAATATATACATAATTATTTAAAAATAATATTTTCAAATTAACCCATCTTTTTTTTTTAATCAAATTCGGAACATTTACTAAATTATATATATAATTATTTAAAAATAATATTTTCAAATTAACCCATCTTTTTTTTTTAATCAAATTCGGAACATTTACTAAAATATATATATAATTATTTAAAAAATAATATTTTCAAATTAACGCATATAGTAAGGCTTTATGCAATGTGGAAAAAATGGAATGGTAAAAGAAGAGATGGACAAAGACATATAATCGAAGACAATATATGCAATATTTGTTTCTGCAAAAACTTATGTATTTATTTTCTTAGTAAGTCTTTCACTTACTGTTAATAGAATCTGGGATGGAGGTGAAAGATTTAGTGAAAAATAAATAGATAAGTTTTTCAAGAAGAAAAAATCGCATATATTGTCTTCAATTATTTTTGTTCATCTCTCCTTTCACTGTTCAGGCTTCTACCGCATTGCAAACAGCCTTATTAAATACCTATATACTTATTTGCCAGCAATGCTTCAAGTAAACTAGCATACCCTTTTATATATATATATATATATATATATATAATAATATAAAATGAAGTAATAAAATAAGGTGTCAATCAAATTTTATTAGAATTCAAAGTTCATGCAAAGCATAAGGATGCTTTGCATGAACTTTGAATTCTAATAAAATTTGATTGACACCTTATTTTATTACTTCATTTTATATTATAATATTAATGCTCTATCCAGTATATTGAGCTTCAGTTTTTTATCCGGATGTTTCACTAATTATAAGATATTAGTTGACGCTTATATCTTTTGTTGGATTGCTTCATATATATATATATATATATATATATATTTATTTTATTTATCTTCCTCCCACAGCGGTAAGATGTGACACAAGGTCGGGAAAGTGGGATTTGAAAAGCCAGCGCCCGAGAAGGTGAGCACTCTGGCCTACAAAAAATGCCTGGGCAGCCCTGTCGGCCTTCCCCGGTAGGGGCGCCTCAGGCAGTAAGCAATAAACTTACTCCTCCCCAAAGAGGGGAGGCGAAGCCTGGGAGGGTGGACCTCCTAGAACTGCACAGGACAGACCCATAGACCGGCGTAAATCAAGCCCCGAAGGTCAAGACGATACCGGTCTATGGGGTGTAGTATCCATCGGAACAAATACTACACTTTGATCCTAACCAAAGGCTGAGAAAACATTATATATATATATATATATATATATATATTATATGCAGATATTTCTCGTTTATGCATATTTCAGTGAACATGAGGTTTTTTTTTTCTCCAGTTGATCCTATTGTGGAGCTTTTCAATCATTCGGATTAGCATTTTAGTTTTGAGTAGAAATAGACTGATAAATTGACTGAATATAAACGTTCATGTTTAATATATACTTTTATTTTACAGATCTTTCTATAACAGATTTTTCATTGAGTAGACTTTCATGAAATATAAACAATTCTCATTCAGGGTTTATGTTCTTAGCCATTTAATTTTTGTACTATTTTTTAAAAATACATTTATTTCACATTCATTACACAAAAAAAATAGCCTCAGCGATACACACTTTCAGAATTAAGATCTCTAAAATATTTTCTTATTTTTGTTTACCTTAACTTTTTATATTGCTCAAATTATTTTATTGCTATTTATTTCTAACATATAGTTTTTAAATTTTGCAAAGACCTTTGCTCATATATAGTTTAAAGATATCATCTTTTGACCAAAACCTTCTCATGAAGATGCTTAATTAGTATTCATATGTATGATTTTTTGGTGTAAATATTTTATTACTTTGGAGTTTTAACTGGACACACATAAAAAAACGGATTAATACATATTATATATATATATTATCTGAGGAGAGCCAAAAGCTCGAAACGACGTCGTATCTAGGTAAAATATTAAATTAAAAAGAATAAATTTAATATTATAAAAAGCCCCTTTAAGTAAAATTAAAGTTGAGCACTGTTGGAGAGATTAAAAAATAGACATTCATTTAATGGTTCAGTGTGATACTCCGACTCTGTCGTTGATTTCTATCTGAATGTCTTGATGTTTACACTCACCACTCTCAGTATAAATATAACTTAATTTCTCTGTTATCATGTGACAACCACCCATGGCCAAGGGGATTAGACAACCACCCATGGCCAAGGGGATTAGATGACCACTTACAGATTCAAGAGGTCTCTGTGAACCGGGTTCGCACCCCATGATCGTCTGAGATTGTCATTTCCCTACACTGAGGAGAGCCGAAAGCTTGAAACGACATTGTATGTAGGTAAAATATAATTTAATATAATTTAATATATTTAAAAATTTATTTATATATTTGTTGTTTGAACTATTTGATTTTATAAATATTTGTACTTAATCCAATTTTTATTCTCATAATTCATTTCCTTATATATATATATATATATATAAATAAATTCAGACAAATGTTATTATACAACATGGAATGTTCCTGCTTGATGAGTCTTTTTTTGATCTCTCTCTCTCTCTATATATATATATATATATATATATTGTGTGTATTTAGACAGAATATTTTAATTCAGGCAAATGTTATTAACTAACAGTGAATGTTCCTGATTAGTTTCTTAGAGAGAGAGAGAGAGAGAGAGAGAGAGAGAGAGAGAGAGAGAGAGAGAGAGATAAACAACATTTTTTCCTTTTTAAATCATGCCACATATAAACTTTTATTTTAGAGATCATGATAGATTTTAGGATCACTTCAAGAAAAAAAGTCAGTCCCCTCTTCCCTTACAAAAATAGAAACTGTCAAGAAAGGGGAGTAAATATTGCTTATTTTCTCTTCACTATAATTCGATAATTTCACATTCGGCATAATAGTTAGATTGTTCACTGATGGGCCGGGATGTTAATGCTTCCCACAGCCTACAGAGACATTCACTGGTCCACTTACTTCACACACCGAGTGGTCAGCATGTCTGCCTTAAATAGTCTCCACTTCTCGTATAATCATTCAAGAGAAGTAACTCATATCTCATCTGACATTAATAATCTCCCTTTTTTATCAATTATATAGCCCATGTTTCACATGTTCACTCCTCAGTCGAGTTATACCAAAGACTAAAAAATATGGTATTTGCTGCCTCCCAGCATTATAAGGTGGGGATCAAGGGTAAGAGAACCTTTGGGTTGCCCTTGACTATAGTTGATCCATTTATTTTTTTTCTTTACATTGTGCATTGCTGATTATTGCGTTAAAGCTATATTTTTTATATTAAAAAAAAAAAAGAAGAAAATTGTTTCTTGGGAGTTTAGCATCAAAGAGAATGGATGCCGTTTTCGAAGCTTCTACCACCCATGGGAGCTGGAAGAGGAAGATGCAGCTTATCTGAATGTACTCGCTGTAAAGATCACTGTAAAAAAAGTATAGCAAATCCCAGAGAAAATGATGGGGTTATTTGCTGTTCTTTTTAGTTGATTCTATTATTCCAGCCACAAGGAGGAAAAAAAATGAAGAAAAGAACAACATCTCTACGACTGCTACTACCACCATCTCAGGTAATATTTGAATTTTGGTACTAAGACTCTTCTCTCTTCTTATGTTGAGTTTTCTTATTGAGTTTATTGTATGATCTAATAATGGCTACCAAGATTGATGCATGTAAATGTAGCGATATTGAACTGTGGATGTATTAAAATTAGACTAAAATCTGAAATTTCCATGGAAGGTTAAAATTAAGCAAAGTGAAAAATTCCATTAGAAGTCGAAAATTTAGAATTAGGACTATGTGTCAGGATGTGACGTCATGGGAAAGAAGTACGTGGCAGAGAAGTGAAATCATTTATTTATACCTCTTGAGAGTTTAGCGTCAAAGAGAACGGATGTTGTTTTTGAGGTTTCTACCATCTTATGGGAGCTGGAAGAGGAAGATACAGCTTATCTGAATGGACTTACTGTAAAGAATACTGTAAAAATATCTAACAAATCCCAGAGAAAATGATGGAGTTATTTGCTGTTCTTTTTAGTTGATTCTATTATTCCAGACACAAGGAGAAAAAAAAGAAAACAGCATCTCTACAACTGCTACTGTCACCACTACTGAGAGACGTCACTACCCAATGAGAACACTACTTACTTGTGTAAGCATCTACATTACAGGTATTGTCAATGTAAGAGTTTGCATTTTCGCTGGTATAATTTCACAGAGGGAACATTCATCTTCCGCACAGCCCTCTTCTGGATTGAATGAATGACAGGAAATGCGAGAAGGACGTTCGCGTGTTCTGGGCAAAAAGAGGTAGGATGCAAATTCTCTGAATTTATTTGATTATTATCATACATGCGTTTGTTTATTTTAGTTTTACGTTGAAAAATATCTGTGTTTACGTTTAACACCGAACACGTTCCTTGATTTTTGGCCCATGTTGCTGCTGTAATATGCTAATATTTGTTCTCAAGTATATCGGTATATTAATTTGTATGTTTTAAAATATCTGAGAATATCGGTATATTAATTTGTATGTTTTAAAATATCTGAGAATATCGGTATATTAATTTGTATGTTTTAAAATATCTGAGAATATCGGTATATTAATTTGTATGTTTTAAAATATCTGAGAATATCGGTATATTAATTTGTATGTTTTAAAATATCTGAGCATATCGGTATATTAATTTGTATGTTTTAAAATATCTGAGAACATCGGTATATTAATTTGTATGTTTTAAAATATCTGAGAATATTGGTATATTAATTTGTATGTTTTAAAATATCTGAGCATATCGGTATATTATTTTGTATGTTTTAAAATATCTGAGCATATCGGTATATTAATTTGTATGTTTTAAAATATCTGAGAATATCGGTATATTAATTTGTATGTTTTAAAATATCTGAGAATATCGGTATATTAATTTGTATGTTTTAAAATATCTGAGAATATCGGTATATTAATTTGTATGTTTTAAAATATCTGAGCATATCGGTATATTAATTTGTATGTTTTTAAATATCTGAGAACATCGGTATATTAATTTGTATGTTTTAAAATATCTGAGAATATTGGTATATTAATTTGTATGTTTTAAAATATCTGGGCATATCGGTATATTATTTTGTATGTTTTAAAATATCTGAGCATATCGGTATATTAATTTGTATGTTTTAAAATATCTGAGCATATCGGTATATTAATTTGTATGTTATAAAATATCTGAGCATATCGGTATATTAATTTGTATGTTTTAAAATATCTGAGCATATCGGTATATTAATTTGTATGCTTTAAAATATCTGAGCATATCGGTATATTAATTTGTATGTTTTAAAATATCTGAGAACATCGGTATATTAATTTGTATGTTTTAAAATATCTGAGAACATCAGTATATTAATTTGTATGTTTTAAAATATCTGAGCATATCGGTATATTAATTTGTATGTTTTAAAATATCTGAGAACATCGGTATATTAATTTGTATGTTTTAAAATATCTGAGCATATCAGTATATTAATTTGTATGTTTTAAAATATCTGAGAATATCGGTATATTAATTTGTATGTTTTAAAATATCTAAGAATATCGGTATATTAATTTGTATGTTTTAAAATATCTGAAAATACCTTTATGTCTGGCAATAAGATTATCGTAACCAAATCCTAAGTAGAAAAACGAAAATGAATAAATAAATAAAACATAAAAAATATGCTTTCATTCTTTACTTCAAATTCTTTTTTTAACATGGCACGACATGATCCTGGCCGCATTGGATGGAGAAAATTGCTCACATCATACAACGACGTCTCAATTTTGGTACGGTCATGTCACTCACCATCAATCATCCGAAACGGTCCAAAGTGTGTCCCACATTAATGTTGATAGCCCAAAGCCACGTGGTAAGCTGCCTAAGACATGAAGGAGATCAGTTGATGATGACCTGATCTTAGAGGGCAGCACAAGCAAAATGGCAACAGGCCGAAGAAGTTGGAAGTCATTCAAGAGATTTGAGGGTTGTTGATAAGGTCCAGGAACGTATCTGTAATTTGATTGGTCCTACCCTTTCTTATTCCCTGCTCCCTCTCTCCCACAGACGCGATTTTGCTATTCTCAGTCTTTTCTATAAATACTATTATGGCATGTGGTCTTCAGAATTGTCTGATCTATCCCCTGCTTCCTTTGTTCCAGCTCGTTTGACTAGTTGGTCTAGTGTTCTCCGTAAATTCGCTGTTTTGATACCTCATTGAAATACAACTTCCTATTCCAGTAGCTTCTTTCCAAGAACTGCAGGCTTGTGGAACTCTCTTCCTGCTGACTGTTTTCCTCCTACCTATAGCCTTGGTCTTTTCAAGACTAAGGCCAATAGGCGTCTCTTGTCTTTGCAATAATTATCTTTCGTTTTTGTTAGCTCCTTACATCAAGTGGCTTCATGCCTTGTCTGGAGCGATTTCCATAAAAAAAAAAACCAAAAACCAAAAAACGTCTAACCTCAGCATAAGACAAGAATATGAAAAATGAAAATAATCTCTTATATGATACACTGAATAAAAATTATTATACACTGAAAAAAAATTATTATACACTGATACTTTTGGGTTCAAATTACTCTAGTGCATGTACTCACGTAATGAATGCCTCTGTGTAAGGA
>OY744550.1:24289871-24344871 GCA_963556195.1 Sepiola atlantica
AAGATTCTAACCGTCCCTTTAAGTGCAGTTGTTTGTATTTCTCTTGCACTCGGTTCACCGGGTATACTCGCCAGATAGCTTTTCAAATTCTTTTTCATTAGTGTTTTTCTTATATTTCCGTTTTTGCTGGAGATGGGGCATCCTACCGGATGCCAGACATTCACCAGCTATTTCAGACACTCCAACCGAGAGATCTTTTTAACATTCTAACCGTCCCTTTAAGTGCAATTGTTTGTATTTCTCTTGCACTCGGTTCACCGGGTATACTCACCAGATAGCTTTTGAAATTCTTTTTCATTAGTCCTGTTGCTCCTATAATTACTGGTATGATGGAGATTTTCCTAAGATTCCAGTTTCTTTTCATGTCGTACATAAGACCTTGGTATTTCGTAATCTTTTCCCTTTCTGCTTTGTTCAATCCTGCATCATTAGGGACACTGACTTCAACTAGGGTTGCTACTTTCTCCCTTTTGTCCTATATTATGATGTCAGGTTTAACAGCTCCGTTTTCTAGATATGTAGCTGTAGTTAGGTATGTATGTATGTTTAAATGTACAAGATTCACTCCTAAACTAACTGATCATTATGAACACAGCTGGTGGGCATAAGAATAAATGTGGGCTATATTTAGATCACCGAAGTTAAGCAACGTTGAGCCTGGTCAGAATCAGATGGGTGACCATTTGGAAATACCGGGTGCTGTATGTAAGAGGACATTGACACCTCTCTGTAAGAACTGCAAAAACCTAATGTCGTCATCTTCCCTAACCGGGATATAAATGCGACTGCAGACCACTTGTGAATTTGATATTCCCTAGAAACTTCCTCTTTCGGAGGAAGCCGGTTCAACCCGCCCAGGGTGAATGTCGTAGCAGGTACAGGTAGGTATATTTAGTTTAATTTAATTTTATGCAAAGGAGGTAAAAAAAAAGGTGGAAGTCCTTGAAAATTCAAATACCTCTGATTTTTTTTGTGAGATTTTTACAATAGGTCATGAAGTAATATATCTTCCCCAAATTTCAGTTTGTTTGAAGTATTTTAAAGGGATTTTAGGGGCATAATATAGGCACAACCTACTATTTGAAAAATTTAATATTTCAGATTTGCATTAAATTTGATCCATAGTCATGAGACACCAATTAAGCAAGATTCGTTGAACTTCAATTTCTTTCTTAAGTGTCCTTAAGCCTTAAATTTTAGACATTTTCTCAAATGAAAATCATGTAATGGATTTTGATCACAATTAGAATTAGGATTGTAAACATAAGGTTTTGTATGCTGATTTTAATCTTCGTAATGGGGTTATAAAAGTGGTGCAAAACTATTCTGTTGGGACAGAAACAACGCAGAATCTACTTGTGTTTTATAAAATTTATCGACATTTTAATAGTTTATGACGGTTGGAGAACTCACTCTAAAAATTAACCTATTGCTGTGATTGTAAATAAAGACCGTTTTTTTTTTAAATCTAAAAAGCTTTTACACTGGACAGAGTACCAAAAGGAATTTCTAACCTAATATGTTCCACACTGTCAGCCGAGCTCCAGCCACTGTCACATCCCTGTGCTTGTTTTACGAGTACTTCCACGGAATGTTCTCTCACAAACTTACTGAACTTGTATCCCATCAACATAAATACCCAACTCCACACCCAGGTTGCACCTCTATAAATCTGACCCTTATCACAGTACCCTTTTACGTTTTAGTGACAATATGCCTTGTTTGGGGCGAACAAAAGTAAATTTAAAAAATAAAAAAAATTTTTTTAAGTGAAACGTCGTAAATAAAAATTGAAGAAAGTTTTTTTTTTTAAATGTAAAAGAAAAAATGAAAAGTTGTAAATAAAAATTGAAAAAAGTTTTAAAAATGTAAAAGAAAAAATGAAAAGTTGTAAATAAAAATTGAAAAAAGTTTTTAAAAAAATGTAAAAGAAAAATGAAAAGTTGTAAATAAAAATTGAAAAAAGTTTTTTAAAAAATGTAAAAGAAAAATTGAAAAAAGTTTTTTAAAAAATTTAAAAGAAAAAATGAAAAGTCGTAAATAAAAATTGAAAAAAGTTTTTTAAAAAATGTAAAAGAAAAAAGTCGTAAATAAAAATTGAAAAAAGTTTTAAAAAATGTAAAAGAAAAAATGAAAAGTTGTAAATAAAAATTGAAAAAAGTTTTTAAAAAAATGTAAAAGAAAAAATGAAAAGTCGTAAATAAAAATTGAAAAAAGTTTTAAAAATGTAAAAGAAAAATGAAAAGTTGTAAATAAAAATTGAAAAAAGTTTTTTTAAAAATGTAAAAGAAAAATGAAAAGTTGTAAATAAAAATTGAAAAAAGTTTTTAAAAAATGTAAAAGAAAAATGAAAAGTTGTAAATAAAAATTGAAAAAAGTTTTTTAAAAAATGTAAAAGAAAAAATGAAAAGTTGATTATCTCCATTGCCTATTTAGTAAGCTGAAATTTCTACAGATACATAAGATGTTTTCTTTCTTTCTTTTTCTTATCATTTAATAAATACTGGATGAATTTGCGTAATCTTTTCTGTACAATCTTATTTTCAGCTAACACTTAAGTACATAACAAAGTTTATACATTTCTTTAAATATTTTCATGTCATTGTGAAACAGCAGAAGCACCCTTTTTTCAGAATTTATAAGACACCAATTCCATTTAGAATGAAAGTAAAGAACAGAGAATACAGACCACAATGCCAAATCTTAGAGCATTAGAAATATAATTATTGCGAAAAAAAAAAGTGGAGATTTTTTTCTGATATTACTCATTCGGCCGTCTTCAGTGTAATGACAGAACAATGATCAGATGGATATGCAATGTCGGGCCAGATCAGACCTGGCATATCAGCTCGGATTCTTACTAGCCAATTGTCATTTTTATCGTTGTACCATGTTATTCACAATATAGCTACAAATTATTAGTAAATTAGAAGGCAATACAACGCAGAGGTGTAACGGATAGACACAAACTGAAGCAGATTAAGACATAATAGTGGAATGAGTTAAGCATTTTTCAACTTTTTAAAAAAATACAATACAAATATAGATTTTGGAGCGACTTTCAAATAAAAAAAAATGCACAGACCTTGAGAAGGTGGAAGACTGGAGTAAATTTTGATGACCCAAGAAAACTTAGATGCAAACCATCAGCTAAGACTAACTTCTTCAATGGTTACGATTTTCTTTGCATCTTTTACATTTTTCAAATTGTTTATATTTTTCATATCTTTCAGATTTTTATATTTTCAAATGTTTGCATTACAGTAAATTTTACTGACTTATCTGTCGAATTTCATCTGATGATAAGAGCATATCTTTGAAAATCTATGGATTAAGGAAAGAAAAATGTTTTCTTTTATATAAACCTTGTTTGAACAAACTGCTGATTTAATAAATATTGCATTTTATCCAATTTATATTCCCATCACTTATCTTCTGATACTATTGCTCTATCTCGTATATCGAGCTTTGACTAACCCTAACCCCTGATGATTTGTGTGATTTGGTGATAGAATATTCAATTGATAATCGAGATGTCTTCACAGTAACCAAATTCAAGCAAATAAATTTCTATTCTGAAGGAGGAAAACTACAAAGTGTAGCCCAAAAGCAGCGAAGAAAAAAAAAAAAGGAAAAAAAAAGGAAAAAGAAAGGAAAGAAAAAAAAAGGGGGAAAAAAAAAAGAAAAACAAAAAAGAAAAAGATACACATAACCAGGTACCATCATCAACAGAAAAAAAACCCTGTAACGTCTTGTTTACATTTCTTGGTGACCAAGATGGACTCGTCCACACAAAACTTATGTGAAGATGAAATGGAAAAAGTGGATATATATATATAAAATAATGTTTTGTTTTTTTATTTAAATGATTATGAATTTTTTTTTTAATGGAAATCGCTCCAGACAAAGCATGAAGCCACTTGATGTAAAAAGCTAAAAAAAATAAATACCACTTCAAGGTAAAAAACTAGCCAACAATAAGTGTTAAATAGATAGATTCTGACCCAGAAAACAGCAATTCTCCCTTCTTTGTCAGAAACATCGCTCATGTAATGTGAGGACTAAAGGACAAAATAAGGAAAGCGAGAGTTACGAGGCTGATGAAAGTAAAACCAAGTTAGTCACTTTCTACTCTCCTAACATACTTCTGAAGACTGGATAACTGCATCATTCATAAGCCAAATGTATTATTTATTTTTGTTCAACACGTATTGTTGTCTTTTTTTTCTATCCTCTCCTGACTTTCCTGTTTTTTTATCTCTCATGTGTGTTTTAAATCGTAAATCTTCAAATAAACATTTTTCAAAGTAGCATTTTTTTATTATCTTTCTCCCACAGTGGTAAGATGTGACACAAGGTCGGAAAGTGGGATTGAAAAGCCAGCTCCCTAGAGGCAGAACATTCTGGTCTACAAAAATATGCCTGGGCAGACCTGTCAGCATTCCCCGGTAGGGGCGCCTCGGGCGATTAGCAATAAACTAACCCCTTCTCAAAGGGTAAGAAGGCAAAGCCTGGGAGGGTGGACCTCCTAGAACTGCACAGGACAAATCCACAGACCGGCGGAATCAAGGCCCGTAGGCCAAGACAGTACCGGTCTAAGGGGTGTAGCATCTATCGGAACAGATACTACACTTTGATCTCAGCCAAAAGGCCGAGAACATTTTCTTATTTCAGTTTTTTTTTTATAAAGACGAAATATTGAAATCTCACTATATGAGTTACATTGATTGTATTGTTTTGGTAGATCCGCTTTTTCCTCTTCAACTCTACATCTTGTTGGATTTTATCCAAATGTTTTATATAATTTATATATATATATATATATATATATATATATATATATCGATTAATTCCAATGACCATGCATAAATCATTCCGAAGTCATCATTTTCATACAACTTCATTGACCTTGCAATTGGAAATTTTCGGATATTATAAGGAGTATAAAATTGAAAATATACACTCCTTGTAAAAACTTACAAATGCATATAGGATACAGATGCATTTTATAAATATCTTGGTAGTAAGCCGAAACTATTGTATGCTAATAATAAAAACAGATTTTGTGAAATGGTGTGAATCTGTTCTTTCTTTACATTTGATGTGGTTTACATTAAATCAAAATATTTTTATACCAAAGCTCTAGCCTCACATGATTGCGCTATTACAAGCGCTTTATGTTATAAAACTTATATTTTAAATATTAAAACTTTAAACATAAATAAATAAATATATATATATATATATATATATATATATATATATATTAGCATTTTAGTCTGAAGATTCCCCCGGGGATGAAACGCGGGAGCCTCTGTGTAGCTTAATTGCCATAAATATATTTTCATAGCTTACTATATATATATATATATATATATATATATATTAAATTCCCGAAACAGTTTTTCATGGTAAACAACTGATGATCCCTTAAATAATGTTAGAAGCAAACTAATATAATAACTGAAAAAGTTAAATTGACTTACATGAGTGATTTTCCACTGAACGACTTACGACTTAAAGTTTTTTTGTTTTTTTTTTTAAATATAGTTTTAATGGTTGAGAAACTTCCAAGACTATATATATATGTGTGTGAATATATTTGGCTGTGTAGTCAAACTCAAGTATGAAGCTCAATGAATGTTCCAAGGGTTCTAATATGTTATTCCAGAGCAATTATAAATTGAGATATTTTCCAACAAAAGCAAGGTCTCATATCACACAAAATTGTTTTTTTATTTAAAAAATAACAGCTGTTTCTTCATAGCCACACAATCAGAACATTGGTAATAACAAATCAAAATCTTATAGACAAATGAATCTTCAGATTTACAGAAAAAAAAAAACTTATTATCAAATATTTTTCACAAAAACATTCATTTTTTCCTTTCAATACACACGGTGATTCATCACATGTATCCAAGGAAAAACATGGATGTTTTCATGAAAAATATTAGATAGTAAGTTGTTTTATTCTGTAAATCTGAAAATTAATTTGTTTATAAGATTCAGACTTTAATCTGCCATTTTCTTAATTTAAGAGAGTTCACCTTGAAATATCTCACACAAGAAAAATATGATTCATTTGTCTATAACATTCGGACTTGGTAATTACCAATGCTCTGATTGTGTAGCTATGAAGAAACAGCTGTTATATTTTAAAACCAATTTTGCATGATATGAGACGTTTTTGTTGGAATACATCTCAATTTGTATATACATGTGTGTGTGTGTGTGTTTGAGTTATCACAGCTTGGAGAAGACTTGTAACTATGATCTTTGCTTGTTTTGCTATTGGACTTTACCTTTTAATCCCCCTTAAAAAAAAACAAAAAAAAAACACAAGCACTTTTCTGCATATGTCTAGTGAGTGAAATGGATGAGATCTCAGCTCATGAAGGGAAAACCTAAATCGATTAGCAATAAAAATAAAGTCTAACAACGAAGCAGTCAAATAGCATAGTCACAAGTCTTTGTTTGAGATAGTCCATATTGGTCACCAAATAATGTTAACAAGAATAGTACATCCCACTGCCAACGTCACCATGCGACTAAAACGCTTCACTTACTTGCTCTTTCTTGAAGGCGTGATTTTATCATTGTAACAGAAAGCAATATTTATTTAGTTATGATGGATTATGACTGCTTAGGATTATTAAAGTGTAGTATCTGTTTAAGTATATTTTAATACAAAATGAATGCTTGGGTTCAATGACTGGCTAACGAATGGTGCAAGGACTACAAAAGCCGACTCGGGAAGCTTAACCTTTTCTTCATTGAGTGCTAACGTTTACGCAGTGATCTCATTTTATCCTACAATCCTGTCAATGGCCATTTTAATCTCCCTCAGAACCTATTATTCATTCCTGCAGCAGAAAGAGGTCTATGCGGACACTACCAGAAACTGTTTCCTCACCGATTTCGATTGAACCGGAAAAAGGTCGCTTTCTCAATCAGGATCTGTGGAGCTTAGAATGGACTTCCAGGAGATGTAGTAAATGCGCCACTGACGCAACAATTCAAGGCGAAATTAGACAGGTGTTGGGTCACTGTATCCTCTTCTGTGTAAGTTTCTACTCACCCCCCTTTCCTACATGGCAACTGAAGCATTGCTTGTTTTATTTTTTTGCCAAATTTATTGAATTGAATACAATGATCTTAGTAAACAATATTGTGCATTATACTTTTAAATTACTACATACAGAGAACCTAGAATAGAGATAATAAAGGTCAAATTTTCTTGAAGCTTTTCTTGTTGTTTTGAAGTTTAATACAAACATTAATCTAAATATTTTACTGTGAAAACCTATTGACACTAAATTAATCTATTTAGTATACTATTTAAATTCATCTATTTAGTATACTATTTAAATTCATCTATTTAGTATACTATTTAAATTCATCTATTTAGTATACTATTTAAATTCATCTATTTAGCATACTATTTAAATTCATCTATTTAGCATACTATTTAAATTCATCTATTTAGTATACTATTTAAATTCATCTATTTAGTATACTATTTAAATACATCCATTTAGTATACTATTTAAATTCATCTATTTAGTATACTATTTAAATTCATCTATTTAGTATACTATTTAAATTCATCTATTTAGTATACTATTTAAATTCATCTATTTAGTATACTATTTAAATTCATCTATTTAGTATACTATTTAAATTCATCTATTTAGTATACTATTTAAATTCATCTATTTAGTATACTATTTAAATTCATCTATTTAGCATACTATTTAAATTCATCTATTTAGCATACTATTTAAATTCATCTATTTAGCATACTATTTAAATTCATCTATTTAGTATACTATTTAAATTCATCTATTTAGTATACTATTTAAATACATCCATTTAGTATACTATTTAAATTCATCTATTTAGTATACTATTTAAATTCATCTATTTAGTATACTATTTAAATTCATCTATTTAGTATACTATTTAAATTCATCTATTTAGTATACTATTTAAATTCATCTATTTAGTATACTATTTAAATTCATCTATTTAGTATACTATTTAAATTCATCTATTTAGTATACTATTTAAATTCATCTATTTAGTATACTATTTACTAGTGGTACTTAATAGCTGACCTCCATGAGATTGTTAAAAGCCACAATCCTTTCTGCAATCCAAACACATTTGACACGAATAAAGTTTGATCTATGTCCGACTTGTCCACCAAGTTTCAATCATGAATGCCCAATAGTGTTTGGTTTATTCCTTATGACACTGGCATGTTATGGCCCTTTGTTGACCCAAACAAGGTTAGAGAGTAATTGGGAGTAATTAACCTTGAACATCTCTGGCATAACATCCAGAAAAATAAAGAATATTTGCATGATTCAGATACTTATAGCCTACTTAAAGCTAGAGAATGGTCACTACTGTGAGAAAGAACTCTGTTTATAAATGTTAAGTGTTAGATGGATAACAAAGTTCCTTTAGGAAATAATGTTTAAAGGGAAATGATTCTTGTAGTCCTTGCGAAAATACATTTTGAAGCATGATTTATCTGTCTAAAGTTATCTACATTGACCAGACACAGCAAAACAGGGAAATTGCAAAATGAAGGACGTTACCGAAATCAGTTTACCGACAGACAATTAAACTCTCCTTACTCATAATAATTTTCCCAGTTGTAAAATTGTTAATAAATCATTTTATATTGTTGATCTCTATAGAATCGTTTTCATCCAGTTATTTCTTCATATTTTGTCTTACCACACACAAACCACTTCACAACAGTTTGTATAATGTGTTTTTGCGTTTTTATATTTTGTAAACTGTAATAAATGTGCAACTTGTATTTGGTATTCGTTTTCTTTGGAATGGGTATATAAAGCAGCTGATAAGTAGATATAAGTGTATATTTGTGAATATTAATTTATTAGAAGCTTTAAAACAAATTAATTATGTAAATTTGAAAGACGCGTGATGTTTGGGAAAGTTTTGGAATGGGTATATAGGAGCTGATTAGTAGATATAAAAAGAGAGCCATCAAAACTAATAATATAGTTTCGGCTTCAGACAGACAGATACATAATCTCCATTATAATTAGATATTGGTTACAAACCCAAGTAGTAAAGTTTAAAGACATTTCTTAAAGCAGAAGACAATTTAATCATTTCTTTTTATGTAGAAAGAATACAAATCAGTTTATTGACTAAATGTGTATTTTTATGTGACAATGTGGTTTTTACTGAAAGTCAATTGTTCATTAAAAGTTCAAGTTTATAGACGTTAAAAAGTTCATGTAAACATTTGCTTTGTTACCGTCCTCTTCGAAATAATCTGTTTCAGCTGATAAGTTTAAAAAGCTTTTATGGATATATCAGAAACATTAGGAAGTTTAATCGGATGTCCTGCTTGCTTGGCAGGCCGAAAGCGTTCGTTTGAATAATGTCGATAGAGAGGTGATCGTAGAGCCAGGTCAACTCACCATGGTTCCTGATGTGATGAGACATTGATAGACCCAGGTGGCCGAGGAAGTCCCGCACGGCAGAACCAATCGCTCCACTCGTCACCATGACAACCGGTTGTGATTTATGCTAATGTAGAGTTTTATATGAGGTTAATTTAATTATTATTATTATTATTATTATTATTAGAGCATGTGCTGTTTTTAGTGTCAAGTTAAAACTTAATTTCTGGAATAATACAGAAAATATGAAAATAAATTTGTTTTTATGCGATCTCTAAACAATGGTGAAAAATATTTCACTGATATTTATTTTTATTGATTTTGCTTCAAATAAAATTCTGAAACATTTTCCTTTAGGCATCTTATGCTTATAATTTTCTGAAACATTTTAAAAAACCTTTGTGGATATATTCGAAACAGGAAGTTTCATCAGATATCCTACTCCGTCCACTCATAACTCTTGCAATCACATTAGCACATGCTCTACTCTGTATTCCAACAAATTAGCAAAAAAGAAAATGGCCGCAATATGTAAAAGAAAAAAGACATAAGAGTTCAAATTTATAGACGTTAAAAAGTAAACGGGATTTACTTTGTTGCCGTCCTATTCTAAATAATCTGTTTTAACCGCCAAATCTACAAGAAGCAAATTTGGATTATTCGGACGACTGTTCTAATCTTGAGTGTTATTCTCACAATGATGTAACCTCTGACCTTCTTCAGGTGTATCTTGTCAAACTCGGGAAACTTTCTATTGAACTCGGGAATCTGCACGGAATTTCGAACGGAACTCCCAACAAAATTCATACTAGAATTGTCCGCAAGGACCCGTGGCGTAACGGATAAAATACTAAGTAAAATTCAGTTCTAGATGCAGTCTTCTGAAGGTTGAAGGTTCAATCCTCAGTGCGGGTGATACTAGGAATCGCAAATTACTGAAGACTTCTACCTGGTCATGGCTGATGGAACAGGAGCATGCTACCCTCATGGATTAAATAAAGAGTTCCGTTCGAAATTCTGTGCAGATTTCAGAGTTCAACAAAATACAACTGAAGAAGGCGGGAGGTTACATCGACCGAAACGTTGTGAGAATAACACTCAAAATGAGAACAGTAGTCTGAATAATCCAAATTTACTTTGTTTTCATTTTAAATAATATGTTTCATAAATAATATGTTTCAACTGCTAAATTTAAAAAGCTTTGTGGATATATTCGAAACGTCAGGAAGTTTGATTGGATGTCCCGCTGGTTTGGCAAACTGGGAGCAGGCTTGAAGCGTTCCCTTGAATAATGGCGATGGTCCCCAATGTAGTACGATATTGATAGACCCAGGCAGTTTAGAAAGTCCTGCGTAACGGAACCGATAGCTCCACTCCACTTAATAAAATTCAGCACTCAGTTAAATTAAGTATCCTATTTTTTTGGGAAAATCTTTTTTTCTTACATTAAAATATTTTGATTGATCGAAAAACAAAAGAGTAAATAGAATTTAGAACATTAAAAAAAAAAAAGAATTAAAGAAAAAAGTGTTGCTTACCATTAAAGAACTTCCACTGAGGAAAGCAGCCAAATTGTTCCAGGTTAAATCAATGTCTTTTAACAGTGTCTCCAATCGTTCATTGGTCAAGGCTTTAAATGAAATGATAAAAGCAAATATTAATTAAGTGACTAGCCAAAATAGCCTCCCTACGGTCGTCTATTTTTGCTAGGCTGCCGCGTCGGAAATGAACGCTCACCAGTAAACCGATGGAGACTCAGTCATATTTCGTGGGTGGGTAGACATCGATTTTCTGTTTCTAACCAAGAATATTTTTAGTTTAAAAACAAATAAAACATGTTTAAAACATTTTTTTACCCACTCTCTCCAAAAGTTTTTTCACCCTCCCCCAAGAATACTAATATT
Organism: Sepiola atlantica; assembly: GCA_963556195.1. Classification (NCBI taxonomy): domain Eukaryota; kingdom Metazoa; phylum Mollusca; class Cephalopoda; order Sepiida; family Sepiolidae; genus Sepiola; species Sepiola atlantica. Next base: position 24,301,228 of record OY744550.1, read on the forward strand.
TTCAGTTTAAAAAAAAGGTCGCCCCCCCCCCCAAATTTATTTTTTGCCCTTCTCCGTAATAGTAATATTTTCAGTTAGAAAAAGAGAAAAAAAAAATAATATCTACCCCCCCTAAATTTCTCTTTGTACTCTTCCCCATGAATAGTTATATTTTCAGTTAGAAACAGAAAAAAAGAAAAAAATTTTAACCCCCCCACCCCAAAAAAAGAAAAGATATTTGTCACCCTTCCCCATGAATAGTAATATTTTCAGTTAGAAAATAAAAAAAAGGTTTTACCCCCCTCCCACCAAAATTTTTTATTTTACCCTTCCCCATGAATAGGAATTGTATTTAAGTTAAAAAAAAAATTAAAAAAATTTTTTTTTACCCCCCCCCCCAAATTTTTTTTTAGTTACCTTTCCCCATGAATAGTAATATTTTCAGTTAGAAAAAGGAAAAAATAATTTCCCCCCCTCCCCCAAAAATTTTTTTTGTTACCTTTCCCCATGAATAGTAATATTTTCAGTTAGGAAAAGAGAAAAAAAAAAAATTTTTTTTACCCATCCCCCCCAAAAATTTTTTTTGTTACCCTTCCCCATGAGTAGTAATATTTTCAGTTAGAAAAAGTTAAAAAAAAAAAATTTTTTTACCCCCCCCCACCCCCCCCCAAAATTTTTTTTGTTACCCTTCCCCATGAGTAGTAATATTTTCAGTAAGAAAAAGAAAAAAAAAAAAAAAAATTTTACCCCCCCTCAAAAAATTTTTTGTTACCCTTCCCCATGAATTAAGATGTTTTCAGTTCAAAAAAAAAAAAAAAAAGTTTACCCCCCCCCCCCAAAATTTTTTTTTGTTACCTTTCCCCATGAATAGTAATAATTTCAGTTAGGAAAAGAAAAAAAACATTTCCCCCCCCCCCCACCCAAAAAAAATTTTTTTTTTGTTACCCGTCCCCATGAGTAGTTATATTTTCAGTAAGAAAAAAAAAAAAAAAAAAAAAATTTTACCCCCCCCCCCAAATTTTTTTGTTACCCTTCCCCATGAATAGTAATATTGTAAGTGAGAAAAAGAAAAAGAAAAAAACATTTTTTTACCCCATGCATAGTTAAAATAATGTAACCAAATTAGTAGGCGCCTCGGTCATATCAAAGAACTAATGTTTAAATATGCTATTGAAGGCGCCTACGTCATATGAAAGAACCAGTTTTGTTATTTTTCCAAAACGGTTACCCATTTAGTAATGGCCGAGATATTTGTTGCTTAACTTCCTATTTACAATAAAACACCTTTGCTTATAAACGTAATGAATGTAAAGACTGATAATGTGAAAAGATCCTCTCAAAATGACGTCACTTCCGTTCCAACCGGAAAGATGATTCAGCAATTTAGGTTTCCTAAATGGTCACCGATTTATGAATGGCTCGGATATGCCTTGTTTACTTTTACTTATAGTAAAAAACATTCTCGGTACAACGTAATGTAAATAATGAATGAAAACTGTGAAAAAATCCTCTCACGATGACGTCACTACCGGATAAACCGGAAGTATGAGTCAGCAATTTAGTTTTCCTGAATGGTCACCGATTTACTAATAGCTCGGATATGCCTTGTTTACTTTTAACATTTAGTAGAAAACATTCTCTTAACAATGTAATGTAAATAATGAATGAAAACTGTGAAAAAAATCCTCTCACAATGACGTCACTAAAGAGGGGAGGAGAAGCCTGGGAGGGTGGACCTCCTAGAAATGCAAAGGACAGACTCATAGACCGGCGTAAATGAAGACCCGAAGGCCAAGACAATACCAGTGAAGACCCGAAAGCCAAGCCAAGACAATACCAGTCTATGTGGTTCAGTATTCATCGGAACAGATACTACACTTTGATCTTAGCCAAAAGGCCGAGAAAGACTTGAAATTTTAACAATAATCGCCATTGGAAGTATGGTTGAGAAAACACGCTGGTTGATGAAGAAAATGGGTTTGTATTAATAATTTTTCTTAATATCACCTTATCGGAACGTATTGTGAATACATATTGAAACTTGATAATAGCAGTTATAAGTGTATATTTGTAAATCTGAATTTAATTGAAGGTTAAAAGGAATGTATTATGTAAATGAGGAAGATCGTCTAATGTCTAAACGACGTTTATTAAGGGTATAAAAGGCTGTTTAAATCTATTAATTTTAGTAAGATTCTTGCCACGTTTTCACTTCTAATCGCCGCCTTGACTTGAAATTTCGTTCTACTCCAATCTAATAAGGTTATTTAATGTTATCTAATGTAAATTTAATTAATTAATAATAGTTTCCTAATTCTACAGGTATAAAAATATTATGAACGCTGACTCGAAAAGCTTAATTAATAAAATCTTAATTACTCGAGACCCTCCCCTCTCTCTTCTGTTTACAAAAATTCCCCAGGACGGACAGACAGACATCCTGACAGAGAAAGTGCTCGTTATATTATAAGTGGACTAGCCAAAATAGACTCCCTAACGGTCGTCTATTTTTGCTAGGCTGCCGCGTTCTTGGGTGGTTAGACAAAACAAATGAAAAAAATTTGTCTCCGAATACCTTTTTTTGTTTTAAAAGGAAAAAATTTTTTTTTTTTTTAATTGGGCGGAAAAAAATTTTTTTTTTTTGGCGGGAAAATTTTTTTTTTCGCGCCGAAATTTTTTTTTTTCGCGCCAAAAAAGAAATGAAAAAAAAAAATGAAAAAAAAAAATTGGGGGGGGGGGGGGGGGGGACTTTCTTTCCCCCCCCTTAAACAATCGAGAGCGAACGCAGACCCCAATGTATTTCCAATGAACAGTTATACGATCATTCATTTGTAACTGGAAGAAGTTGAAAAAAAAATGAATCCTTTATCTATTAAAATTAAATAGGATTTTATCACTTGTCATGTTGGAGTTGAGGTTAGCGCGTTCGGCAGTTAGCGTCAAGGTTGCGAGTTCGAATCGTAGTCTCGGCGGTTACATTATTTATTGTTTATTTCTGAAATTACGTTTACAAAAATTCTCGACGACGGACAGACAGACATCCTGACATCGTGACAGAGAAAGTGCTCGTGATATTATAAGTGGACTAGCCAAAATAGACTCCCTAACGGTCGTCTATTTTTGCTAGGCTGCCGCGTTCTTGGGTGGTTAGAAAAAACAAATGTAAAAAATTTGTCTCCGAATACCTTTTTTTGTTTAAAAAGGAAAAAAATTTTTTTTTTTTTTTTTTTTTTAATTAGGCGGAAAAAAATTTTTTTTTTTTTGGCGGGAAAATTTTTTTTTTCGCGCCAAAAAAAAAATGGGGGGGGGACTTTCTTTCCCCCCCCCTCCTTAAACAATCGAGAGCGAACGCAGACCCCAATGTATTTCCAATGAACAGTTATACGATCATTCATTTGTAACTGGAAGAAGTTGGAAAAAAAATGAATCCTTTATCTATTAAAATTAAATAGGATTTTATCACTTGTCATGTTGGAGTTGAGGTTAGCGCGTTCGGCAGTTAGCGTCAAGGTTGCGAGTTCGAATCGTAGTCTCGGCGGTTACATTATTTATTGTTTATTTCTGAAATTACGTTTACAAAAATTCTCGACGACGGACAGACAGACATCCTGACAGAGAAAGTGCTCGTTATATTATAAGTGGACTAGCCGAAATAGACTCCCTAACGGTCGTCTATTTTTGCTAGGCTGCCGCGTTCTTGGGTGGTTAGACAAAACAAATGAAAAAAATTTGTCTCCGAATACCTTTTTTTGTTTAAAAAGGAAAAAAAATTTTTTTTTTTTTTTTTTTTTTTAATTAGGCGGAAAAAAATTTTTTTTTTTGGCGGGAAAATTTTTTTTTTCGCGCCGAAATTTTTTTTTTTCGCGCCAAAAAAAAAATGAAGAAAAAAAATGAAAAAAAAAAATGGGGGGGGGGGGGACTTTCTTCCCCCCCCCCCTTAAACAATCGAGAGCGAACGCAGACCCCAATGTATGTCCAATGAACAGTTATACGATCATTCATTTGTAACTGGAAGAAGTTGAAAAAAAAATGAATCCTTTATCTATTAAAATTAAATAGGATTTTATCACTTGTCATGTTGGAGTTGAGGTTAGCGCGTTCGGCAGTTAGCGTCAAGGTTGCGAGTTCGAATCGTAGTCTCGGCGGTTACATTATTTATTGTTTATTTCTGAAATTACGTTTACAAAAATTCTCGACGACGGACAGACAGACATCCTGACATCGTGACAGAGAAAGTGCTCGTTATATTATAAGTGGACTAGCCAAAATAGACTCCCTAACGGTCGTCTATTTTTGCTAGGCTGCCGCGTTCTTGGGTGGTTAGACAAAAGAAATGAAAAAAATTTGTCTCCGAATACTTTTTTTTGTTTAAAAAGGAAAAAAAAATTTTTTTTTTTTTTTTTTTTTTATTAGGCGGAAAAAAAAAATTTTTTTTTTGGCGGGAAATTTATTTTTTTCGCGCCAAAATTTATTTTTTTCGCGCCAAAAAAAAAATGAAAAAAAAAAAAATTGGGGGGGGGGGGGGGGACTTTCTCTCCCCCCCCCCTAAAACAATCGAGAGCGAACGCAGACCCCAATGTATTTCCAATGAACAGTTATACGATCATTCATTTGTAACTGGAAGAAGTTGAAAAAAAACGGATTCTTTATCATTTAAAATTAATACGATTATATCAGTTGTATTTGTGGGGCAGATGATAGCGCGTTAGGCAGTTAGCGTCAAGGTTGCGAGTTCGAATCGTAGTCTCAGCGCTTAAATTATTTATTGTTTATTTATTTATTACGTTTACAAAAATTCTCGACGACGGACAGACAGACATCCTGACATCGTGACAGAGAACCTGCTCGTTATATTATAAGTGGATTTGATTGATTGGCTACACCGATTTTGAAAGAAAAACATTAACAAAAAAAAAGTTAATAAAGAAAGGTAGTTTGCTTGAAACATTTTTTGTGGCATGTATATAAGGTGTGTTAGAAGTTATTTTTTCTAAAATCAGTAGAAATCTGTGGATCTACATTCTCATATAGCATGTCGTCTGCTTAATTGCCGATGCCGATTTCGAAAGAAAAACATAAAAAAAAAGTTACTTTTTATAACATCACTAGATTGGTTGATTTTCACTATTTTGTTTGATTAGCGTTACCAACTTGGAAAGTAAAACGTATATGTTACTGTCGTTACCACTATACCAGACTTGGCGGGCAATCATGTAGAGATGGTGTCTTGATAAGAGCACTGGTCGGCGTTAGGAAGGGCATAAAAATTCTTTGCCTCAAATAAGACCCCCCCCCCCCCAAAAAAAAACGAGCCCCAACTCTAATTAGGCTCCGTTTCTTAGTGTTTCGTCCGAATGAAATGAATTTTTGGTCATAACTAGTTTATTATATTCAAAACATCACATCAAAACACTAGGGCCTTTGGCCTTTTTTTCTCCGTTCTACAGCATGTGTTCTAGATGGCCTCCATTTAGCTCCGTGCATTTCTTGAGGCGCAGAACGAAGTTGTCCATGACGTTCTTACAGACTGAATTGGGAATGGCTCTCATCTCCTCCCTGATGGCTTCCTTGAGTTCCGTGATGGTTCTGGGTTTCCCTGCATACACTCTGTCCTTAAGATAGCCCCAAAGGAAAAAATCTGGGGGGCTTAGGTCCGGGCTATGGGGTGGCCACTCAAAATTAGTCTTGAGACTGATCACTCGCGCTCCGAAGTTCTCTTTCAGCCAATCTCGGGACAGGTTTGAGGTGTGAGAACTTGTAATATAACAAACACTTTCTCTGTCTGTCCGTCTGTCTGTCTGTCCTAACTTTGGTTTGCCCCAAGCAAATCTTTTATGCGATGGATCATTTTAAATCTTAATAAACGAAGAAAGTGAATATACTGTTTCTAGCGATTACACATATTCAGCTTTTATTATCATTACTAACTATTAATAATGTTTATATTGCATGTGTATGCAGTGTGATGATGTATAGAAGTGAAACGTGGCCAGTGAGAGTTGAGAACATGCGTTGCATGGAGAGAAATATGAGAATGATACAATGGATGTGTAATGTGAGTCTTAAAAACAGGCTTAGATCTGATGACCACATCATATTTGGTGTAACATCCATGTTACATGCAGGGTATGTATTGGGCAGCTTTTAGAAATTGACTTCCAAAGTAACCTATCTCTGGCCAGGTCTTTATTTATATCCCTCAGAGGAAGATTAAATCTGGACAGTATAGGGAGATGTGCAGAACAGGAGACTTTGTTGGTTTGGTCACATTGAAAGAATGGATGAATGTGCTTGAGTTAGTAGATGTAGAACAATTAAGGTAGCAGGGGAAGGCCAAGGAAAACATGGTAGAATTTGATAATGGACTTGAGAGAAATAGGGATAAATAAAGACCTGGTCAGAGATAGGTAAGTTTGAAAACCAATTTCTAAATCAATCCAACACATGCCAGCGTGTAAAACTGAAGTCTAACCGAATATGATGATGAAAGAATAGATGAGAGTTCTCGGGTTAGTAGATGTAGAACAATTGAGGTAGCAGGGTCAGCTGACAAAGAAAACATGGTAGGATTTGATAAGGATGGACTTGAGAGAAAGAGGGATAAATAAAGACCTGGTCAGAGATAGGTAAGTTTGGAAGTCGACTTCTAAAAACGGTCCAACACATGTCAGCATGTAAAACTGATGTTAAACCGAATATGATGATGATGATGATGATGTGAGGAAGATGATGATGATGATTAATACTTCCAGTATTTGTACTCAACAGCTAAAATGAGGGATTTTTCTTGCATAATTTATAGAAAACACCCAAAAGACTATATTTAGGTTACCATGTAATAAAGTTATATAAACAAAATAAAGCTAACATCTTCAATATTGAAAAAGTTCTTGGTGGATGCTCATATTCTCTAAAAGTTGCACGTTGTTACCTAATTGCTTTACTATAAACAATGACTCAATAATTTGAATTGGCAGGTGACAATCATTTTTCAAGTTCATGTAAGTGAACTAAGCCGAGGGAAATTTAAATCTATGAGACAATATGAATAATAATCAGTAGCAAGAAGAGGGAAATAATAATTGCTTAGTCAACTTGAAGAAACACTATCGTAAAACAGGCTGCACTTTATACTCCCATCAATAGCATCGATTAGAAAAGTGAATAAAAATGATCTAGTCAACTACACATTACGGTACTCTCTGCGACATGCACCTCTCCATCAATTGTGATACTCTCTGCGACATGCACCTCTCCACCAATTGTGATACTCTCTGCGACATGCACCTCTCCATCAATTGTAATACTCTCTGCGACATGCACCTCTCCATTAATTGTGATACTCTCTGCGACATGCACCTCTCTGCTACATGTACCTCTATGTCAAGTGTGGTACTCTCTGCTACGTGTACTTTTCTATTAATTGTAATACTGTTATGTGTACCTCTTTATCAATTGTTATACTCTCTGCTATGTGTAGCTCTCTAATTTTGACACTCTCTGCTATGTGTACCTCTATCAAGTGTGACACTCTCTGCTACGTGTATCTTTGTCCAGTGTCATACTCTTTGCTATGTGTACCTCTCTGGCAATTGTGATACTCTCTGTTACGTGTACCTCCCTGTCAAGTGTGATACTCTCTGCTACGTGTACCCATCTAGTAATTGTGATACTCTGTTATGTGCATCTCTTTATCAATTGTGATACTCTCTGCTACGTGTACCTCTTTATCAATTATAATACTCCCTGCTATGTATACCTTTCTCTTAATTGTGATACTCTAAGTGTATGTTTCTATCAATTGTGATACTCTCTGCTATGTGTACCTCTTTATCAATTGTGATACTCTCTGTTACGTGTACCTTTCTATTAATTATGATATTCTGCTAAGTATATCTCTCTGTCAAGTGTGATACTCTCTGCTACGTGTACCTCTTTATTAATTGTGATACTCTTTTTTATGCTAGAGCAATTCTTCTTTACAGTACAACGTAAATACATTTAGTTCTGTGATGCATCTACAGAAAGACAATAGAGTGAGTTCATTTTTTAAAGTCGCATAGCGCACCGTACAATTTCGTTTAGCTAGAGATTTCATCCCCATAGCAATCGATATGTCACCAGAGGAATGATGCAGAAAGGGTCTGGCACCCAAACTTCTATTACTTATGGCGCTCTCTGCCATGCCATATAGCAAAGCCATTTTTTTTATCTGCAGTGTATTGTAAGTCCACTTGGCACTGTTATGCATCACAGAAAGTAGCATGAAGTACATTTCTGCAATTTTGTTTCGTTTGACTAAACTTTGGGAGGTGTAAGATGCAATCTATCTCCATAACCAGGAATGTCGTCATTTTTGGAGAAACGATTTTTTGAAAGGATTTCTCACCAAAGTGTTACCACGGTTTCGATATATGCTTTATATTTTTGTTCTAATTTTTTATCTTCCTGTTCTTTTGTTTATTTGCGTGTTACAGAAATCAATATGGTAGCTAGAAGATCCCTGTGTCCTCACAGGGATCTTCTAGCTACCATATTGTTATGAATAATATTGGGGAAAGAAATGATTATCCGACAATGTGGAAATTAATCCGTTTGAACTTGCAAGAAAGAATACATGTACACAAGTTGCATGTGTATGTAGGTGCATATAACATTCATAAACTGATAATATAACAAAGAATCACTGAAGAGTATCATCATTAGGTTCCTCATAAAATTGTACGCAAGAAAAGTTGTGCTTAATCTGGCTACAAAAAGTAAAATGTCATCTTTGTTGTTTATGTGGCGGATGTGATGATCCTGAACACGGATTGAGCAGTGGAAGTGGCCCCGACTTGCCTCACACCCACCATAAAAGGGTCCATCTCTGCCTGGCATGTAATTCGAACATTAAGGAAATGTTGAAATCAAAGGTTACTAATGTGGATCGAACTCACAACCTATGAGACACAAAATGACTGGTTATTGCAATGCAATAAGCAAATTCACTAAAATGATAATATTTAATAAAAAAAAAAGATGAGCCAACAAATTATCTGTATTCTGATTGGTTAAAAAGAATTAACTGAGATAATTTACTGAAATCTGCTGACTTGGTGCAGTGGAGGAAATAAAGGAGAAGGAATAGAAGCGAGAAAAAAATGTCCAGTGATTTGTGAACCGCATTATTTTTGACTGAGGAAACAACTCGATTATTAATAAAGAGAATATTTTTTATAAAATATGGGACAAACTTATCGCAGTCAAGTTGAAATTGCAATAAGTTTGTCCCAGTCAGGAGGAAAAAAAAATGAAGAAAAAGAAGGAAAAAAATATGCTTATTCTTCTGAAGATGGTATATATTACCGAAAGTACTCAAGTTCAAAAAAAAAAAAAAAAAAAAAAAATGTTTTTAAGGTAAATAAATAATTTATTTTAAAAACAAATAATTTGCGTTGTGAAGGTTTTCTAAATATTTTATAAAAAAATATTCTCTTTATTATTGCCATTCCGCCAAAGTTTCCAATGTGTGACTTTTCAAAATAACTCGATTATTATTTTCATTTTGATTCAGTGAAATTGAGCTTTAATGGCCGTATTCAAGTCAAAGCGTAAACGTTTCCCCAATCGAGTTTCAAACCTTTTTCAGTTTATGATGACGTCTTTTCAAATGACACTTATTTTTTATCGACTTTAATCAGATAAACCAGTCACTAATTTGAACCTTGTGAAGCCAGAGGACAATTTGAATGGTGCTCTGAAATCTCTTGCAAAATGCAACCCTTATTGAAAGTAATTTGAATTTTTTTAATGGTTAACATATCAATTTCTATAACAGACAAGCAAAAAAAAATTTCTCTTTTATATAAATAAGTATAATTTGTATGAATGTTTGGCTTATATCTTAGGAATGGAGAAAAAAAAAGAAGTAAAACTATATTTGGAATCAACTGGAAAAGTAGAAATAAGTAAACATCTTTTTTGTCCACTAAGTCACTAGAAAATACTTTTTTAACTATCAAAAATATAAATTCTTCTAATATGGTTTGCAACAGTTGTAAAAAATATAGAAAAAAAAATGGAGTGAATTGCAAGGGGCTTAATTATAAAAATTTATGGTACAATCGACACATTTATCATAAGGAACGTATTTATACAAAAATCATTTCTAAAATATCCATAGAATTTAAATATTTTATGAATTTAAAGGATACTTTTTGTTTTGTTTTGAATTACTCTGAATTATTACAGAAAGTAAAATGTCATCTTTGCTGTTCATGACATAAGCACGTCTTTTTGAATGACACTTACTTTTATCAGCTTTAACCAGTCACTAATTTGAATCCTAGTAGACCCAGATAAAATCAAACGGAAAATTTGAATCCTGGTGAAGCCCAGATAGAATAATAATAATAAAAAAAACTCTGCTGACATGAAAAAAAAAATTAAGAAAAAACTTTGATGTACGCACCCGTGACAGTAAGCATATATCGTACAAAATAAAATCACGTAAATTGATCAGTTTTTTTTTTTTTTTTACAAAAGAAAATAAAATTTTATGACTAAAAGACGAGCGTTGATCTATAGACGCTATGTTTGAAAACTAATGGAGATAACTCCAAAAATCCAACTTTTGCAAACTCTTCAGAAATAGAGTTTAGAATCAGCCTTGTAAATAATAGCAATTCCTACGAATTCCCATTAATCACTTAAAAATGATTTTCTTTTGCAAAAAAATAAAAAAATTTACGTGATTTTTGTGTACGATATATGCTTTCTGTTGCATGTACGTACATTACATAAAGTTTTTTCTTAATTTTTTTTTTCATGTCGGTAGAGTTATGGTCTTGAACCAAAAATTTGATAGAATTAAAAGAAAATTTGAATCCTAATGGGGCTAAGAAAGTATCAAAATAAAATTTGAATCCTAATAAGGCCAAGATAGAACCAAAAGAAAATTTGAATCCTAATTAAGCCAAGTTAGAACCAAAAGAAAATTTGAATCCTAATGAAGCCGAGTTAGAACCAAAAGAAAATTTGAATCCTAATGAAGCCAAGATAGAACCAAAAGAAAATTTGAATCCTAATTAAGCCAACTTAGAACCAAAAGAAAATTTGAATCCTAATGAAACCGAGTTAGAACCAAAAGAAAATTTGAATCGTAATGGGGCTAAGAAAGTATCAAAATAAAATTTGAATCCTAATGAAGCCAAGATAGAAACAAAAGAAAATTTGAATCCTAATTAAAGCAAGTTAGAACTAAAAGAAAATTTGAATCCTAATGAAGCCGAGTTAGAACCAAAAGAAAATTTGAATCCTAATGGAGCTAAGGAAGTATCAAAATAAAATTTGAATCCTAATGGGGCTAAGAAAGTATCAAAATAAAATTTGAATCCTAATGAAGCCGAGTTAGAACCAAAAGAAAATTTGAATCCTAATGGAGCTAAGGAAGTATCAAAATAAAATTTGAATCCTAATGAAGCCAAGATAGAACCAAAAGAAAATTTGAATCTTACTGGGACCCGGACAAAATCAAAAGAAAATTTTAATCTTTATGAGGCCAAGATAGGATTCACATTTTCATTTGGTTCTAATCTGACACAGATGGAATAAAAAAAAAATTTGAATGCTAATGATGCCAAGATAAAACCCAAAGAAAATCTGAATCCTAATGGGAGCCAGATAAAAATTTTTTTAAATTTGAATCCTAATGAGGCCAAGATAGAACCAAATGAAAATCTAAATCTTAATGGGACCCAGAAAATTTTTATGGGATAATGAAATTTATTGAAAAATATAACTATTATTGAAACTTATAATAAAATATCCTAATTTAGTAAAATATTTTAGTAATCCTAAAAATATTACAATTCAACAAAATATTTTTAAAAAATACTTACTCGACATTCTCATGGTAACTGTAATTTTGCATACAACTCGATAAATTTCTATGATTGCTGAAAGACAAAAGAAATATATGCAAAATGGTAAAAACACATAAAAACTGAGAGTAATATTGGATTTAAAAATACAAATTTTATACAGTATTTATATTGTAGTAGCTAGAATACCCGTCCCAAGATAGATTTATGATAATGAGATACCCTTGGACTCTTTAATGAGCATTAAGAAAAAAGAATCAATGCAATACATAACATACTGTTGGAAATAAATTCCAATGTGTAATATATATTCACCATATTTACTTGCTGGATGCAACTCAGGAGATTGGGGCTACCATGCTAGTAAAAACACAAGCTAAGATTTGTCACAACTCTTTGATAAGTCTAAGATTAAAATATGATCACAAAAATAGTTCAAAGCCGTCAAAAACATTTTATCAATTGTGAAAACTGAAAATTCATCATACACAACTGAAGTTATGAACTTAAAGAAAATGTTTCAGATTTCACATAAATAGGTATTGATATTATAAACATTTTTATAATTTTAATTTTCTTATAAAAAAGTTCTAAAATTATAAATTATTTTAGAATTTATTTTTATTTTAATTTTTATAATTTATTTTAATTTTCTAATAAAAAAGATCTTAAAATTATTAACAATTTTAGAATTAATTTAAATTTTATTTTAATTTTTAGAATTTATTTGAATTTTATTTTCTCATAAAAAAGTCTATAAATTAAATTTTTTTTAGAATTAATTCTAATTTTAAGAATTAATTTTAATTTTATTTTAATTTTTTGAATTTAGTTCAAAACAACTGAAGATATGAACTTAACAATTTTGTAATTTTCACATAAAAAAGTCTTGAAATTATAAATATTTTTAGAATTTATTTTAATTTGTAGTATTTATTTCAATTTTCTTATAAAGAAAGTCTTAGAATTATACATTTTAAAAAAAAATTATTTTAATTTTATTTTTTAGAACATATTTTAATTTTCTAATTAAAAGATCTTAAATGTATAAACATTTTCAGAATTTATTTCAATTTTATTTTAATTTTTAGAATTTATTTTAACATTATTTTCAGTTTTAGAATGCATTTAAAATTTATTTTAACAATTTATTTAAATTTTACTTTAATTTTTATTATTTATTTTAATTTTTAGAATTTATTTTAATTTTCTTATAAAAAGTCTTAACATTATAAATTTATTCAGAATTAATTTTAATTTTTAGAATTTATTTTAGTTTGCTAATAAAAATGTCTCAAAATTAATAACATTTTTAGAATTTATTTTAATTTTATTTTAAGAATATATTTTAACTTTATTTAAATTTTTAGAATTTATTTTAACTTTATTTAAATTTTTAGAATTTATTTTAGTTTGCTAATAAAAATGTCTTAAAATTAATAACATTTTTAGAATTTATTTTAACTTTATTTAAATTTTTAGAATTTATTTTAACTTTATTTAAATTTTAAGAATTTATTTTAACTTTATTTAAATTTTAAGAATTTATTTTATCTTTATTTAAATTTTAAGAATTTATTTTAACTTTATTTAAATTTTAAGAATTTATTTTTACTTATTTAAATTTTAAGAATTTATTTTAATCTTATTTGAATTTCTAGAATTTATTTGAATTTTTAGAATTTATTTTAATCTTAATTTTTAGAATTTATTTTAATTTTCTAATAAAAAAGTCTTAAAATCATAAACATTTTAAAAATTTATTTTTATTCAATTTATATTTTTGAATTAAATTAATTAATTTATATATATTTATATGTACAGGATACTCTCCTAAACTAATACACTGATCATTATGAATTTTGGAATATATATATTTTTTGTAAATTTTAACATTTAGGGGGTGCATGTATGTACAGTTAGGTATGTTTATATATTTCTATTTATAGCATTCACTTCTAAACTAATTAACCCATAATTATGAATTTTGGAATACATCTTCTCGGCATAAGAGTGGGCTATATTTAGTTTAATGTAGTTTTATGCAAAGTGGCAAAGAGGGGGTGGAAGTCTTTTATAGATATTCAGATATTTCTGATTTTTGTGAAATTTTAATAGGTATTAGACATCAATTAATAAATATTCACCCATTTTCAGTTTATTTGGTGCATTTTAAAGGGATTTTAGAGGGTATAATATGGACATAAACTCCCATTTGAAAATTCAATATTTCAGATTTGCATTGAATCTGATCCATAGTCATTAGACACCAATAATTAAGCAAGATTCCATTAATTTAAATTTTTTCTTAAGACCCCTTAATTTGAGACATTTTCTAGAATCAAAATCATGTAATGGATTTTGATCACAACTGGAATAATGATTCTAGACATAAGGTTTAGTATCATTATATGTTGATTTTAAGAGGATGTAAAAGTGGTGCAAAACTGTTCTATTCGGGAGGAATTCATTTTACCCGTTCTGAGAAGGGTATTCATCTATACATACATTCCCCTAATGGGTGGAACACTCTGGTGAAGGAAATGATGGTTTCCACTTAGCGTAAAAGCCACATTCTTCTGTAAAAAGAATCTAGTCTTCTTGGTTATCAGTATCATAAAAAAATGTAAACAAATGAATAATTTCATTTAAATACGATACTTCTTGTCCCAGTTTTGAATCTTGCTATGTCTAGCCACACTGATGAGTCATAAATTATCAAAACGTACGTGGGGCAGGGGCACTTTGGCGATGGTCTCATCAGTAGGTGGTATAATCCTGAATAGGCTTCACACTTGATGGACCATACACCCTCCCCTTTTATCACTGGGGTTTATCTCAAAGATAAGGCCTATCAAAAGAATCCTCAGACTACTCCTGAACTCTGAAGAAGGCCATCACAACTAAAATCAGGACGGGGCCAAAAGAGAAGTGTGTCATGTGGTACTTTTTAGGGGGTCAGTCTATTTATATGCGTGAAAAACCATTCACGCCAGACTGCCTATGATATTTATAAAAAAATGAGCTGAGGGGGAAAGAAACTGTTAAAATAGAAGGGAGATTTTTTTATTGAGAGATTTATACACAAAAGTTATCAGTTTAGGTTTGAATATTTCAGAAAGTCTCAAAAAATTAATATTTTGAAAGATGGAGGAGAAAAATTATGCAAACTTGGGTCAATAAAGAATTACCATAATCAGTCTTAATAAAATAAGGTTAATGCAAGTGTAAATGTATAAAATAAGGTTAATGCAATTGTAAATGTATAAAATAAAGTTAATGCAAGTGTTAATGTATAAAATAGGGTTAATGCAAGTGCAAATGTATAAAATAGGGTTAATGCAAGTGCAAATGTATAAAATAGGGTTAATGTAAATGTATAAAATAGGGTTAATGTAAATGTATAAAATAGGGTTAATGTAAGTGCAAATGTATAAAATAGGGTTAATGTAAGTGCAAATGTATAAAACAGGGTCAATGTAAATGTATAAAATAGGGTTAATGTAAATGCAAATGTATAAAATAGGGTTAATGTAAATGTATAAAATAGGGTTAATGCAAGTGCAAATGTATAAAATATGGTTAATGCCAATGTATAAAATAGGGTTACTGCCAATGTATAAAATAGGGTTAATGCAAATGTATAAAATAGGGTTAATGCAAATGTATAAAATAGGGTTAATGCAAGTGCAAATGTATAAAATAGGGTTAATACAAATGTATAAAATAGGGTTAATGCAAGTGCAAATGTATAAAATAGGGTTAATGTAAATGTATAAAATAGGGTTAATGTAAATGTATAAAATAGGGTTAATGCAAGTGTAAATGTATAAAATAGGGTTAATGCAAATGTATAAAATAGGGTTAATGCAAGTGCAAATGTATAAAATATGGTTAATGCCAATGTATAAAATAGGGTTACTGCCAATGTATAAAATAGGGTTAATGCAAATGTATAAAATAGGGTTAATGCAAATGTATAAAATAGGGTTAATGCAAGTGCAAATGTATAAAATAGGGTTAATACAAATGTATAAAATAGGGTTAATGCAAGTGCAAATGTATAAAATAGGGTTAATGTAAATGTATAAAATAGGGTTAATGTAAATGTATAAAATAGGGTTAATGCAAGTGTAAATGTATAAAATAGGGTTAATGCAAATGTATAAAATAGAGTTAATGTAAATGTATAAAATAGGGTTAATGCAAGTGTATAAAATAGGGTTAATTCAAGTGTAAATGTATAAAATAGGGTTAATGTAAATGTATAAAATAGGGTTAATATAAATGTATAAAATAGAGTTAATGTAAATGTATAAAATAGGGTAAATGCAAATGTATAAAATAGGGTGAATGCAAATGTATAAAATAGAGTTAATGTAAATGTATAAAATAGGGTTAATGCAAATGTATAAAAAAGGGTTAATGCAAGTGTAAATGTATAAAATAGGGTCAATGTAAATGTATAAAATAGGGTTAATGTAAATGTAAATGTATAAAATAGGGTTTATGTAAATGTATAAAATAGAGTTCATGTAAATGTATAAAATAGAGTTAATGTAAATGTATAAAATTGAGTAAATGTATAAAATAGGGTTAATGCAAGTGTAAATGTATAAAATTGGGTTAGTGCAAGTATAAAAGTATAAAATAGGGTTAATGCAAGTGTAAATGTATAAAATAAGGTTAATGCAAGTGTAAATGTATAAAATAAGGTTAATGCAAGTGTTAATGTATAAAATAGGGTTAATGCAAGTGCAAATGTATAAAATAGGGTTTATGTAAATGTATAAAATAGAGTTCATGTAAATGTATAAGATAGAGTTAATGTAAATGTATAAAATTGAGTAAATGTATAAAATAGGGTTAATGCAAGTGTAAATGTATAAAATTGGGTTAGTGCAAGTATAAAAGTATAAAATAGGGTTAATGCAAGTGTAAATGTATAAAATAAGGTTAATGCAAGTGTAAATGTATAAAATAGGGTTAATGTAAATGTAAATGTATAAAATAGGGTTTATGTAAATGTATAAAATAGAGTTCATGTAAATGTATAAAATAGAGTTAATGTAAATGTATAAAATTGAGTAAATGTATAAAATAGGGTCAATGCAAGTGTAAATGTATAAAATTGGGTTAGTGCAAGTATAAAAGTATAAAATAGGGTTAATGCAAGTGTAAATGTATAAAATAAGGTTAATGCAAGTGTAAATGTATAAAATAGGGTTAATGTAAGTGTAAATGTATAAAATAAGGTAAATTAAGTGTAAGGGTACAGAATAGGGTTAATGTAAGTATAGAGGTATAAAACCGGGTTAATGTATGTATAATTCATAAAGGTATAAAATTACTTACCCATAATGTAGTCAGCTCCCTGACCTGATTTAATTACCTCGTTACACACAGTGGAGGTACTAATGGAGTTGAAGACATTATTAGCTTCTTTGATTTTCTGATAACACTTATTCAAACACTTGGTCCATTCATGACAATGTCTATCACTACCCTGAAACAAAAATACAAAAAGCATTAAATGGATTCTAAAGTGATGGCTTCTAAATAATTTGTCTGCTGCTTCATAAAATGATAATTGTTTTTCTATTATTTTGATTTTAATAAAAAATATCTGCGTCTAACACATGGTTTTTTTAAAGCCATTTTGCCTCTTTTTTTAAGTTTTAAATATGCTTTAAAAAAAATGAACTTTCCCAAATTTATACCTATTAGCGACCATGCACGATTTAAGTTCAAATTAAAAAGAGACATTACACCGTAAGTCCACACAATATTGGACGCCACTTCAACAAGACCAGAAAGGACTCTTACAAAAAAAAAAAAAAAATCAGGTTAATACCTTTTTATTTGTTTAAAGCTTTGATGAGGCTAGTTGTACCGAGTGAAATTATTAGAAAAAAAGGTCAAGATGAAAAAAAAAAAAAATTTTGATTTTAATAAAAAATATCTGCGTCTAACACATGGTTTTTTTGAAGCCATTTTGCCTTTTAAGTTTTAAATTTTAAAGATACTTAAAAAAAAAATGAACTTTCCCAAATTTATAGAAAATATTATGTTTGCAAGATGGTATGTCCTGTATATGGAACATTTATTTGATAAAAACTACTCTTGGCCTTTTGGCCAAGATCAAAGTGTAGTATCTGTTCCGATGGATACTGCACAAGACTGGTCCTGTGCAGTTCTAGGAGGTGCACCCTCCCAGACTTTGCCTCCCCTCTTTGGGGAGGAGTAAGTTTATTGCTTACTGCCTGAGGCGCCCCTACCGGGGAATGCCGACAGGGCTGCCCAGGCAATTTTTAAATGGCCAGAGTGCTCACCTCTCGAGCGCTGGCTTATCTAATCCCACTTTCCCGACCTTGTGCCACATCTTACCTTGTGGGAGGTAGATAATAAAAAAAAAAATTTAAATTAAAAAAACGCTCCATATACTTTTACAACTTTTGTCTTTGGACATTCAAAGGTCTCTTAATAAGTGCATAGTGGTTAATATTTCATGACTTTGATTTAAGTTTAATTAAGAAACTTTTGAATAAATTGTTACTTTAAATACATAATATTCATCAACAATTTGGTAAAATATGAAAGAAATGCTCACTTAGACCATTAATATATATCCATTTTTGTGTGACCCCATTTACTCGTCTCCCCACAAGAGAAAAAAATAGGCACATCAGTTTTTAATGTGGGAAGTATCCAGCTCCCCAAAAGAGAGCACTGAATGGGACAAAAATTTAAAAACTTTCCCCAGTCGAGAAGGATCTCTCCTCTTCTGATCAAGAACAGGACAAATTACTACACATTGATCCCAGCATGAAGGCAGGGAAGTCAGTATTTTCCAGTGAGAGAGAGGGCGGCTCAGGTGATTAGCAATAAACCAATTCCCTCCTCATAAAAGAAGTTTTCGGATAAGATATTTGGAAGAGAAAACAACGGGAAATTTCCTAGTTTCCAGGTGTCGTCTGGATATGTTATTGACATTTGGAATTACTTAAAAACAACTTTTTTTAATAAAATTTTGATTTATGTATTTGTTATTTAGTTGTGTTTTGTTGTTATTCATTTAATAACATTAACTGATACTTATTTTTCATGCAATATTTACCTTATTCTTATTGTAATGATCATTCTTCATGTTCAAATTTATTTGTTATTTATTAAACAAACTTTTTTTTGGGGGGGGGGGCATTTTTTAATTGGGAAACATTTTTTTTTTTAAAATAAAAACAATACATAACATACCAATAAATATATAAACCATGATTTTCCTACGATCAATAACATATCTTCTAAACTAGAAAATTATCAAACAACATTCATAGTTCTCCAGAAATTGCAGTTTATGAAAAGTAGGTTTCTTTCTTTTTTGATGGGGTGTCCAGTCTATTTAAGTATATTTACCTGTTCCCTCCTCCCACTGCAGCAAAATTAAACATGAGGTCAGTTTAACGTGGGGAAAGCAAACTCCCACTCTGGATGGGTGCAAAATTTGCTGTTATCAAACATGTAAGTATTTGGTAATAATAGAACTATATCAAACAGTTTCAGTTAAAAAAAAAAAAAAAAAAAAAAAAAAAATTGGTTCACTTTCCAGTATACAAATGAAACCAAAAAAAAATAGTAGCCAGAAATTTTTACCATCATCATATTCGGTTGTATGACTGTTTTACATGCTGGCATGTGTTGGACGGCTTTCAGAAACTGATTTCCAAAATAACCTATCTCTGGTCAGGTCTTTATTCGTCCCTCTTTTTCTAAAGTCCATCCTTATCACTTCCTCCCATGTTTTCCTTGGTTTCCCCCCTGTGAAATGAACCTGCTTCCTCAAATTTATTCTAACTAAATATATAGCTCTACTTGTTATCAAGCACTATTATATAAACACAGTAAGGATTCACAGGATTGTTTATCTAAGTTCTATGAAAATATCTACACCTGGAATACTATATATAATTTAAAACCCAAAATTTTGTAGTAAAAAAACAACTCCTCCCCAACCCCAAAACCACTAGAAAGAACCAATGTTATTTATAAGATTAAATGCCCTTTAGGAGAATGTAACTCCCATAATAATAATAATAGTAATAGCTACATTGGTTTTACAACCACTACTCTATTACCGCCTTACCATGCATCTTGTTAACTCTAGTTCAATTTACCAAGATCTACAAAAACATAATTGCCCTCCCTCTGATTTAAGACAAATTCTAGTTAATAACACTAAAAAAATACATTCCGAACCCAATTAAAAATACTGGAAGCTATCTACATAAAAATACAACAACCTACAATTAATAACATCACGTATGAAACCAGTGGCAACATTTTAAAATGCTTAACGTAATGCGATTTTATTCTGTGATGCCACTCCAGTGTCACTGAATTTAAATCGTCAACAACTTTCTAGGAACAATGAAAAACGTTCCCTGCGCGTTTCTCCTCAGTCTTTTAAAAAAATATTCTTCTTTCTCCAGCTTTTTTGTTCATTCGTTTTTGACACCCGATCATGATTCGACAAAGAATCAAAAAACCTCTGGAACATTTATTAATTTTTTTAGATTTTAATACAAAAAAAAAAAAACATCAGAAAAATAAAAAAAAATAAAAAAAGGTATAATTAAACAGACGAATTCTATTATTTTTAACAATGTTTGCAAGTATATATATATATATATAATTATTAATGACAATATATGTATTAGCATATAATATCAGTGCCCTTTTACTTTGCAGTCTCCATAAAAGATTCAGCTCGATGATTGTCAATTAGTGACAACAGAGCAGATATAAGTCAGGTTCATATTATATTCCAATAATCATGTTTTTATTTTATTATTTTTATTTTTTCATATTTCCAAAAAAGATAACATTTCTGTGAGATATATTTTTTACGGTCCGTTTCATTTGTCTTGTGCCAAACAACATTTTTATGTCAATATCGTCTCTGCAACACTACAAAATCATCAGAAAAAATTCACAAAGAGCAAAAAGTTCTTGGATTAAAGTGTCTTGAAAAAACCTACACTAGTGATTCATTTTTGGGTGAAAACGAACAAAAAACAAAGAAAAAGAGCAAACTCACACGTGGGGGAACACACTAATACGCCATTTTTTTGGAAATGTGAAAAAATAAAAATAAAATAAAAACATGGTTATTGGAATATAATATGAACCTGACTTTGGAAAACATTCTTCAGAAGTTCAAGCTGTGACCAGAGAAAAGAGTCTAATTTTGTCCATTTTTTCTTCCCACGCACGCAGACTGGTCACTCGATCCATTAAATCTTTTTATTTTGCTATTCTAAGAAAATGTCATTTTTATGAAACCTTGAAAAAACAATTAAATTCACACTCTGGGCTCACTGTGCTCCGCCCAGGCCATGCCTATCGATTGAAAATAATAATAATAATGTAAGTCATTCACCTCTCCTTTATATAATAGATAACATTAGAAATGGCTGAAAACGAACGCTGGCCTAGTTGACTCTCAAAGAATGAATAATTTTTATAAATAGATATTATTCAACCAGGGCAACACCGATCAAGAATTTACCAACTTTGTGGCGGTTTGTTTTGTAGTTTTTTACTTTTAGCTGGACATACACATAGACAACAGAAGAGTTTGAATTACCTACTAGACACTATCCTCGAGTGTCTTCGGTCTCTCCATACAAGGGTTTGTCAGGACAACCTGACATGAGGATACTTCACTCTACAAGTAAACCCTGACCAAATATTAAAAATTACAATGTTCGAAGCCCAAATAAGATCCCCTCGACACAGCTATACATTGGCTCATGCGAGGAATGGTGCACCTTCTCCTGGTGATGTTATCTCAAGTAACGGCACTTAACTGGATACTTCACCAGACTAGATGAATTCTTGTCCTGGAATCCGGTGAGACCAAGAGACTACAAGAAAGATATACTATAACATAGTTAACTGGTCAATTTGGGAGAAGAAAATTAATGTTCTTCACTTCTTTACTAACTTAAAGTTTGAGAAATAAAGGAGAACTTGAATATAATATTCAAATGTCTATGTATCTCATATAGAGATCAAGGGTTAGCCCCAGGAAGGGGCCCCATGATTTCTGAGAACTTTGAGTGAAGTAAAATGAAACAAAAGACAACTGACTTTTATATAATAGACTAGCAAATATGTGCTTCCTCCGGCCGCAAATTTTTGCTAGGCTACCGCATCACCCCCTTCTCTGTCGCTGTCTACGAGAGGGTGTTCCTATTTACTTGTCTAGAATTACATAATTGTGAAACAACTACATACAATGTGTAGTTAAAGCTAAATAAATTGTTTTGGACAATTAAAATAATTTCCAACAGTATTAATTACGTTTACTCATTTATTTATTTTTTGTTTATTATCGCTTATGTTTTAATTCATGTTTTGAAACATGACATAAAATCAAAATCTATGATGTAATGCTAAAGCTATAATTATGTTATCAAGGTAATGTTTTAAGATCTATTCATGAGAAAATCTAAATAGCTCAGTTCGTAGAATATCAAACTGAAGATTTCAAGGTTTCGGTTTTGATTTCCGGTCATGGCGTCCAATTTATTTGTTGGGGGAATTTATTATTTAGTATTAAATGCAATATTTTTTATTTCTAAAAGAAGTTACGATATACGTTTAAAAAATTCTGACTGGCGGACAGACAGACACAACCACAGAAAAAGTACCCATTATAAATGGATAAAGCAAAACAAATTAAAACAAGTCGCGCATGTGTGGTCCCCCTCTGTATGTGACTCGATGTGGCGAGTGTAGAATGCAATAAATTTGGGCAATTTGGGGCATTCCCCCCCCCCCCTTTGACCCTCTGGGGGCGCGAACCAGAACTTTTCTGAGGTCAAGGATGCTCATTTTATATCCAGAACAATTGCCTATACATTTTGGCCAAGGTTCAGAAAAATTGAATGGATGGATCAAACGTTATGGGAGAAAAGGGTAATTTTTTTGCCATTTTGGGGGCTTTTGACCCCCTGGGGGCGCAAACCAGATTTTTTCCAAGGTCAGCGATACTTATTTTCTATTAGGAACAATTGCCTCCACATTTTGGCCAAGTTTCAGAGAAATTGAATGGATGGATGAAAAGTTATGGGGCAAAAAATGTCATTTTTTGCCATTTCAGGGCCTTTTGCCCCCCTGGGGGGGGGGCTAACAAGATTTTTTTTTTTAAATCGGAGAATGTCACTTTCTAAGCTGACCAAAATTACAACTTCATGCAAAATTTCAGAGAAATTCAATGGATGGTTGCGGAGAAAAATTCGGATGGACGGACGGATGGAAATGCCTCGAAACATAGGTCCCCCGATTTTATAAATCGGGGGACCAAAAAGTAATTAAAGAATATCATACCTGTACATCCTCAATAACACTGCTGTACCTGTCTCTGGCAATCAGGTTACTGCTATTACTTTTACTAAGGTTCGACAGAGACTGTGAAGGTGCTGAAGCAGAGGGTGGCAGTGGACCTAAAAAATAAAAAAATAATAGTAAAAAAGCACCTAAAACTTTTTTATTAAAAAGCAAAAAAAAAAAAAGCAGAATCTTTTTTTAAACAAAAAGAATATTTAAAAAAAAAGTAATTCTCTCTCTCACTGTATGAAATTCTCCTCCCCCTCTCTCTCTGTGCATGTAATTCTTTCTACCTCCTCACTCTCTGTATGTACTTATCTTCTCTCCTCTCTCTGTATGTAATTCTCTCCTCTCCCTCTCTCTGTATGTAATTCTCCCCCCTCTCTGTATGTAATTCCCCCCCCCCCTTCTCTCTGTATGTAATTCTCTCCTCTCCCTCTCTCTCTGTATGTAATTCTCTCTTCCACCTCTTTCTCTCTGTATGTAATTCTCTCTTCCACCTCTTTCTCTCTGTATGTAATTCTCTCTTCCACCTCTCTCTCTCTCTGTATGTAATTCTCTCTACCCACTCTCTCTCTATGTATGTAATTCACTCCCCCTCCTCTCTCTCTATGCATGTAATTCTCTCTATCCTCTCTTTCTCTCTATGTAATTCTCTCCCCCTCTCTCTCTCTGCATGTAATTCTCTCTCCTTCCTCTCTCTCTGTATGTAATCCCCTCCCCCGTATGTAATTCTCCCCCCCCCCTTCTCTCTGTATGTAACTCTCTTGTTCTCTCCTCTCTCTCTATGTAATTCTCTCTACCCCCTCTTTCTCTCTATGTAATTCCTCCCCCTCTCTATCTATGTAATTCTCTCTACCCCTTCTCTCTCTGATGAATAGATATAAAAAAAATTTAGAAAAAAACAAAAAAAAACTGATTATACTTCTAAAAAAAACATAATTAAAACTTAGTTTTGCTTGAATTGGTTTTAATCTTTATCACTTCCTCCCATGTTTTCCTTGGCCTTCCCCTGCCAACTGACCCTGTTACCTCAACTGTTTTACATCTACTAACATAAGAATTTTCAAGAGTTTGGATAGAATGTCAGAAAAAGTTTTCTTTAGGGATTCTCTAAATGAAAAAGTCACAAGGGCTTAACTCTGGTGATCTTGGCGTCCATCCCACATCTTCCCTTAAAGAGATCAAATGCCCAGAAAACATTTCTCTTTATATTTGGTTTAACGTCCGTTTTACATGCCGACATGTGTTGGATGGCTTTTAGAAATTGACTTCCAAACTAACATATTTCTGACCAGGTCTTTATGTATCCCCCTTTCTTTTAAGTCCATCTTTATCACTTCCTCCCATGTTTTCCTTGGCCTTCCCCTGCCTACATTTACTAACATAAGAATTTACATCCATTCTTTCAATGTGACCAAACCAACAAAGTCTCCTGTTCTGCTCACATCTCCCTATACTGCCGAGATTTAATCTTCCCCTGAGGTCATCAGAACTAAGCCTAACATTACACATCCATTGTATCATTCTCATATCATATCTCTCCATGCAACACGTCCTCAACCCTCACTAAGAGAAAATGAACATAACAGAGGCTAGCCTATCAAGCGAGAGCTGACCTGCTACTCTATCACAATTACAGCCCACACACTGCCCACTGCAAAGGTACAAGATCTTTATTCACCATCCTCTCTCTGTCTGCGAGATGGTGTTCCTATTTACTTATCTAGAATTATATAATTGTGAAAAAAACTACATACAATGTGTAGTTAAAACTAATTGATAACGTTTATTCATTTTTTTAAAAATTATCGCTTATGTTTAAATTCATGTTTTGAAACATGACATAAATTTGTATATTTATAAACTTGGGCTATTTATCACACTGACAGTGAGATTAAAATTAAAAAAAAAACAACAGAAACCACCACTTTATCAAGGCCGAGGCCACCCGTGGACAAGTGTTAATGTGATTTCTATTTATCCCCCTCCAGGAGATTAGACACAAGTGTCATGTGGGTTTGATGGAAGCGTTTTCAGTGGAATGACTTGGATTTGAACCTGGCACACCCAGGCCCTCAGTCCGCGTCGATACCAACTAAGCCACTGTGCCATCCCCAAACAACTTCATAGTCACATTAGAAGAACCATAGCTTTCTAATATACTGATCAGGTGTATGCGATCAATGGCATAATATTAGCTAATTTACATATTGCTTTGCAAAAGTTCTTCTCATTAATTAACTATTTGGTACTCTTATAGATGACGCACCATGTTTCCGTGATTTTGCGTCGTCAACGTTCGGGCAGGTTACTGAAGCGCTGACGACACAAAGTCACGGAAACATGGTGCGTCATCTATAAGAGTACCAACTATTCATGCTTATTGTTATCCAATTCAACGATTGTTTTCTTTTTAATATAACACATAATTCTATTTACAAGTATTCTTTATATTGTGGATTAGCAGGGCTATCCGGCGTACCTCGGGGCAAAAAGTGTAACATATTTCTATTAAAACTTCTATATCTCTCTCTAGCCGCCTCTCTATCTTTCTCCCCCCCCCCTCCCGTTTTCTCCCTCTCTCTTTCTCCTTTGACCAGCCCATTCCTCTCTATCTTTCTTCCCCCCCTTCTCCCGTTTCCCCCCTCTCTCTTTCTCCTTTGCCCAGTCCATTCCTCTCTATCTTCCCCCCCCTTCTCCCGTTTCCCCCCTCTCTCTTTCTCCTTTGCCCAGCCCATTCCTCTCTAGCTGGACATACAGACAGACAACTCTCCCTTATGTAGATTCCTCGAGGAACGAGTCGTATATTTTAGCTAGGCTGCCGCATCTCTTCCTCCTGTGGTACTGAAGAGTTCCACTGTCAACCGAGCAGGTTCAGTGAATTATTTCAGTGAGTTAATTTGAACCATAAGTTCAGTCAGTTAGCTCAGTCAGTAACCACTAACACTGCAGGCCTCAGGTTCGCGGTTTCGATTCCCAGTGTCGGCATAACATTTCTTTATTGTTTATTAATGTAAAATAAGTTTCTTACGTCTAGAAGAATTTCCGCTGACAGACAGAAAGAAAGAGAGATAAACAAAGTGTTCGATATATTATAAATAGACTAGCGAAAATAGACTCCCTAATGGTCGTCTATTTTTGCTAGGCTGTCGCGTTCTTGGGTGGTGAGATATTTTTAGTTAAAAAAAAAAAAAAAAAAAAAAAAATTTGTCTCCGAATATTTTTTGTTTAAAAAGGAAAAAAAAAAAAATTTTTTTTCACGCCAAAATTACCAAAATCAAACTTCCTGATGTTTCGGATATATTCACAAAGGCTTTTAAAATTTTCTAGTTGAAACAAATTATTTAAAATAAGACGGAAACAAAGTAAATGTCTACTTTTTTAATGTGTATAAAATTGATAAGAGTCAAAATAGAGGATTTGGGGCCAATCATCATCATCATATTCGGTTTAACGTCCATTTTACATGCTCAATCCTCATCTAAAAAATTTAAAAAAACAAAGTAAATGTTTACATTATCTTTTTAACGTGTATAAAATTGAACTTTTACGGCAATGTTCTTTTACGTATTGCGGCCATTTAAAAAAATTTTTTATAATTTGTTATTTTTAATTTATTGACTTATATGCTTTAACCTCTTAACTTTTTATAATTTTAAATCTGTTAAATTCTGTTGTTAAATTGTATATGTAATAAATTTGGAAAAATAAAACATTTTCTAGTCCATAGCAAAATAAAACTGTTGTCTTACCTGTATTGGTCTCAGCAGTAAGGTTTTGTACATTCCTGTTTTTATTGTCTTCGGAAACGATTTCTCCACTATTATCACAGATCTCACCCCAGACAGGTTCATCGTTTCGAAACTCAAGACTATCCAAAGATTTTGACTCTAGGGCTGTTTCTTGTTTTTGCAACGTTTCAAAGGCTGGGAATTCTGAACTAGATACGGATTGACTGTCAGTAGCCAAGTCTGAATCTCGTTGCGTTGGTCGCCCAGCAGAATTATAACTCAGTTCTAGACTGGATACAGACTGGGAATCTTCTTTCTGAAATTTGGGTACATCTTGCCAGCTTAAACTATCCGTGTCTTTTGAAGAATGACTATCCTCGTCTACAAAATCAAAATTCCCGCTCTGACTAGTTGGAATCGAAGACTGACCATCTACCGTTGTTTCAGTAGTCCTACCCCTCGGGGCAATACCTAGCCCAAGACCGGGTCTCACCATGACACGATGGGCAGTGTTCGGATAGTTTGCACGATCAGGTAACTCAAAGTCTTCGATTTCCTGGGAAAACCCACCAAATTCATCCTCCCCTTCGATTTGGTCATCCATTGGCGGTGGTTCCTGGTAAAGATCCATATCAGAAGAGGAGAGATCCAGACTGACGTTAGAAGCAGTCACCGGAGTGGTGATCTTTTTAAAACCTTGCTGCTGCTGCTTCTGACAACCCCTAGCAAGAATGGTTGGTGGTGATGCCGCCGTAGCAGCGAACGTGTTCGTCGGGTCATTTTTTTTTGACTTTGTCTTTTTAATGTCAACTTCTCGACCATCGATTCCAAGCTCACCACCTCCTTCTCCACTTGTTCCCGTTGTGATCTCCGACTGTGACGAATGGATCCGCGGAATGTCATCCCGTACTTTGAAGAGGCTGAGAATTTCCTTCTTCTGTAGGTTGTCTTTCACAATGGTGACCAGGGACGAGGAGGTGGTACTGCTTGCAGAATGCGTGGAATCAAGATCAAAACTGCTGCTCTCTGAATAAACGGCATACTTTTGTTCCGTGAAAGGGGAACTGCTTTGTTGCACGCCACTTGCGCCGCTCGACAAGTTGTCTTTTCTGAGATTGGCATCGAAATTTCCTTGGTTGAAATCGGCCCAGTTGTCTATGCAGCTGCTGGACGTTTGAAAATCCGCCCAACCAGACTCATCGTCGTCAACAGGCTGGACTTCAGAAGTCAAAGAACTATTCTTGATAGCAATATCATAAGATGGAGGTGCGATAGTCGGCATTTCACGGCCAGCTGAAAAAAAAAAAAAAAAAAATTAAAAGTCTTGATAAAATATTTCGAAATAAAGTTTTATTAAAATATTACTTAATCTTCAGATTTGTCCATTTTATTTTTAATATAAAATCCAATCAATACAAAACAACATATTTAACCTTGTTAATACAAAAAGGATTAAAAAAAAACTTCTCTTTAAATACAGTTGAATACCTGAAGAAGTCCGCATAGAAAATCCTATGAAACAATGAAGAAAAAAAAAAAAAAAAAAAAATCAGCATAAATAAAACAAAGGTATTAATCCCCTTAGCCTTCAATCCGAGTCTTACCCATTCAGACCTAAGTAAATGCAATAATACCAGTTATTTTTTGCAATATGGCCATGTTGAAAGAACAGATGAGAGTTCTTGGGATTAGTAGATGTAAAACAGTTGGGGTAGCAAGGTCAGTTGGCAGGGAGAAACACAAAGGAAAATATTAACTTGAGAGAAAGAGGGACAAATAAAGACCTGGGCAGAGAAAGGTTAGTTTGGAAGTCAATTTCTAAAAGCTGTCCAGCACATGCCAGTATGTATATAAGCTGTGTACTAGTATTATGGGCAAGGTAGATGGATGGTCTCTTAAGTTTTAATTGTTTTTTATTTTTTATTTTTTTATATATATATTTATTCAATTGTTTTCACAGCAGCAATTGTTTAAGAATTATGATGTTTAAATGAAACCCTAACAGCCTTCTGCAAGGGCTAGAATAATGGAAATTAATGAAAAAGACTTGGACAGTGCATTGAGACTATACATACATGCCATTGTCACTGCTGGTTTAGATTTATTAGACTGAGCTAGTGTTCAGGATAAACAGTCGGTTATAAGTTACAGACAAAATACTGAATCTTATCCCCCACCCCCTAAAAAAAAAACAGATACTATATTAGTAGGTATCCAAATCAAAATTTTATGTTCATCTTCTATTATATAAAGGGCAGTTGTCTGTGTGTGTGTGCGCGTCCAGCTAAAAGTAAAAAACTACAAAAAAAAACCACCCACAAAGTTGATATTTTATTGATCAGAGTTGCCCTGGATGAATAATATTTAAAATTTAAAAAAAAAATGATTTATTCTTTGGGGGTCAACTAGGCCAGGTTTCGTCAGGGGTCAGTTTTTCAGCCATTTCCAATGTTATCTATTATATAAAGAGGTGAATTATTATTTTCAATACATTAATGGGCTGGGCTGAGGTGAAAGAGGGGTGGGTGAAAGGGATGTGGAAAAACAGGCAAAGCGGAAAAAAGAGACGGATTGAAAGAGGTACAGAGATGGAAGTTTTCACTTTTTAACCGCTTCTATTTTTTTTTAATGACCCCGCACAATGCCGGATAGTCCTGCTAGTTATATATAAAAACTTTTAATGTGGGAACAGAAATCTTTGCAAAACATAAACAATGGTACTAAATTTATTTTGGTAGCACAATTAGCCACTGAATTATGAGCGTTCAGATTTTTGGGGAAATTAGAAAATTTGCAATTTTGTGTGCTATTGGTCCAGAAGCCAATTTTCAAAGTGTACAACTAAAAAAGACGGCTTCAGACAAGTGAAAAATCCTTACAAATGTAATGCCATCTTGTGGTAAATTAAAAGTAATCATGATGGAAGTAATAATTATTAGATCAAACCAGCTTATATATTGAGCAAAATCCCATTGCCCCTTGAAAAAATGTGAAAAAATGATATGCAAACGCAAATTTGACGGTTCATATAAGATTCATTTCAACAGCTAACGCATTGAATTTTCTTAATATGATTGACAAACACATTAGATAGTTTTTTCTTTTAATAGTATATCAATAAAAAAAAAATACGGTTTAGTCAATATAAAAAAAAATTGAAAGAATTTGATAATAGCAGGGGTGGGACGTAATGGGTGAAAATTTCAGATTCATGCGAGTAGTATTTTTTTGTGTTCATTTATACATAAATAACACTAAACAATCAAACATTTTGAAAATTTTGCAAAATTCAGTAGGTGCAGGTCAAAAATAGTCGTTAGGGCTCCACGGGACTCAAAATCCATCATTTTTCGGTGAAAAAGTGGTTTCATGCAACATTGCAGGTCCTAAAACATCCTCAAAAGCTATGAATGGATATAGATGGTTAAATCTGATATAGTACTTTAATTTAGAACCATTTTCAGACTGTGAAAGGGTTTTCATGAATATAAAATAGCAAAAAACTATTGGCCTGCACCTTCTGAATTTTGCAAAATTTTCGAAATGTTTGATTGTTTAGTGTTATTTATGTATAAATGAACACAAAAAAATACTACTCGCATGAATCTGAAATTTTCACCCATTACGTCCCACCCCTTCTGAATTTTGCAAAATTTTCAAAATGTTTGATTGTTTAGTGTTATTTATGTATAAATGAACACAAAAAAATACTACTCGCATGAATCTGAAATTTTCACCCGTTACGTCCCACCCCTTCTGAATTTTGCAAAATTTTCGAAATGTTTGATTGTTTAGTGTTATTTATGTATAAATGAACACAAAAAAATACTACTCGCATGAATCTGAAATTTTCACCCATTACATCCCACCCCTTCTGAATTTTGCAAAATTTTCGAAATGTTTGATTGTTTAGTGTTATTTATGTATAAATGAACACAAAAAAATACTACTCGCATGAATCTGAAATTTTCACCCATTACATCCCACCCCTTCTGAATTTTGCAAAATTTTCGAAATGTTTGATTGTTTAGTGTTATTTATGTATAAATGAACACAAAAAAATACTACTCGCATGAATCTGAAATTTTCACCCATTACGTCCCACCCCTTCTGAATTTTGCAAAATTTTCAAAATGTTTGATTGTTTAGTGTTATTTGTGTATAAATGAACACAAAAAAATACTACTCGCATGAATCTGAAATTTTCACCCATTACGTCCCACCCCTTCTGAATTTTGCAAAATTTTCAAAATGTTTGATTGTTTAGTGTTATTTGTGTATAAATGAACACAAAAAAATACTACTCGCATGAATCTGAAATTTTCACCCATTACGTCCCACCCCTTCTGAATTTTGCAAAATTTTCAAAATGTTTGATTGTTTAGTGTTATTTATGTATAAATGAACACAAAAAAATACTACTCGCATGAATCTGAAATTTTCACCCATTACGTCCCACCCCTTCTGAATTTTGCAAAATTTTCAAAATGTTTGATTGTTTAGTGTTATTTGTGTATAAATGAACACAAAAAAATACTACTCGCATGAATCTGAAATTTTCACCCATTACGTCCCACCCCTTCTGAATTTTGCAAAATTTTCAAAATGTTTGATTGTTTAGTGTTATTTGTGTATAAATGAACACAAAAAAATACTACTCGCATGAATCTGAAATTTTCACCCATTACGTCCCACCCCTTCTGAATTTTGCAAAATTTTCAAAATGTTTGATTGTTTAGTGTTATTTATGTATAAATGAACACAAAAAAATACTACTCGCATGAATCTGAAATTTTCACCCATTACGTCCCACCCCTAATAATAGGGTAAAAAATTAATTCATTAAATGTTTTACACTTTGCTTGATTTTTGTGAAAGACAACCTAACACCTAAAGGGAAATTAGAAGGCAATATAATGCAGAGGTGTAACGGATAGACACAAACTTAAGCAAATTGTGTCTATCCGTTACACCTCTACATTGTTTGCTTTCTAATTTGCCTTTCACAGTGGTTAAGTGGTTAACGATGCGGACTGAGAACCTGGGTGTGCCGGGTTCGAATCCAGTTCGTTCCACAGAAACACTGTCATCAAAACTCACACCCGACCTTGTGTCTAACCTCCTGGAGAAGAGGTAAAAAAAAATATATACAGGGTGGGCAAAAATAAGGGTCCTATTTTTAAAAATTCATAACTTTTTTATTTATTGATTTTTAAAAAAATTTTTTTTAGAATAAGTAAAGGACCCCTTCCGAAGCAAGCATGAGCCGTATTAGCCCTAAGGAACGTACCCTCATTTAGAAAACATTATTTTTGCTTAAAAAACTCAAAACAGTGTAAAAAACAATACTTTAGTTTTTGTAAGTTTTAAGAAGTGTTTTTCGGCTAAAATTTGTTTTGTTTATTTCAAAAAATCTCGGAAGGGTCAGTCTACACACACATAAAGTTTGGTGAGTTTAACTTTTATTTTGTGGAAGTTATTCAAATTCAAGTTATTCAAATTTAAAGATAGGACCCTTATTTTGGCCCACCCTATATATATATAAATACAGGGTGACCCCCCCCCCAAAAAAAAACGGGCTCCCGTGTACACTTTATGTGATATCTCCTTTATTTATTCACTGATTGCCCTTATTTTACAGGACATGGCAGAATCAATGACCGTGAGTACACCAAGACCTCAGTGGGAGCTGGGACAAAGAATACAGTGTGTTAAATTTTACTACAAGACAGGCTCGTTTAAGAAAACCCAGGACAGTTTCATGCATCAGTTCGAATGTGAAAAGGCTCCATCCAAAAGCAGAATTCAGAACTGGGTGGACCACTTCGAGAAGTATGGGACCATGGAGAACCTCAACGCTGCCAGTGAGAACCGTCCAAACCACTCGGCACGTCCCAAGAAGTGGACAGCCGAGCTGGTCGAAAGTGTGAGAGAGTCTCTCCAGGAGAGTCCGAAATGCTCTGTGTGTAAGCGAAGTCAGTCCCTCAGTATCTCCCGTGATACTTGCAGGAGAGTGCTGGTGAACGATATCAGAGCTTACCCATTCAGAATTCAGACACTGCAGACACTCACAGCCTCAGACAAGAAGCAGAGGAGCACTATGTCAGTCAAGATGCTTGATAAGATCGAGGAGATAGCAGGTTTCCTTAATCTCATTTGGCCCTCAGATGAAGCCCACTTCCATCTTGACGGAAAGGCGAACTCCAAGACAAATGTCTTCTGGGGGTCCTCTAGACCCAATGAAGTAGCCACCAAGCCCCTGCACTTTCCTAAGTGCACGGTGTGAGCTGCAATCTCGGTCAGAGGCATCATCGGACCAATCTTCATCGAAGAATCTGGTGCAGTCACCAAAGAGCAGTATGTGGAGGTCCTCAAAACCTTCAAGAGTGAGCTCCAGACCCTCTACTCGTCGCTCATGAGCAAGTTCTGGTTCCAGCAAGACAGAGCAAGTTCTCACACCTCAAACCTGTCCCGAGATTGGCTGAAAGAGAACTTTGGAGGCCGAGTGATCAGTCTCAAGACTAATTTTAAGTTGCCACCCCATAGCCCGGACCTAAGACCCTCAGATTTTTTCCTTTGGGGCTATCTTAAGGACAGAGTGTACACAGGGAAACCCAGAACCATCACGGAACTCAAGGAAGCCATCAGGGAGGAGAGGAGAGCTATTCCCAATTCAGTCTGTAAGAACGTCATGGACAACTTCGTTCTGCGACTCAAGAAATGCACGGAGCTAAATGGAGGCCATCTAGAACACCTGCTGTAGAACGGAGAAAAAAAGGCCAAAGACCCTAGTGTTTTGATGTGATGTTTTGAATATAATAAATTAGTTATGACCCAAAATTCATTTAATTCGGACGAAACACTAAGAAACAGGGCCTAATTAGAGTTGGGGCCCGTTTTTTTGGGGTCACCCTGTATATATATATAGTATGAGCACTTTTTTTTTAATAAATACTTGAGTTTCAATGGATTTACATCTACAGAAACTAATACAATACATGTACTATATATATATATATATGATAATTTTTATTTACACAGACATGTAGAAAATCTACGACACTGGCATGTCGATGTTATCGATCAACAGTTACTATAAACTGAGATCTCATCAGGTAGAGTTAGAATCCGATCTTAACCTCCTTAACATGCCAGTGTCGCAGATTTTGTACATGTCTGTGTAAATAAAAATTATCTACTATATAAAGGGCAGTTGTCTGTATGTTTGTCTGTCTGTTTGTTTGTCCAGATACTCCTCAATAACTACTCGGCAAACTGTCAACAAGTTGACATCTTTAGGACCGGACAACACCTGGGAGCATATCTCAAAATTACAAAAAAAAAATGTTGCTGGGGGTCAACGGGGCCAGTTCTTGGGGGCGGGTCTGGTTTTTTTAAACTTTTCAATGTTATTTACTAGTGATTTTGAAATCAGCCAATGTATTCATGTTTTGGGGGGCGGGTGGTTGGAGGGGAGGGGAATTATCAACATCTTAATCCTGCGGGGGTGCTGATAAAATATAGGACCCGGAGGTTTCTGAAGTATAGGGACCGGGTGCGGGGGGTGCTTCTGCAGTATAGGCATCAGGGGGGGGGGGAGTGTGTGCTTCTACAGTATAGGACCCAAGGGCTTCTGCAGTGTGCTTCTACAGTATAGGACCCAGCACCGGGGGTGCTCTTACAATATAGGACCCGGGTGCTTCTGCAGAATAGGGACCATGGGTGCTTATGCAGTATAGGGACCAGGGGTGCTTTTACAGTATAGTGACCAGGGGTGCTTCTACAGTATAGGACCCAGCACCGGGGGTGTTTCTACAATATAGGACCCGGATGCTTCTGAAGAATAGGGACCATTGGTGCTTATGCAGTATAGGGACCAGGGGTGCTTCTACAGTATATGACTCAGCACCGGGGGGTGCTTCTATAATATAGGACCATGGGTGCTTCTGCAGAATAGGGACCAGTGGTGCTTCTACAATACAGGACCCGGAGGCTTCTGCATATAGGCACCGGGGGTGCTTCTACAATATAGGACCCAGAGGCTTCTGCCGTATAGAGACCGGGTGTGCTTCTGCAGTATACAGACCATGGGTGCTTCTACAGTATACAGACCATGGGTGCTTCTACAGTATAGGACCCAGCCCCTGGGGTGCTTCTACAGTATAGGACCAGGAGGCTTCTGCAGTACAGAGACGGGGGGGGGGTGCTTCTGCAGTATAGCTACCGGGGTGCTTCTACAGTATAGGACCCAGCACCGAGGGTTCTTCTACAGAATAGGACCCAGCACGAGAGGGGGGGGCTTCTTCAATATAGGACCCAGAGGCTTCAGCGTTGTCCGGGAGAAAAGTGCTAAATGTCCTAGATAGAGCTACTGTAGTGTTTCTCTTCGGACTATTGTGCAGATGAAAAGGAGGGGGGATCGGTAAGAGTGATTTTAGTAGTTCTCTGGAGGCCGTCTTGATTTTCTAAATACTCGGCGTTGTCCGGGAGAAAAGTGCTCAATATCCTATTTTGCTTGCGGAGAGGAGGAGGAGGGAGATCCCCGGGTACCCCTGCTAGTTATATATAAAGCTCTATTTTGATATTGAGCACTCTTTATAAACCCGGTTGAAATTCTTTGGATTACCACCCTGTTGATGTTTTTACCTGGATTATTACCATTATTATATATATATATATATATATATATATATATATATACACACACACATTAAACAATGCTTCAAGCAAACTACACCAATCTCTAAAACCTTATATTGTGTTTACATTTAAATTTTATTAAAATAACTCCAAAATAAACAAGATGTCGGAAGTTAAAATTGAAGAGAATCTCACTATATTTACCCATTTTCGCACTCAAAACTAAGTTGGTTTGTGATACCTAATATTAGTAGATTTTAAATAGTCACATTTTCAAAATGATTAATCTGCTTCATAAGAATAGACAGATTTACATTTTAAAATGGACTGTACAACATGTATTACTGCTTTACAAATCAATTCAGGGACATTGCGTGATTCATGATTTGGAAAGCATACAGGGAAAGTGTGAAAAGCAGATAGGCAATTTTAATATACTATCTACATTTATACTCTCTCACACACACACTGATATATTGTTGTGTTTTATGGCATGTCAACCATCATTGGGTCATCTTAGGCCCAAATTATGCATGTTTTTGTATAAGATTGGCTTGTAGAGTAATTTGAATTTTGAAGAGATTTTTGTAACATGCAACCTGGTCTTCCCAAATAGTGACCCCTTTAATACTGACCAAGCTATATGTACACTAATATGAGAGACTCTTTGTAAGCTAGTAAATATATGAATTTGCTATTCGAGAGGAATGATTCCCTACCTTCATAGATTGCTAAGTAGGTCATATTTATCTACAGAAGCGTCCAAGTTGCCGAAACTATTAGCCAATCAGGTTGCAGCAGGAAACCAATAACTTATGAAAAAAAAATGAATTTCTGCACAAGTTGTCTAGTTTTATATTCTGTACAGGATTACTATTGGCACTTTTGAATGAAAACAAAAAACAAAAAAAACTAACCCTAACTCAGAAAATGTTGAAAAGGAAAAAAAACATTGAAATTTTTTTTTTAAATTGCTTAAAAACAGTTGCTTCGTAGTTTGTTCTAACCGTAAACCCTAACTCAGAAAATGTGTGTAAAAAAAAAAATGAAAAAAAAAAATGAAAATGACAAAAAACAAAAATTTGGTTAAAAACAGTTTGTTTCGTTATTTGGTAAAGACAAAAATAATCGTTTTTTGAAACTTTTCGTTGCGTAAAAGAAAACATTTTATTCAAAAACATTTACTTAACAATGGTCCCTTTGACAACAAATAAAAATAAACATCTAATTAATAACAGTTGTTTAGCTATCGTTTGTTCGTTCTTTATTTTTATATGTATTTTAATTTGATTTTCTTCGTCTAACTTTTGTTATTTGCAACTTCTCCTGAATTTATCGTCTGCCAGTCTTCGTCTTGGCAACTCTTGAGTGCATCCGTAACCTGCCCAAACGTTGACAATGCGAAGTCACGGAAACGCGGATCGTTCTCTATAAAAGTACCTATTTCTTTTATATTCATATTCGGAGTATAACACTTTCACCCACTACAATTTCATTTTTGTACATTTTCCACGTGGGGCTAGAATTAAGCAGAGAATGGAAAATTCCATTAGAAGTCAAGTTTGAGATTAATCATACATGTCAGGATATGAAGTTACAGACAGGAAGTCTAAAGCAAGGTGTGGCAAAGAAGATAGAAATATCTGTTTCTTTAATCTGTGAGTTGACTGGGTTTTTTTTTTAAGATCTGTCTTTGTTCACTCCTCTGAGGAGCCAACGAGGGGAAGCTCATGTAATGTATAAAAAAACAACATAAAAAAGCATGACGTCATTGAGCAAATGTCAGCGTTGTTTTCATTTTGTTACATTATTGGGTACTGGTTCAGATTAGGACTAAAGCTAAAATCGACTTGGCGTCGATAATTTCCCCAAGTTTACATAGACGGACGGAAAATCCCGAAGCGCTTATTCAATCAGAATGCGAGAAAATAAGCATACGACAAGTTAACATTTTAGTGATATTCATCTTAAAAAAACAATCTTTTTCATGCAGAAAAAACATTTTATAACCCTTACCCCATTTTAACACTTGTTTAGTAACCCTAACCGTAACACCGTTTTAACACTTGTTCAGTGATATTAAAAAAAAAAACTTTTTAGATGTAAACATTTTTTCATCATCTGTTTAGTTTTATTTAGCTTCATACAAAATTTTTTTTTTTTTCGTTAAAAATATATTTATTTCATACAATTTGACTAATTGTATTATTTGATTAAAACCAATCTTTTTTTGACTAATTGTATTCTTGCTTTAAATGTTAGTTATTTTTTGGACGCAGGCAACCGACTTTTCATTCGTCTTCTTCTGCCCGTCTATGTAAACATCTGGAAACTACCAATGCCAATTAGATTTAAACTTGGGTCCTAATCTGGACCAGTACCCATTATTGAAGCTACGAGGAAAGAGGGAGACAAAAACTTTGGCTGCTAACTCACCACTATGACCACCTTTACAACTAGACATCAGTATCCGATGAACCAATTACTTTATATCAATGGGAGAGACGAGTGGTTGTTTCTGTCAACGAGGCTTACGACGAAGGGTCCATGGTGATCGAGAAAATCTTCCACAGGAAAGCTTAAGATTATTTAATCAACACTTCTGAGCCCATCAATTTAATTATGTTTATTGCAGAACTGGGGATCCATACCTCTCCAAGTCAATCGTTAGTAGAAATTATCCCATTTTTTTTTATGACCCGGATTCTCAATTTTTTGTTTATTTTCAAGATTATAAAAACAATTTCTTATGTTGATGATGACATGTTCATGAGCGAAGGGGAAATATAATAATATCACGTTTTAAATTTTCCCAGAAACCCTTATTAAAATCACATAAAATATTTTTTGCAATTGTATTATTTTTGGGGTGAAAATATTGATTCAACAATGCTTTATTCAATGATAATATCGCTAATTCAAGAAATTAATTTTTCTTAGATTTATAGTGATTTTATTAACACAGAATTTACGGGCTTCTTTCGTAATATATAAGAAATATTAAAATTAAAAAAAAAAATTATTAACATCTACAGTGCTTTAATTTTATTAAAAAATTAAATAAATTCATACGTTTTTTTTTAATTAATACTTACAAATATAACTTTAGTATTTAAAAAAGAAA
This sequence comes from Sepiola atlantica, assembly GCA_963556195.1. NCBI lineage: Eukaryota > Metazoa > Mollusca > Cephalopoda > Sepiida > Sepiolidae > Sepiola > Sepiola atlantica. Next base: position 24,339,960 of record OY744550.1, read on the forward strand.
ATAATACATTTTCACTAAGATTTAAAAAACATAAAGGGTTCATTATATTCCATGATTGTTGATTAATAAATACTGAAAATTTCATTATGATTGGATGATTTCCTGAATTTGGTGAATTTTTAAGTGAAGGGAGGGGTCAAAATGTTTTTACATTTTGGGAATCGGCCATTGATTTTGTACGTACCTAGATATTCAAACAAGAGGTTAACGACCCCCCCCCCTCCCCGTCGTGCTAAATTTGTTTTATCTCTGAATTTAATGAGATTTAAAAAGATACAAAATTTTACAAATTCTAAAGATTTGAGAAAATTGTTATTGAAAAAGACCATAGTGGATTGAACAAAAGGAAGAAAAACAACAAAAAATAAAACTGACAGTATAATATATACATATCTGTTTGTACACATGTTTCCCCAGACACCTTTGATAAGGAGGTGACACTTGGAAATATTAAGATTGTACAAGTCTACACTCTATAAATTGAAGAAAATTATTACCCACAAGTGCCAAAACTTTATATATTGTCGTTTTTGTGGGTTTTTTTTTTCAATTAATACACTATCTAGAATGCTTCAATCAAACTTTTTTTTTAATATCTTAGAAGGATGTGAGAATGCAGGAAGACAAACAAAACAGAAACAATATGTAGTGTTTTGGCACCAGCGAGTAATAATTTTCCTTTATCATTTACTTCTTTTTTTCCTCAATTTACATAGTATAGACCATGCAATCCTAATATTTGGAGGCATCGCCTCTTTATCAAGGGTTTCTGGGAAACGTGTGCACAATCAGATGTGTAAGTTGTGTAGTGCTGCAGCAAACGGAGAACAGTAACCAGGCCGGAAGTTAATGAAAGAAATTAAATCAAAATCCATTTTTTTTTTATTGTTAACAACATGGAGCAACGTTACACAAAAACGACTAGCAAATCAGAATCAAATATTAGTTTTGTATGAAGAATGCTACTAACCACAAAAATTCGAGAAACAGACTGGCTTTACTTTATGCATTAAATAATCATAGATGTTATGGCAAACCAGAAGAGTACCCGACTTAAAGTTGGAAGCAAACGGTATTTGGTAAGATTTAGTTCCTGATATTAAAGACTTCCTGGTTTGAGTCGCTTACTCTTCTGGTTTGCCAAGCTTTGTACTAATTTTTATTCATTAAATTGTTAGGTGAAAGTACAGAATAGTTAACAAAGCCAAGCCCCCCCCCCTCCCCATGTTAAGAATGGCTTTCTAAATAACCTTCTGCAGTTTAAAGACCGTGCTAAAATAATAAAGCTATTATTTAGAAAGCCATTCTTAACATAGGGGAGGGGGGCTTTGTTAACTATTCTGTACTTTCACTTAATAATTTAATAAATGAATCAATAAATTTGGGAAACTGAAACTCTTGCCAGAAGTTATATTACAGATGAAGTTTAATATCAGGAACTAAATTTGATGAACACTGTTTGCTGCTGATTTTGAATTGGATACTCTTCTGGTTTGCCGATGTTATTTATTGTGTTTACCTGTTCTATAAGTTGTGCCTTTTGCAATCTAACAGAAATTAATTGAATTTTTTTTGTAAAAACGTTTGTCAATTAAATTTTCACTAATGGCATGATTTGGTTAATGTCCATATATGGAATCCTTATGTCTGAACAATGACTTGCAAAAATGTTAAATCATAGCCATTAAGTGTATCATCAATGGTAAAAAATTTCAATTACAAATAATGTCATAGGTACTTTCGTCTCATTAAAAGAAAGGCAGCATATTCTATCCGTGTTTCTGCTTCGTGGAACAGCCTACCAGAGGTAGTGACAATGTCTATTATATCATCATCATCATCATCATCATATTCGGTTTAACATCCACTTTACATGCTGGCATGTGTTGGACGGCTTTAAGAAATTGACTTCCAAACTAACCTATCTCTGACCAGGTCTTTATGTATCCCTATTTCTCTGAAGTCCATTTTTATCACTTCCTCCCATGTTTTCCTTGGACTTCCCCTGTGAACTGTACCGACTACCTTAACTGTTCCACATCTACCAACCCAAAAACTCTCACCCGTCTTGGACAAACATTCAGACAGTATATAGATCTTCTAACTACCCTTGTACATGGCTTGTTGCATTTTGCTATTTTTTGCCAATAAATGAAAAAAAAATTAAAAAAATTGAATGTCAAAATAAATAAATGAAAGAAAAACAAATAAATAAAACGTTAAATTTATTCTTGCATGAAACATGAAAGGCACACAACATAAACGTCTATTATAAGATTTGTAAATTTTTAAATAAATTTTAATGATAAATAATTATTACATTTTAATGATAAATAATTATTACATTAAATGATATAATCTTGACGACAGAGTAAATTCTGACTCACAGCTATTGAGGCTGAAGGTGCGCAGATTGGAGCCAGCTCTGCGTTGCAACCGCCTACGATCGTATGGGCATGTTGAACGAAGCTCTGGTTAGATAATAATTGCACGCTAATACAATTGGGAAAGGTATGAATCTACAATTTATCTCCAGCCATGGATAAAATAGAAATAGTGACTTGTGTTAAACTAATTGTATACAATTAATAAGGTGATGTAGTTTGCTTGAAGCATTGTAGGGATTATGGAAAGCTATCACAATGCAAGAAGTGGAAATATGCCGGTGTTGAGAAGGAAGACAACAAACAGAGTGATTTAAAAATTTCTTTTTTTTTTAGTGAATTTACTTGATTTAGTCTCAACTTCTACGCAGTGATCTAGTGTGAGAGACATGATGGAGAGTAATCGAGGAAAAGGCAGACCACAAAAGACTTGGATGGTTTTGTTTGGTTGTTTTGTTTTACGGCATATCAACCCTTTTCGAGTTATTTAATGCTGAATTAGGTCATTTGGTAAAAGTTTTTCTGCTTCAAGTTCTTTATATCTTCAAATATTTATTCATGTTGTTTGGTTTGATTGTTTTGTAGAGGAAAATTGTTGTTTTTGTTTTTTGCTTTGCAGAACATGATTGAGTTTTGCAAAGGGGAAGGGAAAAAACAATAACATCAATGTTGGGTGCATTTTAAGTCAGGAAGCCGGTATCTTCAGACAGCCTGATCTGGTGGCACCAGAGGGAAGACTTGGAATGACCCAGTCAAAGATGATGACCTCAAGTAATGGCACATCGAAATCAATATAAATGATAGTTTCATGTAGAAAGTCACTTTGTGTCGCCGTGGCCAATGTGCAACACACATCTGATATGGAAGAGTCATGTTAAATGATAAAGAAGAAGAAGAAAAAGAAGAAGAAAGTACCTTGTAGTTTATTGTAAAACAATACGATGTTTATGGTTTTAATAGAGTATAGGCTTTGAACAGCCAAGAGTGCCCTTGTGATACATGAGTCTTTGCTCTATTTTGTTCATTGATAAAATGAAGTACACACACACATAGTAAAATATATTAGTACATGGTAAAATGCGTGCGTAAGCACATAATGTTGGCCTCAATGTAATCTTTTGCAGGTGCAGAGAAATGACATGGCTATGGTTCGGTGGATTTTGGTGCGCGCCTTGCTGACAGAATTAGTTCCGATTCCGTGCTATTGAGGTTGGAGGTGCCCAGACTAGAGTCAGCTCTGCATTACAACTGCCTATGCTGGCATGGATATGTTGAATGAAGCTCAGATGTACACACATCTCAATTGAGGGTAAGAAAGGAAAAGGCAGGCCGAGAAAGACTTGGAAAGACTCAGTCAAAGATCAGATGATCTCGAACAATGGCACATTGAAATGAACACAAATTTTCATGAAGAAAGTAACTTTGTGGCCAACGTGCAATGCCGTACATCTGATGTGGAAGAAACCAGTTTAATGAAGACGAACAAATATTATGAGTTAGAATTATTTGATTAGTACGACCATCACATTGTACTATTATTTATTGCAAACACATTTAAAAACCGAACCCCGAACAAAACATTAAGAATTATACAAGTGAACAGTTTTTTTTAGATTCCCTTTCTTAGCAGTTGATAATCACATCTGATGTAGTCATCAGATGCGATTTGCACCCGCTTCTGTCTAATGTCACTAGAAACCAGACATCTCACTTAACCATAACCCTAACACACTTATAGACATCCCACTAAACCTTAAGACACCAAAGATATCTCACTTAACCGTAACCCTAACACACCATAGACATCCCACTTAACCGTAACCCTAACACACCATAGACATCCCACTTAACCTTAACCCTAACCATAGAACTCCCACTTAACAGTAACCCTAACACACCATAGACATCCCACTTAACCGTAACCCTAACACACCATAGACATCCCACTTAACCCTAACACACCATAGACATCCCACTTAACCCTAACACACCATAGACATCCCACTTAACCCTAACACACCATAGACATCCCACTAACCCCTACACACCATAGACATCCCACTTAACCCTAACACACCATAGACATCCCACTTAACCCTAACACACCATAGACATCCCACTTAACCCTAACACACCATAGACATCCCACTTAACCCTAACACACCATAGACATCCCACTTAACCTTAACCCTAACACACCATAGGCATCCCACTTAACCGTAACCCTAACCATAGACATCCCACTAAACCTTTACCCTAACCATGGACATCCCACTTAACCATAACCTTAACACACCATAGACATCCCACTTAACCCTAACACACCATAGACATCCCACTTAACCTTAACCCTAACACACCATAGGCATCCCACTTAACCGTAACCCTAACCATAGACATCCCACTTAATCGTAACCCTAACACACCATAGACATCCCACTTAACCTTAACCCTAACACACCATAGACATCCCACTTAACCTTAACCCTAACACACCATAGACATCCCACTTAACCCTAACACACCAT
>OY744550.1:24349871-24427371 GCA_963556195.1 Sepiola atlantica
TTATGTTTATCAATTTATTACAGCTACCAGGGAAGAGAGGAAGATGGCTGCTGCTAATATCACATGTAGAGAAGAGGAGAACAAATAACTCTGCTGCTGCTAATATCACATGTAGAGAAGAGGAGAGCAAATAACTCTGCTGCTGCTGTTGAAACACCGTCGATGATGGCTACTTCTACAAATATAGAGAGACATTAAGCATCTACTGATGTTTCTGTCAACAGAAGAATGACAAGAATCCGCAGGGATCGCAGAAACTCCTTACATTATGCGTCATTTACTGATTTCTAATGAATTCCATTTCCTTGGCAGAAATCTTCACTCGATATTGGATCAGAAGAGCCAAGGTATAGTCATGGATTTATTTCATCCTGGATATCAATTGTGGAGAGGGTGTAACTAGCCTAATGGATAACCACAGACTATGATTATCAACTATGCCAAGTTCAAATCTTATCCGATCTATTGTGTTTAATTACACACTAATACCATTGGAAAAGGTATGAACCCACAATTCATCTCCAGCCATGGGTAAAATAAAAATAATGACTTGTGTTAAACTAATTGTATACAATTAATAAGATGATTTAGTTTGCTTAAAGCATTGTGTCTAATATGTATACAGAGGGATCATGGAAAGCTATCACAATGCAAGAAGTGAAAATTTGTCAGTTTTGAGAAGGAAAATAAAACCGAGGTGATTTTTTTTTTTATTTAATTAATTAATTAATCTTTTAAAAAGTAAATCTGACTTGTTCAAGTCTCAACTTTTATGCAGTGATCTATTTGTGTGTAACCGTGTTCCAGAATATATTTCGAGGTAAGACTGCTTGAACAATTTGTAAGCATTTCAAATCTCCTGAAACTCGTGTGGTCTTGAGCACTGGTGATATGGCTTTCCTTTGCATTACTGCAGTCAATGGCGCAGATACCACACAGCAAATTAGATTTAAATTATGAAATAATTCCCGTTAACATAAATATAACAATAATAAATAAATGTAACTTATCTGTAACATGTTAGATTAATTTTAATTAGTTATTATTATCAGGCAAGACAGTAAACAGTGGCAAATGAACACAGTCAATCTCCACAATCGTGATCACTGGACAGTTAGCAGTATTATTAATCTCATTATTATTATTAGTAGTAGTAGTAGTAATAATCTCATTATTATTATTATTATTAGTAGTAGTAATATAGTTTTATTAACATAAATGTATGTGCAGAATAGTAAATAAAAACTTAAAAAATAAAAGTAATTAATATAGTTTCGATAGGTGATTATAATAAAAGTGTATGTACATTATTAGACAAAACAAGAATAAAAAAAAAAATTATTTTGTGAATGGTGGAGATTCGAACTCATAACCTCTGTCCCTATAAGCAACAACTTTATTGCGGAATTAAGAAATTGACGTTTATCTCTAATTCGAATTTGAGTATAAAAAGCTGTTACGGTATGAGTGACCTAATTAACTTTGATTTGATTACTCATAGAAACCGATTCTCCATTTCTATTTGTCTGTGTTTCTAGCGCTCTCTCACACACTATACTAACTCCGCAAGTAATCCGCACACAGAATATTTCAAACAGTCTATGTATTATTGTAAAACAAATCAGACACCATTGTTATCGTTCTACAGTGAACTAAATGCACAGACATTAACTAATCAGCGACCGAGTGTGTGACCAGTGCAAAGTGAAACTTTTATTCAATGAGTTTTTTTTTTTTTATGGTGATGATACTATACATGGAGTGAAAATTGAGTCACCTTCCACTAAAAATGTGTAATTAACGAGAAAAATTTGAGCAAGACTAAATATTAAAATCAGATAATGTGATTAAAAACAATTTTTATTTGTTTCTGACACAGATTAATTTAGGATGAAAAGGAATGTAATTCAATAAAAGTATTTACTTAGATGTTTATTCAAAAAAAATTAAATAGATATGAGAAAAAAATATATTAATGAGAGACAAAAAAAAAGAATAGGAAAAATGATGTACAATGAAGTTCAACTATTTTTCTATGTTTTTCCTTTTCCTTATATGTTTTTTTGTTTGGTAAAAACAAAATAAATGCATTTTATTAGTTTAGTTAATTAGTTTAGTTAGTTAGTTCAATTTTCTTAGTAAGTTTGTTCAATTTTCTTTTATATATCCTTAAAAAATATTTTTACCACGCATCCATGAGCCGAGTAAAGGATTGATTATTTTTCCTAGAAAAGAAAATGCATACATCAGTCTGACTTAAAAACAAAACAAAACAAATCTTTTTTTCAAATAAATGATTCTAATTTAGGTTGCGAGAAAATAAGCAGACGACATATCAACTGATTGAAATGTGAAACTACTGCAAAGAATTTTTATGAGCTATCACTGGCTGTTGCGTCTCCCGAAGGAGTGATTAACTTTTGGCAGGAAGAAAAACTGATCGCAAAAAAATAAAATGTTCAGGCAAAAAAAACATTAATACCTAACCCTAACAAAACCAAAGATAATTTTCAGTAACCCCCCCCCCCTTAACCATGCCATTTTTAACGTATTACAAACCAAAAATAATTTTCAGTAAAAAAAAAAAAAAACACTTAAAAAATATAATTTATCACCTGTTTATTTTTATTTCCCTGTTAAAAAAATAAATATTTCTTTCATAAAATGTGACTAAATGTTTTATTTAATTTTTTTTTTTTGCTTTAAATGTTGGTTAATGTTTGTTTTTTCCTCCACTTGTAAATCCAGCTTCGTTGTTGATTTTTTTTGGACGCAGGTTTGTCAACCGACTTGGCGTTGGTACTTTCTGCCGGTTTACGTAAACATCCGGAAGGTACCAACGCCAAGTCGATTTTAGCGTGGGTCCTAATCTAAGAAAGCACCAAATAAATTAAATATTCTAATATAATAGAACTATACTGTATGTCCGTATGTGTATTTTTTGCCTATACATAATTTTTATTTCATTTTTAAGGTACCTCTTTTTAAACTTGATTATCTAATGTTCGAACTGGAGGACCTATACGTAATTTTGAACTGGACCCGTTATTTAATCCACAGGGTTATATTGTTCTCGTCTCATCAGCCACGACTGGGTAGAATTATTACTTCGGTGTTATTGTCTGTAGTGAGGATTGAACCTTCAACCTCCAGAATACTGTCGCTTAAAACTGATTGTTAATCAATCCCTTTATCCGTTACGCCACATGTCCATCAGTTCTAAGTGACAGTTTTCTGATAGTTGAAGGTTCAATCCTTACTACAAGTGATACTAAGAATAACACAATACTTGATTACTTAACACTTCGACCCGGTCATGGTTGGTGGAACAAGAACAGTTATTTATCTACCTCCCACAGCGGTAAGATGTGACACAAGGTCGGGAAAATAGGATTTGAAAAGCCAGCGCCCAAGAAGTTGAGCACTCTGGCCTACAAAAAATTGCCTGGGCAGCCCCGTTGGTATTCCTCGGTAGGGATGCCTCAGACAGTAAGCAATAAACTTACTCCTCCCCAAAGAGGGGAGGCAAAGCCTGGGAGGGTGAACCTCCTAGAACTGCACGGGACAAACCCATAGACCGGCATAAATCAAGCCCCGAAGGCCAATAAAATACCAGTCTATGGGGTGCAGTATACATCGGAACAGATACTACACTTTGATCCCGGCCAAAAGGCTGAGAAGAACTGGTGGAACAAGTACAATCTACCCCCGTGGATTAAATAAAGGGTTCAGTCTGAACTTCTGTATAGGATTTCATAGGTTACATCGGCAGAAACATTATAAATATAATAACCAATCTTGAGAATAGTAGTCCGAAAATTCCTAATAATACAATTTAAAAATCTTCATCTAAAATATTCGGCATTTATTATACAGCATAATCACGTTTTTTATATGGCATAATCACGTTGACACACTGGTTCCCGTTAGATCACTAATGAAATATCAAATAGATCGAAACTGAAAATTAATTACAGTATGACATACTTATATATATGATGATGATTGCCACTTCTTTACAGAAGAAGGGCATCCCTACAAGATTACAATGCCCGGTTGTGGGCACGTAGATGGCTCAGCAGGCCCAACTTATTTTTAAAAGTCTTGCCGCAAATATGACATACAAGACCACTGGTTTCCGTTTGTATGTAGCCATATAAAACTCCTATTTGACACTTGTTTATTTGGTTCCTACTATAGAATCTCATGCGATTCAGTAGACCAGCTCTTGACAGGCAGACTCTGCCACATAAACCACACATATGGTAAGGTTGAAATATGGATCGGACGTTTGGCACTGATTGCTTCTGCAAAGTACGTTTAAAGATGGAATACTCTATACGCTTTGCCTCAAATCTACCACAGCGATCATAGATACACTTGCGCCAGACCGATCGCTTCAGAGACATCCTCTTCCAGTTCTCTACGTTCATATCAAGAGTTTTTGGGTTGCTTTTTATTATGTCTTTAAAACGTAACTAACGTTTGTGTCTCAGACGTTTTCCATGCAGCAGTTCCTTATATGACAGTTGCTTAGGGAGTATGTAATCTCCCATCCCTATATGACAGTTGCTTAGGGAGTCTGTAATCTCCCATCCCTATATGACAGTTGCTTAGGGAGTATGTAATCTCCCATCCCTATATGACAGTTGCTTAGGGAGTATGTAATCTCCCATCCCTATATGACAGTTGCTTAGGGAGTATGTAATCTCCCATCCCTATATGACAGTTGCTTAGGGAGTCTGTAATCTCCCATCCTAACTAAGTGCCCTGCCCAGCGCATCTGACTACATAAAATACACACTTCTATGCTTGGCACTCCAGCTTGCTCTAAAACATTGGTGTCTGGTGACTATGATTGCCATTTAATATTTAGGATCCTCATGAGACTCGTTTGGTGGAACCTCTCCAGAACCTTGATGTGTCTGCAATATGTAGTCCACATCTCCAAAGAATGTTGGAGAACAGACAAGACGCATGACTCGTACACACAAAGTTTATATATATATACTCTGCCACAAGTACGTTTACAGATGGAGTACTCTATACGCTTTGCCTCAAATCTGCCACAGCCATCATAGATACACTTGCGCCAGACCGATCACTCCAGAGACATCTTTTCCCAGTTCTCTTTATATATATATATACAGTAGTTGTATGAAAATATATCTATCGTAAGTAAGCTACACATAGGCATCTGTTTCATTCCCACAAGAAATCATCAGGATAAATGCATGGATTCATTGTTAGTGATTACTTTTATATCTAAGTAGTGTTTCCTTTAACTAAACAACAGATTGGATTTGCTGCAGGAATGAAACATGGACTCCTCTGTGTAGCTTACTTGCCATAGATATATTTTCCTACTAATAAGCTCTACTCATGTATTGAGCACTGTCGAAGTAAATACTGAAAATATATACACAATATATTATATCACCTTATCATATTCTATGTGTATATACATGAAATAGTAAAAAATTATATATATATATATATATATATATATATATATATATATATATATATATATATATATATATATATATAGCATAATATAAAATGAAATAATAAAATAAGGTGCAAATCAAATTTTATTAGATTTCAATTTTTCGGTTTTTCAGTTCTTTCAATTTTTTCGCTTTTGGACTGTCACTCAATACCTGGATCAATCTTCAATCAACCTCTTGGATATCTTTCCTGAACATGTTTTAATTTGTATGACTTGGATGGATTTTATAACTTTAACAAATAAGTATGTGTTTGGCTTGATATATTTGATGTGTTATGTACTTTCATGTATTTTTGTATATATTTTTATATATTTTTTAAGTGTAATTTTATCACCTGCAGTAACGTCACTGCGGTAATGGTCCTCTGAGGAGAAGAATTATCTTTGAAAACTCATGAGTTAAGGACGTTGAGATACTTTGCCTGAATTTTGAATTCTAATAAAATTTTATTCGCACCTTATTTTATTATTTCATTTTATATTATGCTATTAATGCTCTATCCAGTATATTAGGCTTCAGTGTTTATCCGGATCTTTCACTAATTAAAAGATATTAGTTGCCTCTTATATCTTTTGTTGGATTAACTTCATTATATATATATATGTATATATACAGGGTGGGCAAAAATAAGGGTCCTATTTTTAAAAATTCATAACTTTTTTATTTATTGATTTTTTTTATTTTTATTTTTTTAGAATAAGTAAAGGACCCCTTCCGAAGCAAGCATGAGCTGTATTAGCCCTAAGGAACGTACCCTCATTTAGAAAACATTATTTTTGCTTAAAAAACTCAAAACAGTGTAAAAAACAATACTTTAGTTTTTGTAAGTGTTTTTCGGCTAAAATTTGTTTTGTTTATTTCAAAAAATCTCGGAAGGGTCAGTCTACACACACATAAAGTTTGGTGAGTTTAACTTTTATTTTGTGGAAGTTATTCAAATTCAAGTTATTCAAATTTAAAGATAGGACCCTTATTTTGGCCCACCCTGTATATATATATATATATATATATAACAAAAGTAAATTTGTCTTATCTGAACACTTTACTGAAATTTCATGGTTTCTTCATTCTTCAAAAGTGTTTTTATATGTTTCTGAACAATGTTATACATTTGAATAAAAATTTAAATTTTTAATGCATGTGAATAAAATTTTTTAATGTATGTGAATAACATTTTTTAATGCATGTGAATAAAATTTTTTTACCATATATAGAGTACCGACGATATTTGTCTGCAATTTTCACCTGATAATTTTATGCATATTTTTAAAACTTTCATTGTCAGTCTTTTCTTCATGAAAACAATAACTATGATTCCATTCTTTCGTTGCAGAATAATTAATTATGGACAATGTTTAACCTTCATATTTGTTGAGAGGACAAAGTTCTTGGAATCCTTGCTGGAAGGATGAATAAGGAGATTTCAGATTTCCTCAGCGACAGCAGGAGGATGGTAGAAAAAGTCAGAAAGGAACTGAAAGATTCAGAATTTGGCTATGAGGCGATATTAGAGAGAAAAATACATGATTGTCAATCTGGCACTGTCAGAATGTTAGAGTTTGTCACTGAAGTTCAAGGGGTAATTGACAATGAACCCAGCTAGTCAATGCGTGCAATTGCAAGGGAGAAAGGGGTAGGTAAAAAGGACATTAGGCTGGTGATGCACGAGGACATCCGCTACGTTGCAACAAGATGAGAAAATGGCAATTTCTGTCAAAGATGATGCAAAAAAAGCAACTTCTTTGCGTGTCTTTGAAGCATATGGTCATATGACAGTTTCCCACATTTTTTATGCAGTCCTTTGCAATAGTACTGTACTCTGCAAGATCTTTCAAACTGCACCGGTTTGGAAGTAGGCGGAAGTAGGTTCACTGTTGCATCGTATGGTCCTCCGTTCCACATTTGCAGATGGTTGGATCATTTTTGTAGCCCCCATCTACTCATAGCAACTTTTGATCGCCTCACTTCCGTTCTCAGGCGGTTCAGTGTTTTCCACTGGAGCCAGGGTGCCTCTGAACCGAAGGGAGTTCCTCAGAAGCAGGGATTTCCATGTCATTATGAGTGGGGCCATTTTCTAGCTGTCTGGTCCACAGCTGTAGTCTGGTCTCTTCCTGAGATGTTGTTAAGGGTTCGAACCCCGAACAACATCTGAAAGCAACTGAAACATGCAAAGAAGCTGATCAACAACTCAACTAGATCCAGACATTTTGTGGTTCTTCTCTGAGGAGAAAACTTTTGCTAAGAACAGAAGATCAACTCTCAGAACAACAGGTGGCTATCTCATCTAAAGGTGTGCCAAGAGTCAGACAAAGTTTCAAGTAACAATTATGGTCTTCTGCGTCATCAACAGTGAAGGTGACGTCATGCCACCTCATTTCTTCCCTGAGGGCCTCAGGCTGAACGATAATGGTAACATCACACATTCTGGACAAAGTAGTGAAACCCTGTATCAACTATGTTGGTGTAGGTAGGCAATACTTGTGGCAGCAAGACTCTGCACCTTGCCGTACCAGCCAGACAACGTGCTGTTAGAGAACTTATTCAACCACACTTCAACTGACATCTGATCTACCAGCTCATCTGACTGCAAACCCCTTGACTTTTTTGGTTGGGGCACAGTAGAACGAGACACCAACAAATCCAGCTGCAACACGAAAGATGAACAAAAAAGCCAGGATCACCAGAGTGTTTGGGGGCATAAGTCCTGTGGCCGCTTCCCAGGTCACCTTGAGGCTGGTATCAAAGTTCATTGAGGTGAAATCCGCGACAAATCATGAAGACAAATTGACCCATGTTTGATGAATAAATGTTAAAAAATAAAACTACTAGACAGTAATCTTGCAAACACATATTGTCCACACCCTATACACAAATATACATACACATTAATATACATAGGTATATATACATACACATTAATATACATAGGTATACATACATACACATTAATATACATAGGTATATATACATACACATTAATATACATAGGTACATATACATACACATTAATATACATAGGTACATATACATACACATTAATATACATAGGTACATATACATACACATTAATATACATAGGTACATATACATACACATTAATATACATAGGTATACATACATACACATTAATATACATAGGTATACATACATACACATTAATATACATAGGTATACATACATACACATTAATATACATAGGTATACATACATACACATTAATATACATAGGTATACATACATACACATTAATATACATAGGTATACATACATACACATTAATATACATAGGTATACATACATACACATTAATATACATAGGTATACATACACATTAATATACATAGGTATACATACATACACATTAATATACATAGGTATACATACATACACATTAATATACATAGGTATACATACATACACATTAATATACATAGGTATACATACATACACATTAATATACATAGGTATATATACATACACATCTGTACACATAATATACATATATCTATAGAGTTTGAATTATCTTCTTGGAGAGTTTGAATTTAGATTAATATCTATTGCTTATCTAGTGAAATTATTATTGTTTTGTTAATTTGCCTAACATGTTTACAGTATCTAATGGTGGTTTAAAGTTTTTTTTAAAATAGTATATTATAATATTATCTCTTAGTTACTTCTATATTCATCCAAGGTAATTTGTTTCAAATGGCTACTTCCTACTTCATCTCTTTGGTTTAATAATTTATTTCTCTCTGGGAACCTAATGATCGCTAATTTTTCATTAAGACAGAGATAACAAGTATGATTGTGTATCATAAGTGTTAAATCCCTCTTTAAAATGCTCCACTCAAGTATGTGTACCCAATTATTCATTTTTAGAAACCATATGTATTGAGATAGTGAAGTATCATTTTTTCTGAATTATTAAACTCAGAAAAAATGATAGGATGCTTTATGGTTAGAGTACCTGGTCTTAAAATCTGTGCTAGTACCACACATGTAAAATCTCTTGACTAGAATTATCGTTTAGCCACACTGTTCTCAAGTAGACTATACTTTTAGTTAGATATTTTTCCTGTAGTGTACAATTATTTTTGTTTCTGAAATCATGCTCCTTATTTTTGTTATCATTACTATCTTATTAATCTTGTTGTTTTTATATCTATTTTCCTGGTTTAGGATATGCTTATATTTTAATAATTTTTTCCAGTTATTTTTTGTACAACTATAGCTACGTTTAATTGTATTTCTATTGAAAATTTCATATAGCAGATTATTAGTAGGGAAATATGGTCAATTTTGGACTGAACCTGCAGTTTAAACAGAGGGGTGAAAATGAAATAATTTTTTGGTTTCTATTTTTTGTTCTAATATTTCTATTATTTCTGGTGTAATATTCACTTTTAGTCTTATTGCTACCGTTTTGTAATGTGGTATTATAGGTGTGACTAGCGTTAGTAAATATTTCTTCATTGGAGGAATTATTGCTAATTCTATGGCTTATTGATATGGGAATATGCTTAATAATAGACGGGGGTTGTGATCTTGAGTTACGATTAACATATAACGGATAGTTCTCATTCATATATGGCCTATATGTGCTTTGTTTACGATTAAAAGTAACGTCTACAAAGTTTGCGATTTTGATTCTCGCTGTAATCTCAATGTTAAATTTTATATTTTTCATGGTTTTAAGGCATGTTTTTGAAATCGCCGAGATGCTGCTGATATTGTTACTCTTGTTTTGCTGGGGATCTTTATTATTTCGGATTTCATACATTGTTTCTTTTGTACCCATTGTACGATTTATTTTCATTATCATCTTTCAGCCCTGATGAAGCACAAAGGTGTGGAAACGTAATTGCATTTGCGTAGGCAGATTTAAATGTTTACATAATAAATATTTATAAAGCTCTACTTAGTATTGAGCATTATTGAAAACAATATTGGTTTTAAGTCCATTTTATTAATAAATTTGAACTTGTTTAATATATATATATATATATATTAATTAATTAAGTTCAAATATTAACTAAATGAACAAAACCATTACTTTTCAAAAGTGCTCAATATATATTATAACTTTTATATTAAAATAAACATAGTTTGAGTATCCGACAATTGTTTCAGAACCTTCTCGGCTCCTCCTCAGGGATATACTCATATAAGAGGAGGAGCCGAGGAGGTTCTGAAACAATTGTCGGATACTCAAACTATGTTTATTTTAATATATATATATATATATATGATGGCTGCAAACTATTTACCATTGTGTCATGAAAACACACTAAGATTTTGAAGTTTTCAAGCGGTGTCTGTGTGTGAAGCTTTAAGTGAGGAAAGGCTTTGCACAGACCACTAAATGACTGCTACCTTGATCAAAACAGAAGAAAAAGTCTACATCTTTGGAAGCAACAGTCGCCATAGATGTTATATCTTAAACGAAGGATGAAGAGGACATCCCTCTTGGTGGTTTTATTGCAACCTCAGACACCAACCTGAGCATTTCTGTCCCGACACATAGTTGACAGTGTTTATATAAGCACTGAGATTTTACTTGCTCACAACAGTGAAGTGGATGTCAAGGGAGAGGTAATCAAATAGTTCAACAGGGCTGAGTTATAAGACAATAAAAATGCATATAAACAAATGACAATATTTCATATTAAACCAAACATCAATATATTTGTAAATTACATATAAAAATCTTCATATAAAAGTTTTTTTTCTTCAAAAAATCAATTTATAATAAAATATAAAATGAAACATGCTTTACTTACATAATGACTGGTTAATACATATAATAACACCAAATAGAAAGAAAAGATTTAAAAGAAAAAAGTGAAAAACATGTAAAGAAAGAAAAATTTTTTCAAGCCCATTTATGAAAAAAAAAAAAAAAAGGAGTGGAAATAGAGAACTCTACGAAAGCGAGAAATATTAAAAGCAATAGTGATACAAGAACAACAAAACCAGCAATATGGCAAGAAGAAACAAAGGACTAGGCATTAAAAGAAATGATTAAGCATTATACTAAGTTTCACTATTAGAACACTATTAGTGGCCTCTAAAATACTTGGTTTGTTTTCTAGTTGTATAGGGAGAGAGGGAGGGGAGAGAAACAGAAGGAAATAGAAAGAAAAAGAAACAGAAAGAAAATTAAACAGAGTAGGGAGAAAAAGAAAATGTGAACGGGGCATGAAATAAAGGGAAGATGACAGAGGAGAGACGAGGGGCAAAGAAGAGGAAGAGAATGGGGGGGCAAAGAAGAGGAAGAGAGAGGGGAGAAAAGAAGAGGAAGAGAGAGGGAAGCAAAGAAGAGGAAGAGAGAGGGGAGCAAAGAAGAGAAAGAGAGAGGGGAGCAAAGAAGAGAAAGAGAGAGGGGAGCAAAGAAGAGAAAGAGAGAGGGGAGCAAAGAAGAGGAAGAGGGAGGGGATCAAAGAAGAGGAAGAGAAAAGGGGATCAAAGAAGATGATGGGAAGAAAGGGGGTGATGAAAAGAAGAGGGAGGAGGGTAAAAAAGAGGAAGAGGGAGGGAGTAAAAAAGAGGAAGAGAGGGGTTAGAGAAGAGGAACAGAAAAGGGGGCCAAAGATGAGGAAGGGAAGAGGGAGGAGAGTAAAAAAGAGGAAGAGAAGAGGAAGACAAAGAAAAGTAAGAAAAGAGGGAGGCAAAGAGGAAGAGAAGAGGTGGGCAAAGAAGAGGAAGGGGAGGAAGAGAAGATGGAGGAGAAGAGGAAGAGGGAGGGTAAAGAAGAGGAAGAGGGGGTGAAGAAGAGGAAAAGAGGGACGAAAAGAAGAGGAAAAGAGTGGGGTGAAGAAGAAGGGAAGAAAGGGGGAGGAAGAGAAGATGAAGGAGGTAAAGAAGAGGAAGTATAAAGAAGAGAAAAAGGAGGTAAAGAAAAGGCAGAGAAGAACGAGGCAAAGAAGAGGAAGGAAAGAAAGAGAGGGTGAGGAAGAGAAGAGGAAGAGACAGAAAGATAGGAGTGGAAAGAAAGGGGAATGCAATGGAAAGGGGGAATGAGGCAGAAAAGGTGAGGGGAAGGAGACGGAGAAGAGGGGGAAAAATGAAACAGAAAAGGGAGAAATGACCAAGAAGGTAGAGGTAAGCCACGGGAAGTAAAAATGATTAAGAAGAAAAAAAGAAGAGCATAAGGAAACATTGTAAAAGAAATGAAAATAAGTTTTAATTTAATCAGTTTAACTGGTATGAACGGCACAAGGGAAAATGTGGGTAACGCTAGAAGATGGATTGCAGTGTGTTTATAAAGGAAATGCCGTACGTTTATGGGGCAAAGTTTTGGAATAGAGGTCGCATCGATTTTTAGTTTATATTCTTAAAGGTATATTTTTTTAAAGATAATTATTTAAGAAAAAAAATGTTTACCCCCCCCCCCCTCATTTTTGAAGGGGTGGGGGCAGTTTACCATTATAAGTTCATTATAAAAAAGATACTGACATCATAACAAATTTAATCATTTCTAAGTACCATAGATATCACTATGTTAAGCCACCGGGGGGGGGGGGGGTTTGCATATTTTGCCTAATGGATACCATAACAGACTATGAAATCTGTTAGGCAGTGTTCAAATTAAATCAGTGCTCTAATAATGTACCAATACTGTCTAGAATGGTACGGACCCGAAATATGTAAAAAAAAAATAGCAACTTGTGCTCAATCAATCATATACAATGAATCGTTTAGAAAAGGTTTTGTTTCAGAATTAAAGAACCCAAAAGTTATTTGCAGTTTATGTAGACATTATGGTTTGTTTTCTCTGTTTAGTGGTAAATAAAACCTCTAAACAGAGAAAACAAACCATGTCTACATAAACTGCAATTAATTTTGAAATTTTTTTAGTGCAAACATCCAAAATAGATTGACGATAGTTTTACATTAAATATTTATCGGTGCTGGAACATATATTTTTTTTTTTGTGAAAAAAAAAAAAAAGAAGTTTTATTTGTCGAAACAAATTTAAAAAAAAAATGTTATTATCACCTTGATAAATTTAATTTTTAAAAATTATCTTTTTAAAATTATCTTTTTTAAAATTATCTTTTTAACATTACATTTTAAATTTTAATTATAAAATAATATAATAAAACGAAATAGAAACCTTGTAAATTGTGCAAATAATTAAACTTAGGGACTACGGTTAAGGTTAAGGTTAATTTAACTTAGGGATTTTGAAAAGGTTACACTGTCTATTTTATAATAAACATAAAAATAGCAAAAGGAACCCCTTCTCTAAATAATAATTAGATTTTATGGGGTAAAACTGTGTTTTAAAACGTCTAGTCGATAACGTACCATTGTTACATATCCGAGCTGGTGCATGGTGAAGGTTGTTGAAAACAGATGCACCTGGCGATTGTCAGTTGATAAGATAATTGCCGGATGGCCAAAAAGTTATTTGAAAATAAAACAAAAAACTCACAACCAGACAAACACCTGCACAGAAGAAAACAATATGATCGATTGTCAAAACATAAGTTTCTTCTGACCAAATAAAAGGATGCACCTGCAAGAATCACTTAAACAGTGATGTCAGAAGAAAACAGAGATGTCGGAAAGGTTAAAAGATCATATTGCGGTTGGTCATGCCAGAAAAGATAGACAGATTTGTTGAATTGTCAAATGAGTGCAGGCTGTCACTGGGTGCAAACTCGGAGGTCGTCGAGGTGGCCACGAAATTGTTATATAATTCAAACCGAAAACCGAAAGAGAGAGTTGACGATCGAAGTTCGGAGAGAATCAGCCATCTAATTTCCTGTGCACAAAGCCTCTCCAACCACCACCCCTATCGTCACCAAGTAATCGGCATCGACAAATAAATATACATGTTATATTTTCCGAACATACCCGTGTTGTCATTTTATTAAGCCACGCACAATACTACACCATTATAGCCATGTGCAAAAAAAAAAGTATATCAGTGAATGCAGGTACATTTTAGGAGTCACCACAACCTATCCCGAAAAATTATACTAAAAAAATCGAAATTTTTTGATTTATAGTTTTTAATGTCCAAAATAAGCCGACATTCAATTTCTATTATATAGTTTCGACATAATCGTTAGTGTTCGCTAACGGGCCGGGAGACTGGGGTTCAATCCTCAGTCAAGTCAGACCAAAGACTCAGAAAATAGTACTCGATGTCTCCTTGCTAAACACTCAGCATTATAACGTGAGGATCAAGGGTAAGTGGGGTAATCGTGGAAAAGGAGTGGCGGCTTCTCCTACATTTCGGTGTAGTAGCCAATGAAAACGGAAACTTTGGGTCGTCCTCAACTACGGTCAAACATTTTACCTTTTTACTTTAAGCTGGCCACAATGTTTTAAGGTGGACATTAAAACACTTTTCACTATATTCCACTGAAACTTGACGCACATTTCTATTTGGTACTTATGCAGTTTACAGACCGTGCTGAAATAATAACGTTATTATTTAGAAAATATTCTTAACATGGGGAGGTGGGGGGGTTGATTAACTATTCTGTACTTTCACCTAACAAAAGATACTGTAAAAATTGAATTTAACTCGAAAATCCTCTCTAAAAAATAGCACGGTCCGTAAACTGCAGAAGTACCGAATTACTTGATTATTAGAAATTTAAATTTTTTAATTAAAATTTTTTTTACATCTTTGAGCTAGATGTAAATAATTACTGGTACTTCTAACCTGACAAAAGTTACAACTTCATGCAAAATTTCAGAGAAATTCAATGGATGGTTGCAGAGAAAAATCCGGACGGACGGACATGCTTCAAAACATAAATCTCCCAATTTTATAAATCGGGGGACCAATAATTATGCTCCCCAGTGGGATTCGAACTCACAATATTTTTCTCTAAGTATGACGTGCTAACTGATCGACTCACTGTAGCAGTCATCATGCGGGTCTACGAGGTAAAAGAGTGAGGATTATGCCGTATGTCGTTCATTAGGGATTTAACCCAGAGCATTCGCTTACAAGATAGAATCTTGTTACTTTTGTGCGATGACAAGAGTTCACTTATGCAAATGAGCATTGTTTTGCATGCGCAAATTCTTGTTGAAATGAAAAGAGTAGAAACTTTCCTCCCGGAGATACGGTAAAATTGATGTGACGAGTTAGGACCACGTTGAGTGTTCAGCGAGAGAAAAATTTGAATTGCCGTCGTTTGTGTCTGTTACTCGATTGACGAGATTCGTGTTTTGGAGAATTGTTAATTACAATTCGAGAGTCGGACTTTTTATTTATTTATTTTTTGTGTGCGCCTTCTCAGTAATCCACTTATAACACTCCAAGCTAATACTACTTCATAAAAAAAACTTTACCCATTCACTCACAGTAATTTGATAACATAACCATCAATTTATACCATATTCTGTACTACACTTGATATAATTATTGTGTTCAATCTTCTATTTAATGAGAATCATAATTAGAGTACATTACAAAGTATTACCATCGAAACCATTATTAACAATGGCATAGGAATATGTATATATATATACATGTATATATGTGTTTTTTGTGTGTATGTGTGAGTATCTCCATGTATATATATATGTGTGCATGTATTTATATATATATATATAATTAATTATTATTATTACCATCATTATTGTCATTATTTTAATTAATTATTATTGTTGTTATTATCTTTTACAGTTCTTACTGCAATTACTACTTATAGCCACCATTATATCTATTATTAGAATAACTACCTCTACTATTATTATTAGTTTTATAAATTAATATTATTATTTTTTTTTTATTAATACTACTATTATTCTTATTATTATTATCATCATTACAATTATTAAGATAATTGTAGTTACCATTGTTATCATTATTATGGCTATCACTATTATTTTTACTATTATTATCATTAGTATTATTACAACAGATAATTTCTCTATTATCAAATAATTTATTTTATTATTATATTTACAGCTACTATGATTGATATTAATTGGCATCTTCATTATAATTTTTTATCCTCTAATATTCCCTGATATTTTTATCCAACTATTGCTTACTGTTATAGATTATTATTATTGATTTTTATTATCATTATTAATATTTTTAAATATTACTATTTGCCATCATTATCGAGATTATTATTATTATTATTATTATTATTATTAATGTTCTTTTTACTATCATTATCATAATTATTATTGATTGTAGCAGTAACAATGACTATATTACCACTTTTATTATTATTGTCAATAATATTACTATTACCATAGTTGCCGTCATTTAGCTTTTACTACTATTGCTATTATTAATTTTAGTAGCAATGGTGGTATTACTACGAGTGATATTGCCATTATTTATATTCTTATTATTTTTATTATTATTATCATCATTATTACTATTACTACCACTATTTGTATTATTTTTATTTTTATTATTATTATCATCATTATTACTATTTCTACCACTATTTGTATTATTTTTATTTTTATTATTATTTATTATTATTTTTATTATCATTATAACTATTGTTATGATTATTATGGTTACCATTGTGATCATTATTATTAATATAGTTATTATGGTTATTACCATTTTTAATATGATTAATATTATTGCAACTACTAATTCTACTATTATTAATAAAATTATTCCTATTACCATATTTACAACCATTATGATTAATATTATTGCTACCTTCTATATTATGATTAGTTTTAGTTTTATTAATTATTATTTATTATTATTACCTTCTAATATTTCCTGATTATTTTATTTTTTACCTGACTATTACTTTTTATTAATTAGTATTATTATCGATTGCTATTATTGTTATTGTTATTATTATTGTTATTATTATTAGTAGTAGTATTATTTTTATTAATACTTATCAAGCCCTTTTAAATTATAACCGATATTATTATTATTATTTTATATTATTTTAATTATTATCATTTTATTACTACTAATTATGTAAACTTAATTAAATTGCTAGTGAATTTGGTTGATTTATTAATTAATTAATGATAATTTGATAAGTTTAAAGGAAATAAAACAGTGTAAATACAGAATTAGTGACACAATGTGTTAACAACCCCCCCCACTGTTCTATCTATCTACATCTATCTTTCTATTTACCTATCTATCTACCTATCTATCTTTTTTTCTACCATTTTTATTATATCTCTTTCCATCTTATTTTATTTTGTTTTTTATTTTATATTTGGGTTTTGATTCTGATTTTAACATTTTGATTCTTAACGGTCTCAACCACGTGACTTCCCAAATTTTGAAATTTTAAATTTCTTTTCTTCTTTTTTTTCTCCCCATTTCATTCTTTCCAAATATGATCTAAGGTTAAAATCGGATTCCAACTCTGCCTGATGAGATCTCAGTTTATAATAACTGTTGATCGATAACATCGACATGCCAGTGTCGCAGATTTTGTACATGTCTGTGTAAATAAAAATAATCATATATATATATATATATATATATATATATATATATATATTATAAAAGTTAATTTAATCACCTAAGGTGTGATTATTAATTTTTAAATTAATGTAATTTTGTTAAACCAGTTACCAAGATTAAATAATGTTTTTGACTGTAACAAATGTATCTGCTGCATATATGGTGATTGTACGTACATGTATGCACTGATCTTTTTTACCTATACATAATTATAGTGTGAACTCCTTTTTCCAAAAATTAAAAAATAAAAAAATGAATGCAAAGTATTTCAGAACTGAAGCTAGTTTAGATAGAGCAAAAGATTGCTAAATCCAGAATGGAGATATTTAAGTTTGGACAATGATGAATATGTTGAACGTTACCTTTGACAGAATATGGTGATGAGGAGTGTTAAGATAACGGAATTATCTTTCCTTATGTAATTCTATCTTTGGAGAAGTGAAGTGTAAGCACTGCTGTATCATCTACATAGCAGTGAAGTAAGAAGATATCAAAGGCTGGCTATATAAGCTTAGTGTCTGATAGAAAACCTAGACTAGTGAAAATGTATTTGAGCTGAGTATGACCAACAGAGAGATCAGTACAGGTTCGGTGGTTTTCTTTTATGGCATATCAACCCTTTTCGTGTTATTTAATGCCAAATCTGGTCATTTTGGTAAAAGTTTTTATGTTTCAACTTCTTTATATCTTCAAATATTTATTTCTGGGGGCTGTTTTGTTTTACGGCATATCAACCCATATCAGGTTATTTAATGCTGAATTCAGTCATTTTGGTAAAAGTTTTTATGCTTCAAGTTGTTTTATATCTTCAAATATTTATTCATGGTGTTTAGTTTGGTTGTTTTGTAGAGGAAAAATGTTGTTTTTGTTTTTGGCTTTGCAGAACATGATTGAGTTTTGCAAAGAGAAAGGAAAAAAAAACAATCAATGTTTGGTGTCAGGAAGCTGGTATCTTCAGACAGCCTGAGCTGGTAACACTAGGGATCGGTACAGGTAGTGGGCCTGTATTAATGCAGAAAAGTGAACGATGAGACAGATAGATAGGTTACATAGCGATGGCTGCATACCAGTTGCCATTACTGAACACCACAGACCTTGAGTATCCTTGTGGCGTTCAGTCATGGTAAAATTTCACATTAAGCTCGACCTTGTATCATGGGAAAATAGGTAAAGAGATGGAAATTTAGCTAATCTGAAAGAGTGAACTTAAGAGACAGCTGAGATAAAGCAATGGTGAAGATCGGGGGGGGGGGAAAGCGATAGTGGAGAGAGAGGGAGAGATGACAGAAGGAGAGAAAGATAAGGAAGGAATTATGGAAAGAGAAAAGAGAATATTTAGGTGAAGTCAGTCAAATATTAACGAAGCAGGGAGATGATGTTAAATAAACTAAACAAAACTAAAATAAAATTGAAACTAAATTTTTTTTAAAATTCTGCAAGGAGTTTTGAATGTGATAAATTTAGATCTAAAGTGGAGGAAGGATTTGGGAGTTGGGGTTAAAGGAGGAGTATGGAGGGAGACAGAGAGAAAAACAAAAACAAAACTAACAACCCAAAAGCAACAAAAAAAAAAAAAAAAGGAAAAAAAAAAATAGGAAGAAAAATGAAATAAAGTGAGAGGGTATTGTGAAAAAGGAAAGACTATGTTAGTCCTGCAAAGACCTCAGTGGTGACCAATGTTTACCTGTCGTAGAGGCGGATTGAACATCGGCCCAATTTTCAGTACTGTTTCCCTGGTCAACCCAGTCATTACTATCGCTTGAAGTAATGTCGTTCTCTTGGCTGGAGGTACAGTGGTCAGACTCAGACTGTTCCTCCTGGACACTTTGCGCTAGTTCCCTGAAGGCTGCATATCTGTCCGACTGGCTGGTAGCCCTTTCTATCTCTTCCTTCATTGATGGGATTACTGGGGCGGCCTTGAAATCTGAATATTCATCTTCTACGGCATTCAGATCTGCGGATTTGTATTCTGTAAAGCCCTCTGTCCTTACTGCTTTTGTTGAAGTGGATACGGTTTGAGGGTCACTACCCACATGTCCCGCTATATTAATTTCACCTGGGGGTTTATTTAAAACAGGGGGGACCATTTCCCTAGCGGGTAGGGGCGGTGTGGTAGATGATGATGGTAGTGGTAGGGATTTGGACGGGTCAATGGGACTATTATTATTATTATTATTCAGCTCCCCTAGTTGAAAAGGGTTCAGGGTAGCAGAAGTTAAATTAGGAGAGGTAACTTGTGGCAAATTTCGACCGCTCTTAAAATCGTCAACATAAAGATCGAGGGCCTTAAAGTCCTCACCCTCAGATTGCTCAGAGGTACTGAACTGGCTGGTGTCATCACTCGGTTTGCTGTCCGCCGATTTAAAGTCATCATAGTCGTCGTCAAAGCTATTTGTTGACGTGCCTTTAGGAAAGAAAAAAGAAAGAAAAGAAAAAAGAAAAATAAATCTTCAGGATCAGTTTATGTATTTCTCATACGAGACTTATTTCATCAAAAATCAAATCAAAACAAAAAATACATTACAAACTTATTTAACAGATCACAATTACAGGTTATATTGAAGCAGTTAACTCCCAAAATGGCTGCCAAATTTTATCGCCATGTTATGTCTAATTTTCCAAGCGGCAACAAGGAAATCCATATTAATTTGTTGTCACAATTTAGATTTCATTTCTTTATCTTCATTTTGCAAATAATTTGGTTCTGATTTTTGCGGATTATTTTGAAAATACTAATTTGTTTTCTGATTTTTGCGAGTTTCTTTTTTTTTTTCTTTTCATTTTTATTCTGCAAATATTAATTAACAAACAATAAAATCAAAAAGTGCTTATTAAAAATTATTATTATTATTGCCATCCAGACTTAGGGTTAGTGGTAGGGTTAAGAGAGTATTTTTTGTTTTGTAAGAAACAGATACTAAAACCAAACAATGTTTATTAAAAAGAAATCCGCAAAAATCAGACAACAAATTAATAAGGCGGATTAATTTGCCCTTTCATCGCTTAGGAAATCAGACATAACTGGTCGATAAAATATGGCAACCATTTTAGGAGCAAATCGCTTCAATATGATCCAATTGCAAAATTCTTACTGGTGTGAACTGCAAATATTTAATATTCTGTTTAAAGATGTGTTCACTGTAGAATGCAGATCATGTGACATTTTCACAATAATTTTTACCCTCAAATTAAAAAAAAATCTTAATTAAATTTTTTTTTTATATACTAATGAATCAATACTTATCAAGGCCAAAAGACAATTTGAGGATAAGGGTGGATGAAACTGTCATCTTGATGATGAACAATATTATTAGAGGATTTGAAATGATGTGTGGAATAAAAAATTTGTTTACTTAAGATGACTTGACAAATATTTGTTAATATTGGACTTGAAAATGATCATGTTGTAGTCTGCTGGGAATCAATCCTGTGGTGTTGTATTCCACAGATGATAAATTCTTGGAAAGAAACTTTGTTCATGGAAGTTCCATTTGATTTTAGGTACATAGAGAAAGAAAGAAGTTCTTTACAGTGGTTAAAGCTAAACAAGATTGTGCTGTGATTGTTTTACGCGGGGGGGGGGGGGGGTCTTTGAAAGTAATCAACATGAGTTTAAAATTATTTCTCTCTAAACAAATGAATATATATATATATATATATATATATATATATATATATATATATATGGAAATATATATGGAAATTGATAACATCTTTGAAGCACACATGAAAATGTATTTAAATGAAATTTTGAAAAACCAACACATGGTGCAATTTTAAATGATAAAATCATTTATTTAAACTTTTTTTTGTTGCAAGCTTTCGTTGTATAACATCTTTGTAAGGTGAGAATGTCCTTTAGTTTCAAGTTGTAAGGGACGTTAGTTTAAAAGTGAGCCAACCAGTGCTAAACATTAATCGGACTTCACTTTTAAACTAACGTCTCTTACAAGTTCACATGTTTTTCTGACTCTACTGTAATTTAACCCCTCGGGATTAATACCATCGAATTGAATAATAATAAAAAAAACACGACAGTCTCGCCCGACAAAGATGTTATACATTGAAAGCTTGCAGAATTTAAAAAAAAAAATTAATTATGCTATCATTTGAAATTGCACCATGTGTTGGTTTTTCAAAATTTCATATATATATATATATATATATATATATATATATATATATATATATATATAATATAATATAATATGCTACATTCCAGTGACCAAGATTTTATTCATTTTACTGTCCATTTTTTTCAATTCAAAATTTTGATACATTTTTTACGGACCGTTTCGTTCATAGATGACCAACCAAAATTCATATATCAATTCCGGATCTTTCTATTATGGGCACCTCGGAAAATCAAAGTTTGCTTTCAGGAAAAAAACAAAAACATTGTAAGGCAGCAAAGAAACCACAAAAAACAAACAACTCACATTGATTACATTTTCTCGAGGAAAAACAGATATTGATACCCATCGAGGCAGCCATCTTACTTTACAAAGTAAAGCTATGAAAAATACGCACAATATAGCCCAAAAGAAATTGCTAAGATACTTAATAGTTAATTTATTGAAATTAATTAAAAAATTATTATGAATATATAAATAATAATTATATAAGATATGTATGTATATATATGTATGTATATATATATATATATATATATATATATATATGGAAATATATATTTGAGTATATATATTTTAAGAAAATTTACCAGAACTGTTTAATGTTGAAACTCGATGAATGTTAACATTTAACAACAGAGCATATCTAAGTAAACAATGGTATTTAAAATTCTAATAACAAAGTCTTTATTCATATTTTTACTTGCCTAATTAAAAAAAATTCAATGTCACTATGGACAATTGTTTCGCGCAGAAACGAACAACCAGGAATAAACATACAATTACCAGGATCTTTCGTTTATGCAGCTCACCTGAAAATCGTCAGATAACTTCTGGATAAAAATCTTCAAGCAAAATAAATCCCAAAATACCTTTTTTTCTACAGAAAACCGTTCCCCAAAGGAACCATAAGATTCATTCATAGACAACCGGACATTTTGTATTTTATTTTATATCCTAAAAATAAAAATAAAGACTTGGTCATTGGAATTTTAAATACCATTGTTTACTTATATATACAAATTTGCAAAAGATGACATATTTTGTATGAGTGAATTGTCTGTGTCTACGAAAAGTTAAGATATCACAATTAAATTGAATCCAAGCAAACTATGCTTACGACATTGTGGGACAATGTCATAATGGACATAGTGTTGTCTCAGATGATAGCTAGGGAGATGTGTTGAAACATCCAAGCAGTCTCTCGGAAAAATAATTAAGTTAGTCATAATTTTGAGTAATCAATAAGCTGCTTAACTTTAAGAACCATTCTCTTTTAAAATGCAGCGTCAAATTTGTCATATGTTCATAATTACCCTGCTTGGAATTGTCCATTAAAAAATTAATGGAACAAATTATGATAAATACCAGCAGATATTGAATTAGTTAATATTCAAAGAGAGGAGTTAAGTTAAAAAAAAACGGTAGACGCAAGATAAGAACTTTTTCATAATGATTCCATCAAATAATTTTTAACAAATCATCCATCATTTTAACCTGGTCATACTTTCAATTGTGTGAAATCTGGCTTCCATGATTGATAATGCTATCAACAATTAATAAGCGAGTTGTAGAATCAAAATGAGACTTACTGGCATAAGGGCTTCAATTGGAGTTCAGTTGACAGACAAATTCTTGCTTGAATAGGAATATTTATACACTAGAATGTCTACTCATTGATTAGCAACCAATCAGAACGCAGAGAATAGACTTGCTCATCTCAGCACAATAGAACATCGCAGCCTGCTTATATACAAACTCTTTGGCTTCTGATCTCAATTTAGTAGTCAGTGTTCAGCTGTTTGACCAGTTGAGCTAGAACTAAATAGATAGAGATAAAAAACTAGAGAGTTGGTATACAAACAGACTAGGATGTTCCATTGTGATCAGCTGTCTAGCTAGAACTAAATAGATGGAAATCAGAAGCCAGAGAGTTGATATATAAACAGACTGGGATGTTCCACTGTAATCAGTTGTTGAGCTAGAACTAAATAGATGGAAATCAGAAGCTAGAGAGTTAGTATATAAACAGATTGGGATGTTCCACTGTGATCAGCTGTTTAATTAGTTGTTGAGCTAGAACTAAATAGATGGAAATCAGAAGCTAGAGAGTTAGTATATAAACAGATTGGGATGTTCCACTGTGATCAGCTGTTTAATTAGTTGTTGAGCTAGAACTAAATAGATGGAAATCAGAAGCTAGAGAGTTAGTATATAAACAGATTGGGATGTTCCACTGTGATCAGCTGTTTAATTAGTTGTTGAGCTAGAACTAAATAGATGGAAATCAGAAGCTAGAGAGTTAGTATATAAACAGATTGGGATGTTCCACTGTGATCAGCTGTTTAATTAGTTGTTGAGCTAGAACTAAATAGATGGAAATCAGAAGCCAGAGAGTTCGTATATAAACAAACTGGGATGTTCCACTGTGATCAGCTGTTTAATTAGTTGTTGAGCTAGAACTAAATAGATGGAAATCAGAAGCCAGAGAGTTAGTATATAAACAGACTGGGATGTTCCACTGTGATCAGCTGTTTAATCAGTTGTCGAACTAGAACTAAATAGATGGAGATCAGAAGATATAAGCAGGCTGTGATGTTCTATTGTGCTAAGGTAGGCAAGTCCATTCTCTGGATTCTGATTGGTTGATAGTCTATGAGTGGACATTCTAGTGTATAAATATTGCTCCATTCAAGTAAGAGTTTGTCAATTGGACGCCAGTTGGAGCTCTTACACCGGTAAGTGTTATTTTGATTCTACAAAAGCTAAGTTCTAAGTTACGTCAAAGATGTTCAGATCAATTGGCATAAATACTTTTGACTCTACTCCATTCCAGCAATGAGATAAATTGAAAAAAAAACAAAAAAAACTGAAAACTTATTCAAAAGAAAGAAAACACTAACTTTTAATAAAACAAATATAAAAAAAAATTAAGATATATCTAAAATATTTACAGAAAATAAAAACTGAGAAATAAAATATTAAGAAATTGACCTAAAATAAAAGACAAATAATGGAATACAAATTTCTTAATTTTCTTAAACAAATATTGTAAATGTTTTTAAAAAAAAATATATAATTGATTAAAAACCATTAATAAATCATTATTTTTTTTCTTAAAACAAATAGCCTGTACATACTCAGACACCCTAAAAAAGTCATAGAATGGAAACTGATTTCATGTATACATATTATTAGTTTGGCAGTAAAATAAAATATTTGAAAACCAAGGTAAAAATTTACTTAAAATTCAAAGAATTTCTTAAAACAAGGAATATGACCAGTGCATTAATTAAGCCACATTTACATAGTATTAATATGACTAAGCTAAACAGCCCAGCGAGGAAAGTAGCATTATATTGTTAGAAATAAATTATTTTCTTTTTTAACTTATATATATGGTAAGTATTCAGTTTAATATACATTTTTTGAAGCAGCAGCAGCAAATGTTTTTTTTTTAAGTATCGACTCTCGATTGAGCAAAAGCTCAAATCAGCAGTTTCTTTCAATCAAGTAATATTCAATTCCGAAAGAGTTTTTATATCTTTTCTGGATTTTCTTCCAGTCAACACATGTTAGAACGTCCCTCACAAAATTGCCTTGGCACCGTAACTGTCTTAACAAGTTGTAAATAAGAATGAATTGCTTTTGTATGGACAGACTTTGTCATTCTTTTTATTTGTTTTACTGCGTTTCCCTCTACACATAGTTAAAAGCAGTATGTGAATCATGTCAGTTGCATGTTTTGATCAATTTTTCTACCGATAATGGATGATAATCTTTCACAGATGAATGAATAAAACAATTTTTTTATGTTTTTGTTTTTCTTTCTTCCCTAGCTTTTGACTTAACTAAATAAGTAATCTCAGCAGAATGTAAAGGTCTTGTTGAAAGGTTAATTTTTTGTTAGATCCTTAGCGATCATCCCACATCAACACCATAGAGCATACCACAGAAAAGAAAAAGGCATAAATATTACTAAGGACCTAAGATAAAATGTTTCAACAATAAAACACAAATTTTTAAAATGTCCATTTTCTCTTTATACCCATGCACCTCATCGAATAAATTGATCTAAACATGCAATCAACATATGTCCATTGTTTTTTTAAACAATCTAATTATATATATATATATATATATATATATATATATATATATATATATATATATATATTCCCGAAACAGTTTTTCATGGTAAACAACTGATGATCCCTTAAATAATGTTAGAAGCAAACTAATATAATAACTGAAAAAGTTAAATTGACTTACATGAGTGATTTTCCACTGAACGACTTGGGACGTAAGATTTTTTTTTGGTTTTTTAAAAAAAAATATAGTTTTAATGGTTGAGAAACTTCCAAGACTATATATATATATTTATTTTATCAGTACATAAAAGTAATCCATGGACACGTGTTTCTGGCTCACAGCCGTCATCAGCATGGCTAACTTAGACAGAGATCGAACCTTCGATATTGATGTCTATAGTCCAGCGTTCTACCACTGAACCAAGACGCTCTGTCTAGAAATATGTACGATTGTCATCACCTAAATATTTAATGTATTTTTATGTAATTATTTTTATTGGTGATTGTAACGTTCGTTGTTATTTTTATGTACTGATAAAATATATATATATATATATATATATATATATATATTAACGAAAAATACGTCCTGTGAAGTTTAAGGCGACTAATAATGCAATTTTCTGCATCTTAATCACTTAGGAAGTGAGGCAATTGAAATAATAGTAAGCAAAATAACAACGAACGCTACAATCAGCAATGAAAATAATTACATAAAAATACATTAAATATTTAGGTGATGACAATCGTACATATTTCTAGACAGAGCGTCTTGGTCCAGTGGTAGAACGCTGAACTATAGACATCAATATCGAAAGTTCGATTTCTGTCTAAATTAGCCATGCTGATGACGGCTGTGAGCCAGAAACACGTGTCCATGGATTACTTTTATGTACTGATAAAATAAATAAATATATATATATATATTAACGAAAAATACGTCCTGTGAAGTTTAGGGCGACTAATAATGCAATTTTCTGCATCTTAATCACTTAGGAAGTGAGACAATCGAAATAATAGTAAGCAAAATAACAACGAACACTACAATCACCAATAAAAATAATTACATAAAAATACATATATATATATATATATATATATTTGATTAGTCAAGTTAGTCAATTTTCTGATTTCTACTGAGCTGCATGTTTTTACCGGCTCTTGGCCTGGTTTTGAAAACTACTTCTTACCTATCTCATTTTGAACTCAAATCCATAAAAACTATATCCGGAAAGCCCATGGGAGTCGTTAAAATGGCTTTTGATACACAACTTACATCCTAAACTTTTACATTGCAATCTTTTCCAACCGGACTATTTGGGCCTTTAATGGTTTAGTTTATCCAAAATTCAATGGATTTTACAATTTTTAGACGTCAATCTTTCCTGAATTTATCACTTTTGAACCAACTGCTACAATTTTTATGACGCCTTCAATGGTGAACTTTTTCATATATTTTCAACCTCTTCTCTTTGCATTGTACATTTTCTACACGTTTTATACTTGTATTTATCTTATATTATATTTATATCTTTTCAAATTATGACTTTTGGTAATTCCCTTACCAACTTATCTCTCTGTATTCCTATAATGATAAGATTCCATTCTTTGAAAAGCCATGACTTAAGGAAGGAAAAATAAATTTCTAACTTGAAAATATCTTGTTTTGAGCAACTGAGGACATAATAGATATTGTATTTTTACAATATTTATTCTTATCTTTTACTTCATATATATAAAGAATATATATTTTTAAAAGGTATATATTGCTTTTTATATCATCCAAATAATTTCTGATTACAAGCTCAATGAAGTTATATTTCCGGCTTCAGAGCATATATATTGTTTGCTTCCACTGACCAAGAAAAACGCCAGTCCACAATCATAATATTTTATTTATTTTGGTGAATACTAATATATTTTTTCATCTTATGAACGTTTCACAACCCGTAAACCAAAAATATAGTCTTTAATTTTTATGGGCTGCTCATCAGAGACATTTGTTTACTAATAAAAAATAAGCACACTGTTTCAAAGCCAAAAAGGAAGAAAGTGGGAAAAAATGATGAAAGAAACAGCCAGGTTGTGAAATGTTTGTAAGACGGAAAAATATATTGGCATTCGCCAAAATACAAAAATAAATAAAATATTACAATTGCGGACTGACGTTTTTTTCTTGGTTATTGGAATGCAACAAATCTCTCTCTCTCTCTCTCTCTCTCTCTCTCTCTCATATATATATAATATATATATATATATATTATATATATATCATACAATTATGTGCTGATTAGCCATCCATATATGGCAGTTTCTGGAGCAAACAAATTTTTGCTGTAAAAGAACTGTCTACCTTGGAAACCGCTGGTATGGATAGCTAATCAGCACATAATTGTATGATATTATAAGTATAAAAATATTTTATGCTCTTATTAACATAATTGAGTACTCTAATTATTTTTTCATGCGATCCCAGCTTTGAATCCTGCTACGTCTAGCCACACCGAAGAATGGTAGAAAAATGTGAATGACTGAATGACTGTGTGTGTGCAGGAGATAAAATAGAAAAGCGGATATACCAACACAATATAATCAAATTAACTCGTATGGTCAGATTTTAGTATTATCTTTGTTATTCAACGATTTTTTTCATAACTATTTTTGATTGAAAACATAAACATGAGGTATAAGGATTGGGGTAATATAGAAGAGGAAGAAGAAAGATAAAAAAGAAGAAATATTTAAACAATTATTTGAAAAGTGTTTGATTAATGGCTAAGAACACCGGGCAAGGACAAAGAAAGAGAAAAATTTATGTTGCAGATGTGTATCAGCTTTTTCAATTTTACCTTCCATATTTTGTCAGACATTTTACAAAATGTTTTCCTTCACTGCTATATATATATATATATATATATATATATATACAATAATATTTTTTAAATAAATATTAAATATTTAAAATATACCTAGAGACATCGATGTTTCATGCTAACGCAATCTTCAGTCTAGGAACTAATTCTCAACGGTCGGTGGGCGCGAACCCCGAACACAAATCGCCACTGATTCGTAGTCGGAGATCTTACCTGCAGGCCATTGCCAACCAGTTAGTAAATAGAGAGGAATTTTAACTGTAAATAGCAGAATTACTACTACTCACCAAGTAGATAAGAGTGATCTACGAAACGTCGGATCATGCATATAGCTATTTGTACTGCTTGTTATTAAAGCTCCTCGAAAAGTGTATATATATATATATATATATATATATATATATATATATATATATATATATATATATATATATATAGTGATTGTTTATATTCCAATGCCCAAAAAATTCAGTCTTTAATCCAATCATTTACTTTTATTTTTCCATGGCAGAATTGCTCGTGGTTTTACAATTGTTTCTCAATGAATAAAACGCAGCCATTAATCTAATTTACTCGCTGTTCGTCAGATTCCTTCACCCTCACTTCTACCACCTTTCTCATTCTTTGTATACATAAGCCGATTTATACTTGATAAATATACTTCTTAAAAAGTGAATATGTTAAGTATGTTTAATGTTAACTATTTCTACGTAGTTTGTCCTTTCTCATCACGTAATTCCATATACACACCAACTCATTTTTCGAGAATTCAATTTCCTTGAAACTAAACTCCCTCAGGTTCTGAATTTGTTTTTTTAAAAAAAATAAAACATTTTTATTCATACAATTGTTTCTGCTGCCCATTTTCAAAACACACATTTTTTTTAATAATAAATTCACAATGTTTTTAAAAAGCTTCTCCAGTGAATTTTTCAGGTTACATCAGCCGAAATGTTGTGAGATGAGAACAGTACTCTCCCTAATTCCTTTAGAAGACACATCATCCAACCCCAAAACAGTAACGCCCAAATATACGCTACTCATAAACATTGACTCACGGGATTTATATAGAAATATTTAAAAAAATTTTTTTTATATCTCTTTAAACCTTCTCCGGTTTAAATCTCAACTGTTACTTTTCACCCTCCCCTTTTTTTTCAAACCTTATTAAACCCTCCTTACACTAAATTTAAACAAACATACATAACACTCTAAGCAAAGAACGCATCCAAACGAGAGTGACACATGACTTCACATTTCCGAAACAGATGACAACAGAAGCTGAAGAGAGCCAGATGGCTAAGTCCTTCTGTGCTTGAAACCGACGGTACGAATGTTGTACTAATTTTTCTGTACCAAAATAAATAAATATATATATATATATATAAATAAACGATGTCGTACGTAGGTAAACTATTAAAAATATAATTAAAATTTTTTATTATATATATATATATATATATATATATATATATATATATATATATATATATATATATATATATATAAGTTAATACAACAAAAGATATAAGAGGCAACTAATATCTTTAATTAGTGAACATCCGGATAAAACTAAAGCTCAATATACTGGATAGAGCATTAATAGATAAAGTGAAAGAATAAAATAAGGTGTGACTAAAATTTTATTTGCATTCACTGTTCAAGCAAAGTCCTTTAAAGTCCTTAACTCATGAGTTTTCAAAGAAAATCTTCTCCTCAGAGGACCATTACCGCAATGACATTACTGCAGGTAATAAAATTAAACTTCGAAAATATATTTAAAAAATTTACATAAAAATACATAAAATTATATAAAACATCAAATATATCGGCCCAAAACATACTTTTTTGCTAAACTTATACAGTTCATCCAAGTCATAACTTGGAAATCCTATTCATTTACTTGTGCCATTTTTACCATGCACCGATTTATGCCAGCATTAAAATACGATGTAAATTTATTTTACTCGTATAAAAATATGAAACCTTGCATAAATCCGCGAGGTAAACTTTAAAAGAATGCATTTGCATTTACAAGGTTCCGAAAAATGTTTTAAAATTAAATAAAACATTTTTTGTCAACAAAAAACTACTGACAAACATCATTGATAATTTAATTATTAAAAAAGTTAGATATAAAACAAATTGTTTTTAATTTTTTAAAAATTAATCTATTTTGATGCCGTTGTATAACTGAATATTTATAAATTTAAAAAGAATCGGATTCGGTAATTGTAATTGGGCCAAATATTGGAATCGTCCCATCACTAATGAAAACTAAACAAATTTTCCACAAGTAAATATTTTTTAATGGAAATCGCTCCAGACAATGAAGACAATTGATGTAAGGAGCTAAAAAGAATGAAAAATGATTAAGTTGCATAATAACAAAAAGGGTGAGGAAGGTAGAATCACTTCAAAACAAGGTCGTCTTTTAACTGACGGTGATAAATTCAGAGGCAAAATGATTGAACCTAAAGCCGAAACATTAGGATGGCAGTGACGGACCCAG
Source organism: Sepiola atlantica (assembly GCA_963556195.1). NCBI lineage: Eukaryota > Metazoa > Mollusca > Cephalopoda > Sepiida > Sepiolidae > Sepiola > Sepiola atlantica. Next base: position 24,381,439 of record OY744550.1, read on the forward strand.
TCATCCACATCGGAAATATTTCAAGGGGCACACATCAATGTGCAACATGGCACATGAGAATACGCCAACATTTAGCGAGTGCAAATGGAGAAACCTCTCAAAGAGTTACCCCTGAGTTCAGTCACCTGTACTATCACCCGGGAAAGTGCCGACCAGAAAAACATTATGATCTTGTTCTCTACCAAAGATACTCAACTACCTCTACTATCTGTCAGTTATCAGAAAAATCAGGCCTGAAAGAGTCCCCACCACCAGCGTTCAATCCCCTGGATTCCAAACAAGCTAACAAAGAGTAAACCTTTCAAGACCCCAATAGGGAAGGAAGGGGTAACAAAAATGTCTACCCTCAAACAAAAATACTACAAGGAATCCAATTAGCGATATTAATTTTCTATGAAGAGGTTTTACGATAATATTATGGGGGTCTGCATTCGTGCCAGGCATCCATAATAAGCAAAAAACGATACTTTTATTTATAATTCTTTCATTTGTGTAAATTTTGAAAAACAGACAACTGCGAATAGAGGATGACCTCTATTTGCAGTTGTCAGTCCAAAATCAATTTGAAAAAAAATCGGTTTGACAACGTTAGTTTTTGCTGTTAGGGTGTCATTGTCCTCCCACATATAGGACCTGGTATTTCCAAATCGTCACTCATTTTAGTACTTAACAGGTTCAACGTCGCATAACTTTAGTGATCTAACACCAACCTGTGGGCTCAACATGATTATGTCGTAATAAAGCCCTTTAACAAGATTAAACAACTTTTCTAGGTTAAGATTTTAAGAATTCAACGATGGTAATTATCTATGAAATAAAGCAAAAAAATCGGTTCTTTAACTTTTACAGTTTCAACTATTTAAAACTAGCATGGTTTCCTGGTGTTGCCCGGGAGGGACATGGACAACAAAATAGAAAAGTTAAAAAGTGTGTATAACATCTTTCTTTAAAAACTTCTCTCTATCCCCCATCTCTATCAATCTCTCTTTATCCCCTCCCACTCTTCTCATCCACTTCCCTCTTTTCTTTAATCTCTCTCTATCACCTCCCCTCTTACTTTCTCTGGCAACTGGAAAAAAAATCGTTGACGAATTACTAAATTAAAAAATAACCCTAAATGTTGACACCCCCCCCATCCCACTAATTCTGTTTCTGTTGACCCCCAAAAGAATAAATATTAAAAATAATGTGGCTATATTTTCTCTGAGGCAACGCTGAAAAAGAATATATCAGCTTTGTGGGTGTACCTTGTGTATTTTACGACTTGTGTAATTTCCTTTATATAATAGACTAGCAGGGGTACCAGGCATTACCTGGGGCTCCCTCTTCCCCGTTTGCACCCTTAAAACCCCACCCCACCCGTTGTCCGGGGAGAAAGCTGTCTCTTTCCTGGTCGCCCCTTTACCTCCCTCCCCCATTCCCCTCACCCCGTTGCACGGGAGCATAAAGTAAGTACTGTCTTCCTGGTTGCCCCCCCCCTCCTCCTTCGATGTATATTGAGGTGACCGTTAAAAAATATTTGTGGAGCTGGTGGGGATCGAACCATCAAACTCTAGGCCTGGGTTCTTCGTTGCTACTGACTGCACCATACGAAGCAAGTATAAAAACTGACGAAATATAGGTCAGTTAAACACAGTGTGAAGCTGGGCTGTGTTTTATGCACGCGTGCATGCACAGAGCGAATGATCGATCAAATGGCGAACAAATTTAGGTCTCCTGTCACATGTTTCTATATGAAGAAATCAATGTTTTTTTCCAAATTTTTCGATATTATGCGACCGGAAGCTGTCCGATTCAGAACATGTCAACTTTACGGATTTCTGTTGAGTATCTCAGGAGCCTTTTGCACACATACAAGCCAACATACACACACACACACTAACTGACAACCTTCCTTTATATAATAGATTATTACTTTATTCACTACATGCTTTCCTTTTGTCTTCTAATATATAATAACCTCTTTCATTTTTGGACAATACTGTATAGTTTGACTTTAGATTTGTAGGGGAGTTTTAGAAAGAATAAGGATCAACAGATTGAATAAACACAGAATCTTATTCAATAGAATATATTTGAATGAATGCAGGCTGCCTAATTGCACTATTTAGCGGCGCCCAAAATGAAAGTACTTAAACTAGTTTCTGCGCATTCAGTTTCGCACGCAAATTCAGAAAATTTGTTGATTGGTTCAAAATATTGTTGTTTGTCTTTATTGATTCAGGTGGATGCATGCAGAAACGAGTTTAAGCACTTTCATTTTGGGCATCAAAGGGTAAACTTCACCGCCACATATATATGCTTCGCGGCTTTTATTTTACCCTCATCAGTATGGAATTATGTAATCGCATCACTGGTCGAATGATTCGAACTCCGACCCCACATATTATAGACTGTGGTTTCATAACCATTCGACCGCAGATCCGATCACCCTTTTAACACGAGAGAAATGCCTTGTAGTATTAATGCAAACACAAGTAGTGTTATTTTAACATAAGATTCATGCAATGCGGCTAATTATTATGAATCATCGAAAGGGCTCAACATAATTGGAGTTTAATAATTATTATTAAAAAATAAATATTTTTAAATCCAGACATATATGTTCTGCGTTTTTTTTATTTTACGCTTGTCAGTATGGAATTACGTAACCGCATTGCTGGTCGAATGATTCAAACCCAGACTCCACGTATTATGGACCATATATATATATATTGGTTGTATACTCAACCTCAACTGTTTAAGTTTACTGGATATTAGATGATCTAGGGTCCTATTGGCAATTATAAATAGATATATTTTCTGAGAAAAAGGTATGTTTTTTGTAAATTTGAAGATTCATTTGTCTATAAGATTCAGACTTTGTAATTACCAATGCTCTGATTGTGTGGCTATGAAGAAACAGCTGTTATTTTTTAATTAAAACCAACTTTGTTTGATACGAAACCTTGTTTTTGTCGGAAAATGTCTCATATATATATATATATGTGTGTGTGTGTGTGTGTGTGTTTCAGAATTTTTTAGATGAGGATTGATAATTCATATTATTCAAACAACTATTCTCATCTTGTTTTGGCTGATGTAACCGCCAACCTTCTTCTGAATCATCTTTTCGAACTTCGGAATCTTTATGCTGATCTCAAGAACTTATACAGAATATCAAGCTGAACCGTTATTTAACCGACAGGGGTAGATTGTTCTTGCTCTGTTCAGCCATGACTGGGAAAAAGTTTTAATTTTATATTATTCTTAGTTATCGCCTATTCACAGTTACACCGTGGGTTCACATACACTTGTGGTTTAACAGTTAAAGGCATTAATTACAATCAGTTCTAAGTGACAGTTAAATCCTTACGACAGGCAATAACCAAAAAAATTCTACCCGGTCATGGCTGACGGAAGAAGAACAATCTATCCCTATGAGTTCAGTTTGAAATTCTGTATAGGTTGCTGAGTTCGAAACGTAGAGATGTGGGAGGCTTGTTGTATGCAGGGAAACGGTTGTTGAGTAGATATTCATCCTTCTGGCCTTGCTTGATATGAAGAAAACGAGTTACCATCTTTTGGTTATAACGACAAGCTTCTTCTCTTCTCTAGAATTTAAATCAATTTTCTTAATACAGTTTCATCAACACAACAAGCTTCTTCTCTTCTCTAGAATTTAAATCAATTTTCTTAATACAGTTTCATCAACACAACAAGCTTCTTCTCTTCTCTAGAATTTAAATCAATTTTCTTAATACAGTTTCATCAACACAACAAGCTTCTTCTCTTCTCTAGAATTTAAATCAATTTTCTTAATACAGTTTCATCAACACAACAAGCTTCTTCTCTTCTCTAGAATTTAAATCAATTTTCTTAATACAGTTTCATCAACACAACAAACATGGTCGTCCGGTAGGAGTTATAAAAACAGGAATACAAAATTAGTTTCGGAATTTTTGAGATGAGGGTTGATAATTTGTAGAATTTGGTATATTCGGACTACTGTTCTCATCTTGGGTGTTTTTATCACAACGCCTCGGCCGATGTAACCTCCGACCTTCTTCAGGTGTACTTTGTCGGACTTGGGAATCTTTTTGTTGAACTCGGGAATCTGGACGGAATTTCGAACGGAACCCTTTATTAAATCCACGGGGGGTAGCATGCTCTCGTTCCATCTGCCATGACTGGGAAGAAGTCCGCAAGGATCCATACGCAGTGGATATAGTACTAAGTAAAATTCAGTTCTAAGTGACAGTCATCTGAAGGTTCAATCCTCAGTGCGGGCGATACGAAGAATTGCGAATTACTGAAGACTTCTTCCCAGTCATAGCAGATGCAACGAGAGCATGCTACCTACCCCCTGTGGATTTAATAAAGGGTTCCGTTCGAAATTCCGTCCAGATTCCCAAGTTCGACAGAAAGATTCCTGAGTTCGACAAGATACATCTGAAGAAAGTCGGAGGTTACATCGTCTGAAACGTTGTGATAAAAACACCCAAGATGAGAACAGTAGTCCGAATATACCAAATTCTACATATAAAATTAGGTTGAGTCAGTAAACATGCATTGAGCGGAAGTTGCCTCTCACGCACAAGTGTGTTCTTACCGAACAACGTATCAATCACTCTGCGAGTGAGAACATGCTAGCGTAAAAGAAAATAGATCATGATTATCTAACTGCTAGAGAAATAAAGATTCGTAAGTTAAACATAAGGTTGCACCTGAAAATAGTAGTTCAAATAGCAGTCCAAATAATCCATGTAATCAATATTCTTGATATTAGTAAACAGTCGAATAGAAATACTCCACAAATACTGGTGGGGGGTAAGGGGGGGAGGTCACTTGTGAAAGAGATGTAGGTGTGTATAATACAAATGTTGGGCGGTACTCTTATAGAGAATGCACCGGCATTTCCGTGACTTTGCATCGCCAACATTCGGGCAGGTCTCGGAAGTGCCCGAGAGTTGACGAGATGAAAACTGCCAAGCGATAAATTGATGACTGGCAGACGATAAATTCAGATAAAGAAAATCAAAGTAAAATACATATGTAAAAATAAAGAACGAACAAACCATAGCTAAACAATTGTCATTAATTAAATGTTTGTTTTTATTTTTTTTTGTCAAAGGAATCATTGTTAATCAAATGTTTTTAAATAAAATGTTTTGTTTTTTTTGTGCACAAAAAAGTTTCAAAAGATGATTTTGTTTTATATAACAAATAACGAAACCACTGTTTTTAACCAATTTCGTGTTTGTTTTTTCATTTTTTTTTTCAATGTTTTTTTTCTTCTTTTTAACATTTTATGGATGAGGGTTTAGAGTTAGGGTTATGCTTTCGCTAGAAGTGACCGTTGCTGACAGAACTCAATGAGTCCTTAGGGAGATTCAACGCGCTGACACAGAAATTCATTTTTTTTTAACGCGCTGCAGATCGTAGAAATTAATTTCTTCCAAAAGTTATCGTCTGCTTGCTTGCAACCTGATTGTCTAATGCCTGTTGCACCTGTTGCAACCTGATTGGTTAATAGTTTCGTCAACTCTCGGGCGTTGTTTCTGAGAACTGCCCGAATGTTGACGACGCAAAGTCACAGAAACGCGGTGCATTTTCTATAAGAGTACCGATTGAGCAAAGTGAGGATGTTGACATAACTGGAAACAAAGCAGTTACAAATGACAAAGGCTGCGTCCCCCATAAAAGAAGATGTGTGATAGAATGTGTGTAAAGGGATGAAGCAAACAAAGGGTTTGCAGTGAAGTGATTGCCACGCAAAAGAGTGGTTGAGAATGAGTAACACTTTTTCAAGTGCGTGAAGCCAAAAAAAAAAGAAAAAAAAAAAAAGAGACATGCAGATAATGCACAGGTAAAACACAGGTAGAACATCATATACCTTTCTCAGGTGAAAATGTGCATTGGTGTGCAGTCGCTGAAAAACAAAGTACTTGAAAAAATACAACAATCAATAAGCTATGAGCGTTAATTTCTTTTAATCCGTCGTCTACTGTAATAAAAGCAAATGAAATTAAAGTGAATGAAATATGAGTAAAACAAAAATTAAAAAAAAAAAAATGAAAATTATGCAGTATAGTCAACAGCGGAGGAATCAGAAAACAAACAAAATATACAACAAATACCTTTCACCAAACACATTAAAATTTTATTTTCTATCAACTTGTATAGTTTCAAAGTACATAAATTGATTTTAAGATTTATTATTTCTGAATATGTTAGTGTTACTTTGACATAGCCAAATACAAGTCAATCAAAGATGGCGGTCGATTTTGTTTGGAGATGGTTGCAAAATTCAGGTTTAAAAGATAGTAAAAAAAAAAAAAAAAAAAAAAAAAAAAAGGGCTTACCTATAACTAACCCTAAGTCCAGCAGAGAGGGGGGAGGCCTTGTTAGTAGGATTTACAGTATATGGTAAAGTAAGTTCTTTTTTTAAGGAATGAAACACCAACTAAAACAGATCAGTTAAGCCTATTAGATTCTGACCGTATCTGAAAGACAGATATCGACAAAAAATTTTTTTTATTGAAATAAAAATTTTACAACACTTGGAGAACTTTAAAATTATACAGGCCAATAGAGAATAAAATTTTAATGCATTTGGTAAAGGCTATTTGTTGTATATTTTGTTGGTTTTCGATTTCTTACCTGTTAACTATATACTGCATGAATGCCAAAAATATGAATAATGGCTGACAATGGTTCATCTCTTAGGAAGATTAAAGATACTATTGCTGCGAATCTTCTAGCATCATAAAAAGCAAATCGAATTCTGAGTGCCTTAAAAGCTTTCATGCAAACAAATAAAAATTATATAAAATTAATAAATACTAATTAATAACAATAATAATGTTGAACAGAAATAATAAAAGAAAATTACATGATAATGTACATGTTACCCATTGTTATGGTAAACAGGAAAATTTACTTTAATAATGAGAAGGCTCAATCAGCGTCGCCTGGACAGAGGGAACATCATAATGTGTAAGGACAGTGTTTTGTAATATATTTTTTCTAAAAGAAGTTTTTGTAGGCCAGAATGCACTTTGCTAGTGCGCTGGCTTTTCAAAAACCCACCTACACTCCTAGCGAAGAAGTAAATAAACATACAAGACTTGGTTAGCCATAGCATCATTTTGGCAACCTATGAGCTGACTTGAAAACCATCAGATCCGTATTTTTTGAGCGAGTGAGTTATGTTCGACTCGGTCCTAGAAAGTGCACTCTCCAAGGAATTACCTCTTCCTTTGAGAGAGGGGTTTAATGTCAATCGCCTGAGGCACCCCTACTCGGCAATGCCAACGGCTACGATCTCAGTCATTTTTGCATCCAACCAAATTGCCCCACCTGCAGTGCGAAACAAGTGAATCCCAATCGATTTTTTTTTTTTTTTACCTATGTGTCCAGACTTTAGGGAGACCTTGTGTGCATGCATGAGTGCATTTCAAATGCTATTTAAAGAATTTGAGCGGGAAAGACCTAAACAGAAATGCCATTTTAAACAACATTATCAGTGGTAATAATCCGCAATAATGGATTTTTGTCTCCACTTTGCAGGATCACAGGCTTCGTCCGGGTGAAGGCTTGTTTTACGAAAATCATTGTGCAGGGCGTTTGCCCATCTCATCATCGGCCTTCCTCTCGATCGCTTTGCGGCGGCTTTTAATTTAAAAACGGGTTTGGACATGTGCCTTCAGCATTTGTCCAAACCATCCGAGTCGCCATTCCTTCATCTTGCTCTCGATCATAGCGATGCCGTAGCGCCTTCAGATGTCATCATCACAGATGTGATCGAGCAGTGTAATTCTGGAGATCCAGCAGAGCATCTTAGTTTCCATAACAGTGAAGGGGTGTTATTTTGCTGCTTGTCAGGTTGGTTGAGGCATATTTACGTTGAGGGGGGGGGGGGCACAAGTGCAGCATGTTCGTCAGAGCACATTCCATCGAAGTACTTGTAAAACAAGCACATGAATGCAACGTTGCGGCAATGGAGCTTGGTAGACAGTGTGGGACCTATTAGATTAGAGGCTCTTTTTTGGACCCTGTCTAAGAAAGAGAGACTAGTGGTCGATACGCCAACCCAGATTTGGCAACAATACTCTATGCATGGGCGAATAGTGACTTTGTAGAAATATAGGATACTGACAGGTGTGAGAAGTTTTCTAGCCTGGTAGAGGGAGTCCACCTTCTTTGCAGCAGACTTGGCAGTATCTTCTGTGTATTTGTTCCAATTCATGTTACCTATTAATGTGAGGCGGAGGAGTTTGAATGTTGGACTCTCAGGTAGGGTGCTAAAAGTCTTTACAAATCAATAGTAATAGTTAAGTGAATTACCTCTCAGAATTGTGTATACTTTTAATTTTACAAAAAAATTAACAAATGGTTACTGCTTTGCACATAATTTATTACAGAAAACAACAAATCAACAAAAATAACAATTTCCATCAGCAGTATTTTTTTTTGGGGGGGGGGGGGGGGGGGAGAAGGGGCCAGATAAATGTGATTTTTCCTGCATATCTACACTGGCAATTTTGGTCCTCTTGAATTTGTTTAATGTTTCCTCTATATTTCTGATTGTGTTTATACTACATTATACGTATATACATAATTTATAACATATAATATATATATATATATATATATATATATATTTAGGCAAACATTATTAAATAACACAGAGTGGTTTTGTTTGATGCGACTTTTTAAAATTTTTTCAATTTTCCGAATTGTCCATCTAATGTTTCGGTCAAATTGATGTAAATATGATCCATGGGTTTCTTGTTCCAATCTATTCTATTCTTGTTCCAATCTATTAAACCGTGCAAAATTAATCTCCTCATCCAAAAAAATATTTTTTAATGAATTAAAAAACATAAAGCAAGTCCTAATTAATAATCAATTTCCCAATTATATGGTTGATGAACAAATAAAATTAATGATTAGAAATTTAGATAATCCTACTAATAATAAACTAAATAATTCTCACTATATAAATCTATTCTATTGTAACCAAATGCATCCAAACTTTAAATTGGATGAAAAAGCTCTTAAAAATATAATACATCGCTATATATCCCCCACCAATTCTGATGATAAAATATGATTTATCATTTATTATAAAAAAATGAAAACATCAAACTATGTTGTTAAAAATAACACTTCTCAAACCCAAAATACATTAGGAAGAATCAATGTAATATATCAGTTCCAATGCCCTATGGGAGAATGTATCTCCGACAACAATAAAAAAACTAATTCTTACATAGGTTTCACTTCCACAACACTATCCCGAAGACTCACCCTACATCTCTTCGACACTAGCTCTATATGCCAACACCTAAAAAAACATAATTGCACCCCCTCCCAATATAGAAACATCCTTGTTAACAATACCAAAATAATATACCACGATACCAATATCAAAAAATGAAAAATACTCGAAGCCCTCTACATAAAAACTAAACATCCCACAATTAATAATGTCATTTCAACTTTACAGACGCTTTTTCAAGTTATAAACTACTTGCCGTTATAATTCAAAAATGAGCACAACAGTAAAGTCATAATTTGTAAAGACACTAAAACTAATACCGCCTGAAGATGATTTGACGATTCAAATCGAAAGTACTTGCAAAAAAGAAAAAAGAATGAAACAAGAAACCCATGGATCATATTTACATCAATTTGACCGAAACATTAGATGAACAATTCGGAAAATTGAAAAAATAAAAAAAGTCGCATCAAACAAAACCACTCAGTGTTATTTAATAATGTTTGCCTAAATGAAAATATGCTGCCTAAATACACACAATATATATATATATATATATATATATATATATATATATATATAAAAAATGAAAAAAAATTAAATATACTGGAAACTATCTACATAAAAAAACAATAACCTAAAATTAACAACATCACATATGAAACAAGTGGTAACATTTTAAAATGCTTAACGTAATGCGATTTTGTTCTGTGATGCCATTCCAGCGTTGCTGAATTTAAAATCGCCAACGACTTCCTGGAACAATGCGAAAACCGTTCTATGGGTGTTTCTCTACTGTCTTTTAAAAATTCTCCAACTTCAACTTTTTTGTTCATTTGCTTTTGACACCTGAGGCTGATTCGATGAAGAATCAAAAACGTTCGTTACACCTATGGAACATTTATTAATTTTTTTTTGATTTTAATACAAAAAAGACCATCAGAAAAATAAAAAAAATAAAAAAAGGTATAATTAAACAGACGAATTCTGTTATTTTTAAAAAGAACGGAATATGATTATCACAAAGATAGGCGATGCCTATTGATCTTAGTCTTGAAAAGACCAAGGCTATAGGTAGAAGGAAAACAGTCAGCAGGAAGAAAATTCCACAAACCTGCAGTTTTTGGAGAAAAAGCTACTGGAATAGGAAGATCGATTATAATGAGGTATCAAAACAGCAAATTGGTGAAAACCAATAGATCAATGAATAAAAACGAACTGGAACAAAGGAAGCAGACAATTCTGAAGAACACATGCCATAATAGTATTTATAGAAAAGACTGAGACTAGCAACATCACGTCTGTGAGAGAGAGAGTGCAGAGAAGAAAAAAGGGTGAGAATCAAACCAAATTAAAATTTCTGAACCTTATCAAGAACCCTCAAATGGGACAGAGATTCATCAGCCCAAATATGACAACAGTACTCCATACATAGTCTGATAATAGATTTGAAAAGATAGAGAATAGCCTCAGGTGTGAGAAAGTGTTTAGAGCGATAGAGAGAACAGATTTTACGAGAAAAAGAAAGAGCAATGGATCTAATGTATAAACTCCAAGAAAGATTTGATGAAAATGAAAGACCAAGAAGTTTCAGAGTCGATTTCTCTTCAAGAGCAGAGCCATTTATGAGAATCTCAGGAAGAAAAGGGGCATGCCTACGATTGAAAGACACGAGTTGAGTTTTAACTGGATTAAATGAAACAAGCCATTTCGTACCCCAATCCACAACTGAACCCAAGTCAACTTCTAGATCAGCTGCATATACCTACAGATCCCAGGAAAATGAGTGAGAAGCAGCACCAGAATAGAGAGTGGTATCATTAGCATAGATGTTTCTGAATAATTTTCTCTGGAAGAAACGGTGTTGGGCCTCGAATAGAGTCCTGAAGAACACCAGCATTGATCGGGAGAGAGAATGAGGAGACATTATCCAGAGTTACTGGCAAGCTTCAATCAGAAAGAAAATACCTAATAATGTCAAGAACCTTACCAATAATACCATAACCATGAAGTTTATGTAGAAGACCAGAATGACATTCCTGCAGAATGCCATGTTTCTAGCTCTTTTTTTCTAAATAGATCAAGATCATCCATATATACATGACATGGTTTATTTTTTTTCTTTTCTGTCTGTGAATTTGCATCTCCTCAGTATGTTATTAAGTAGCATCATGGCTATGATAGAAAGTAGTGGAGATAGAAAATCTCCCTGGAAAATGCCCCTCTGCATTATCTGTCAGACGTTGTCCTCCAGGTGTCACTTCCAGTCTCCATTGTCTATTCCATTAAGTTGATAATTTTGTCAGACATTTTGTACATCTTTAAGAATTATTATCAAGTTCTTGCACAAGTCATTATCAATGACTGCGCACTGGTAACAATAGGTGGTGTTCCCTGGAGTCTGAGTAACAACAAGTCTCCCCAGATCTCCAATCCTCTCCATTTCTTTTGATACCCATTGCAAATCATTTTACATTTTTTACCACTGATTTCTTGCTGATAACAGTTGGTTTTCTCTAGAATTTGAGTGGAAATAAACCTTAGGATACCAATACTCTCCATGCTTTTACAGTGGAGGTCTAGATAGTGCTATCTCTTCGATCTTTCTATCCTCCTTGATCCTTCATGACCATTTTATATGGTACCGACCAATGCTGGTGTCAATTTTTGGAGGGGTGGGGGTAAAATTATGGCAGTTTCAGTTCTCTTGGAGTCGTGTAATGTTCGTTCTATATTTTTTGTTCTATTTCTATCTCAGCTTACCTGTTGCTAGTTGGTGTTACTTTATTATGTAGGTTGATTTCCGCACTCAATGATTTTTCTTAATATTTCAGCAATTTTCATCAATGCATTGTGAGGTCTCTCTCTCTCTCTTTTTCTAGGCTTTCAAAACTGTTTCTAGTGCTCCTACAATTATTGGTATTACAGTAGTTTTATTCAGGCTCCATATTCCCTACAGCTCTCTGGCAAGCTGTATGTATTTAAAAAAAAAAAAATTTTTTAATTTTCTTTTTTTTTAGTTTTTTTTTTTTCCTCTTTCAGCTTCACCCTGTGAACTGCTGAGATGGCGAAAATTATGATTTGTCAGTTTTCTCCCCCACCCCTCTTTGTTTACTATTATCATGCCTGGTGTCCTTGCTTGGATGAGTTTTGTAGAAGTGAAAGTTAAAAAATAAAAAAAATAAAAAATAAAAAAAAAACGCGCGCACACGGAAAAAAAAAAAAAGAAAAAAGTCCGACTCCCGAATTGTATTAACAATTCTCCAAAACATGACTCTCGTCAATCGAGTAACAAAATGCCAATTCAATTTCTTTCTCTTTTTCTCTCGCTGAACACGCGACGTGGTCCCAACTGATCATGTTAATTTCATCGTCACGTTGGGAGGAAAGTTTCTACTCTTTATTTCAACGAGAATCCGCCATGGAAAACAATGGTGATTTGCATAAGTGGACTCTTGTCATCACACAGAAATAACAAGATTCTATCTTGTAATCGGAATGCTCTGGGTTTAACCACTGATGGATGACACACGGCGCGACCCTTTTACCTTGTGGATCCACATGATGGCTGCTACAAGTTAGCCTAATTGTACCTCCATGTTTCAGAGGATTTTGTGCTTTTCATTTTTCAATAATGTTTCCGGTTTGTATCTGTACCATTTGACTGCATGTTCAAAGTTCAGACATTTTGTAGCATTCCCTTATGATGTGATTTAACTTTTCGTCTCTTTGTCCACAGAGTTTACATTTACTGTTTTTCTTGGTGTTGTCTATTTTAGCTTTGATATAGTTCATTTTGATTGCATTGTTTTGTGTGGCTGTCAGTAGCGATTTCGTTTCTCTGTTCAAGTGTGCTTTTCATAGCCATGTCTATGTGTTTTTTCTGCATATCTTCTTTTATTATTATTATTATTATTATTATTATTCAGTAAAAAAAAAATATATCCAATATGCTAGTCTCAACAACATTCAAGATAAACTAAAATAATAATGTACCGTAATCAACAAAAGTTCAAGACCACAATGCATTGCTACAAACTGTTGGCTAAACAATAATAAATTAAACCAAACGGAACTGAAAACCAAAAAGAACTGAAAACCAAAAAGAACTGAAAACCAAAAAGAACTGAAAACCAAAAAGAACTGAAAACCAACGGATTTTACAATATATCAACCCTAATGAGTAATTAAATGCTGCCATTATTTTTTAACATATAAAAAAATGCATGCAGTGAAGAGAGTTTTAAAGAATTTTCAATAAATAGGTGAATATGAACTATAAAAATGTACTTTGCAGTTTTTAAAATAAAGACATATTTAAAATAGCAATACACATGAAAAAATTTAAATAGCTTAAAATATCTCAATAATGGCATATATAGAAAGAGCTTGATGATCTAAGAAAGAATCTTTTTAAATTGTTTAAATCTGACTAAAAATAAGGAAGTTATGACTATTTTTGTGCCTCACACGATTGGATATTTTCCCCTCTTTAAGACCATATGCGTTTCGTCACATTTTTTACACTAATTTTTCAGTAAAAATGTTATATCTTTGTTAAAACACAAGATTAAGCAATGAAATTTACCATATAAGTGTATTTTTGTACAAGGAATCAGAATATGCAACTGAAAATCTCCAGAAATTAATGGTTTCCAAGTAATCTGCACATAAATATGCTGCAATACCTTAAAAATACCATGAATCCATTAAAAGAAAGAAGTTAGAAAACTCAAAGTTGAATTGTAATACATTTTATGTACAAGAAACTAAAATCTAATACTAGGACTGTTTAAAAATGAATATATTGCAAGATTTCTTTAGCATTATTGTAGATTTACACCTTCTGCTAACTCACCCCCTTACCTCCCCAAAATATGAGATTCTACTTTTTTTATTTAGGCAATTACATGTTAACACCCTGAAAAACTTGGCAGAAAGAAAGAAACAAAAACAACTATTTTAGAATTTAAAGTGGGGATCAGTTTCACATAAAATATTCCCCCATTTCAAGGCCATTCTAGCGTTTTAGGACAGTTAATTATTTTTTCTATGGGAGATAAATCCTGTGCGTTTTTCTTTTTTTTCTTCTTTTTTTTTAGACGATTATGAGGGTCTTTGTGGGAGGAGGGGGGCTTACCACTTGAACTTCAGTGGTAGGGCTAGGGGCAATTAAGTGTGAACATCCTGAAAACTTAGCAGAAAGAAAAAAAAACAATTCATTTAGAATTTCGAGTGGGGGATTAGTTTCACATATATTTAATGTAGAATAATTCACCATTTCCGGGCCATTCTAGCGTTTTAGGGCATTAATCAATTTTTTTCTATGGCAAATAAATCCTGTGCGTTTTTTTATGGGCGTCTGCTCTTTTTCTTTTTTAGACGATTATGTGTGGTTTTAATGGGCTATTTTGTAGGATTAGGGCTTCCTACTCGGACTTAGGGTTAGTGATAAGGTTAAGGAAGGGGTTTTGTTTTGGATGGAGGTTGCCATTCGGACTTTGTGTTAGGGTTAAGGGAGTTTTTTAGGAGTGGCTTGCCACTCATATTTAAGGTTAATGGTACGATACGTTCAAGAAGGCACTTTTAGGAGGTGGGCTTGTTAGTCGTACCTAGAGTTAATGGTAGAGTAATTATTTATTTTATAAATTTCACTAAAAGGCAAGAATGGCCGGGAAATCGGAGATCATTCTACATTAAATTTATATGCGAAACTGATCCCCCACTCTAAATTCTAAACTATTTTTTGTTGTTTTGTTTTTTCTTTTTTTCGCCAAGACTTTAAGACGTAATCGCCTAAAAAAGTAGAATCTTAATTTTTTTTTTAAATTGGCGACTAGAAAGTCATTACTACTAGAAGAATTGGCGACTAGAAAGTCATAACTACTAGAAGTTCGAAAGTTGAGTGAAAACCAGTATTTTTTAAAGTATTTTTTATAAAAGAACCAAATAGGATTAACTTTTTTAAGCACAAAAAGTATTTTTATCTTACTTTTAAAGAAGTTTATAAACGAATTTTACAAAGCTTTACAAGACGCTGCTGCTGATTGATTGTTATATCAGCAATACTAGCAGCCATTGTTGACTTTCGCTCAAAAAAAAAGGACAATATTTTTTAGGATAAGATAATTTAAAATTACTATTACCGAAAGACAAAACAACGTACAATTATAATTTTAATGCATAAAAAAAGATGAAAGATTAATTTATTTACTAGTTGGGTACGAAAAATGTAACAACATTTTCTATATTCATATTTTAAAATGTTTAAAATTCGTTCTAGAATGAAAATAAACAAAAATCGCCTCGTGTTTATAGCAGTAATTGCTGCTACTACAATCAGTTTTTCAAACTATAAATCGAAAACGCTTTTTTTTTCCGGATAGGGTAATGGAATATTATTACTTCCAAAAGAGAACACATATATACAATTATAATTTTAATGCATAAAAAAGTAAAATGATTGATTTACTTACTAATTGGGCGACGGAAATGCATTTTTCAAAAATGTTCAACCGACGTCGAGTTGAAGTCTTATTTTTTAAATTTCAAAAAAATTAATGAGCCGAATTACTTCGTACACTAACAAACATTAAAAGTGATGTTTCTCCCGACTAGTTTCCAAATCTCAGGACGAAATTCCACACACAGCAATGGTACGAGACTTTTAAATGAAGGGGGGGTCAAAGAAAAAAGTGACGTAAATTGCTGAAAATAGCGTTAACATTTTTTTGCCTTTATTTGCTCAAAACTCTTAAAAATATATAATGTATATTATTATTCATGAATGCACCTGAAAGGATATTCATTTCCTAACAAAATTATGGTATTTTGAGCGCTTAAAGTGCTTTAGTTTTTAAGATATGACTATTTTAATAGAACTACCCTCAAATCTGTAATTATCCAAACAGTTTTCTGGTCGATGTGTATTGCTATTTAAAATGAAAGCATACATGAACTGTAAATATTTTTCTTTTCTAGAATCATGAAGTTCTAATACAAGTTGATGAGTTAAGTTAAACGTTATTTTCTAACCCTAACCCTGACTTTGCTCATGGTTCGGAACGTGGTGTAGGCTAGTGAAGAAACCAGTTTAATGTTGCGGCTAAAGTATATTTTAGGATAAAAAAACCATAGTGAATCACATGGCATAAAAAAATTTTCAACAAAATAAAATAATTTGTGAAAAAAGTTTTTCAACAAGTTTTTTTAGTTTTTCCAAGATTAGCACTTATATGAACAAGTAAAAAAAATACATTTAATAACATATTACAGTTTTTTTTATTGATAGTAACTATCTTGGGAGAATATCCAATGCCGCATATATGTCTGTACCATGCCAGGCGTGCTCGTAGAGATAGATGGGGAACAAGGCTTTACTCGTTCCGCACTGTCATCTCAACTTTCATTTTGTAAAAACTGTAATATGTTATTAAATGTATTTTTTTTTTACTTGTTCATATAAGTGCTAATCTTAGAAAAAATTTTTTTAAAATTGTTCAAAAGTTTTTTTTCCAAAATCATTATATTTTTTCTTGAAAAAAACAATTTTTTTCTTATGGAATATGATTAGCTATGGTTCAAAATGTCCTCTTGTGAAAAATGTTAAAAAAATATTAATTTTTGACAGTGCTATGAGTTTTTTTACCCTAAAATATACTTTAGCCAATGTTGCAAGTACAAGTTAGTATTTTCTATCCTCTGCGTTCTTCTCGATTACTGCTTGGATACAGCAGGGGGGGGGGGGTTAAGAATAAAATAATTCCAGGGCTGACTATTATTACAATCCACCCTCCGCCTCCTCCTCCTCCTATCCCTCTGAAAATTTGGTGGTTAATCAATAACCAAATTTTATTTCAAAATTAAATAATAAAAATTTTGAATGTATTATAGTAATAGGCCGTATACATCCACCCATTACAGAAGTCAACAGGAACTAAAGATGTCGTAAAAAATTGTCTTTTTTTGAAAGTTTGTTTTTGACCATTCTCAAAAAGACTTTATATCGGGCTAAGATCCAAGCCGTTTTCCAGCATCTCAAGTATAGAGACTTTGCTTTTGAACTAGAAATTCTACAAGAGTTTCGGGCAGTGCTCCATCATACATGAAAATTAGTAGGGATAGGTATATGTATTTCCAGTTTTTCTCATATTTTAAGGTATAGTTGTTCCAGGAGGGTCCAAAATAACAGTCCAGCAGTTCTAGATTTGATTGATTGGTAAGAATCATATTTTTAATCAAATCTCTTATAATTTTGATGTTTCTTTTAGTGTTAATAATTGTGGCAAACTAGATGCATCGAAAACAAACAAAACTTAGCAGGGTAGAAAGTGACTAACTTGGGTTTACTTTCGGCAGCCTTGTAACTCCCGCTTCCATTATTTTGTCCTTTAGTGCTCACAATCCATGAGCGATGTTTCTGACAAATGGGGAAGAATTGCTGTTTTCTGGGTCGGAATCTATCCAGCTAACACTTATCGTTGGCTAGTTGTTGCCCGTGAAGTTATATTTATTTATTTATTCTTTTTTTTTTTTTTTTAGCTCCTTACATCAAGTGGCTTCATGCCTTGTCTGGATCGATTTCTATGATAAAAAAAAAAGACTATAGCCCAAATCTTCAGTTCTTCAGGTTGTTTGGCAAATGCCATAAAAGTTTCGCATGATCTTTGAGTGATAGCATGAAGCAAAGGCATACATTAAAATGGATGAATGTGCATTTTCATCTGCAGTTTTTCTTGCAGAAGTTTCACATGCTTCTAGAATAATTCATTTTTATTTCAGAAAATAAGAAAAAGAGAGTGTAGCAGTTCCAGATTTAGACATGACAACAAAAATGTGTGAGTCGTAAAAAAAATTTTCATTCAAGGCATATTGCCACTGAAGCATAAGGGGCTACTCTGATAGGAGTAAGATTTATAGGGGGGGGGGATGATCAGTAAGATGTTTGTTCACATTACATTTAAATTTGGGTACTGATATCGATCCTGAACCAGTTTTCGTGAGGTTCGACTCGGAAGCGTTCGGCTGTCCTACGCAAACGCCTGAGTGTTGACGAGCCGAATGGTACCAGACGACAATTTTGATACGGTGCTGCGTCCTGTGATTGTAAGTTATATTTTCAAGAAATTTTCTAAAAGAAACAACAAAAAAAAACAAAACAAGCAAAACATAGCGAAGTTACTGTTATCAAATAAATATTTTTTGTTATTTTGATACGTTGCTGCGTCCTATAATTTTTAGTTATAGTTGCAAGAAATTTGTTAAACAACAAAACAAATAAAACAATCAAAACAGAACAAAATTACTGTTATCAAATAAATATTTTTAACCCTAAACCTAACCCTAAACCTTAACAACAAAAAAAAAAACAAGCAAAACATTATTATCATAGGACGCAGCACCGTATCAAAATTGTCGTCTGGTAAAAATCGGCTCGTCAACTCTTGGGCGTTTGCGTAGGACAGCCGAATGCTTCCGAGTCAAACCGCACGAAAACTGGTTCAGGATCGATATCAGCACCTAAATTTGTATAATGGATACCGTTGTGGATTATAGAATTTATGAAACAGAGTCCTACTGTATTGTGTTAAACTATGCACCAATATTTGTTGGGAAAGGTATGGTAGGATTTTGAATTTTATTAACAATTCCATGGGTGCCATTTTTGGGGAAAGTACCCCCATATGACAACAATTATCCCATCATGCATAAGCATATGCTGCATTATCAAAAAAAAAAAAATCTTATTCTAATAAACTTTTGTTAACGATTGTAAATTATTAATTAAGGAGTTTCAGAAGTCGTACAGTTATTAACTGTTTGTTTGGTAGTTTAAACATGATTTTCAAATTATATAAAAACAAAAGAGATTGTTAAAAATGGACCAAAGTTATAAAATCTATTAAAATTATGTGAATTTCGGAACTATACAATGAATTTAATCAAATTAAAAAATTTTTTTTTTTTAAACTTACCAGAGGAATCATCGCTACAGAAGAAATTCCGAACATTTGAATACTTGTCTTCAGCATTCAATTCTGGCAATGTCTCAAATTCAGGTTTCGGAACATGCATGGCACACCTATCCAAAAGAAAATCAAATAGTAATAATCAGCAAAAAAAGTCAATTCAAAATGAAACAAAAAAGTCATTAAAATTACATTTCGGAGGGAGTGCGGGTGGGGGGCTGGTTGGCTTTCCAGAATAATAAAAAAAAAAAATTTGAAAAAATTAAGATTTCTTTAAATTATGCAAATTTTAGACATTCAGTCATAAAGTTGCACCTTACAAAAATCCTTAAAAGTTTTACTATATTTGTATCTCTGTCTTTCCGTCTAGGGATGCAATGGAAAATAAAGACCAATACCAAGACAAAACAATCTTTTTTAACTAAAATTTTACGAGGATCCTGATAATGGTATTAAATATGTATTAGGTTTTACAATAGTATTGTGGGATAAACAGCAAAAACAATGACTTGCTTTATTTTATTTAAAAATTGAAAATTATAGAAATTAAAAAGTAAGAATAACAATGGTAATATAGAGTTCAGGGCTGGGATCAGAAATGAACATGTCTCTGCATTCATTTTCTTACAATGCAGAGGGTATATGATAATTCAATTATATTGATAGAATCTTCATATAATTCTGAAGAAGAAAGACAGGGGAAAATTCTAATATATTATTATCTACTGTATTTAAAATTATCTATTTTTGTAAATAATTTGCCATCTAGTTTTATTTGGCAATATGGTACTTCTGTAGGTTACGAACCGTATTGAAATAATGTTATTATTTAGAAACCAATTCTTAACATGGCGAGAGGGGGGGGGGGCTTTGTTAACTACTCTGTACTGTCACCTAACAATTTAATAAATAAAAGATACCATAAAAATTGAATTAAACTGCAGAAAAATTGAATTAAACAGCATTATATTTTTTTAGAAGATTAATAAATCATTAAATCAAATTTATTTAATTTAATTTTGATGTTATGTTTGTGACAATATACTATTGCCACTTACAATCCTTTATACAATCAAACCATATTTGGTACAAATAAACTTCAGTCCATGCATGACTTATTCACCAAGTTTCAGTCATGAATATCCAACGTTTTTTTTTCATAACCACTGAATTCTTCTTTGCGTGTCTTTGAAGCATGTGGTCATATGACAGTTTGCTACGTTTTTACGCAGTCATTTGCAATAGTGTTGTACTCTGCAAGATCTTCCAAGCTACACCGGTTGGGCAGTAGGGGACAGATAAGGCAGTGCTGCATCGTATGGTCCTCCTCTCCACATTCACAGATGGTTGGATCAGTTTTGTAGCCCCATCTACTCATAGCAACTTTTGATCGATCCATTCCCGTTCTCAGGCAGTTTAGTGTTTTCTACTGGAGCCAGTGTGCCTCTGAACCGGGAGGGAGTTCCTCAGAAGCAAAGATTCCCATTTCAGTATGAGGGGGGGGGGGCGCATCTTTTAGCCGTCTGGTCTACAGCTGTAGTCTGGTCTCTTCCTGTTATTAGGGGTTCGACATGGCTGAGGAAGCTTCTCATTGACTTCAGTCATTTGACCATTGAGTGAGAAGATGCAGGTTGTTCAGGTTGGTGGGCTTCAGGCAGCCAGTGATCAAGTAGCAGGTGTTGTTCAATGCTGAGTCTAGGGTTTTGGCATGCGTTGATCTCTCCCAAACAGGACAAGTATACTCCGCAGAGGAATAGCACAAGGCTAAGGCAGTACATCTTAGTGTGTGTTCTGTGGCTCCCCACTTGGAGTTGATCAGTTACCATAGGATGCTGTTCCGGGAGCTGACTTTCATTTTTGTCTTCTTTACATGTTCCCTGAATGAGAGGGTGCGGTCAAGGGTTAGTGCGATTCTCAAGGTACATTCCAGACTACGTGATGTTTAGGAGTCGGTTGGCCTCTCGGTTGCCGAGATGAAACGAGCACACTTGAGTTTTTGCAAGGTTTGCATGCAGGTGGTTACTCTTGTAGTAGAGGTGTAGCTCATCTATGGCTAAGTTGAGGTTTGTTTCTACTGTTCAATAATATGCGAGGACACTTTGGTGATTATCTCATCAATAAGAGGTGTGTGATCCTGAACCCTTAACTCCAGATTTTTATCTATGGGGTTATCTCAAAGATAATGTCTATTAAAATATTCCTCAAACTATTCCTGACCTGAAGAGAGCCATCAGAACGAAAATCAGGACAGTGCCAAGGAAGGAGCATGTCAGAGTTATTGACAATTTTGCATGTCATATACAAGTGCGCTTATCATTGAACGTCGATAAAACAAAGACTGTTGGGCATTCATGGCTGAAACTTGGTGGATAAGTCAGGCATAGACTGAAGTTTACTCATACAAAATACGGTTGGATTTTATTAATGATTCCATGGATGGCATTATTTTTAGAGTGTATATATATGGGGGGGGGGGTAGGGTTAGGATTATTTTTAGAGTGTATATATATGGGGGGGTTAGGGTTAGGATTATTTTTAGAGTGTATATATATGGGGGGGGGTTGGGGTTAGGACTATTTTTAGTGTGTATATGTGGTTAGGGTTAGGATTATTTTTAGAGTGTATATGTGGTTAGGGTTAGGATTATTTTTAGAGTGTATATATATATATGGGGGGGTTAGGGTTAGGATTATTTTTAGTGTGTATATGTGGTTAGGGTTAGGATTATTTTTAGAGTGTATATGTGGTTAGGGTTAGGATTATTTTTAGAGTGTATATATATATATGGGGGGGGGGGTTAGGGTTAGGATTATTTTTAGAGTGTATATATATATGGGGGGGTTAGGGTTAGGATTATTTTTAGAGTGTGTATATGTGGTTAGAGTTAGGATTTTTAGAGTGTATATATATATGGGGGGGGTTAGGGTTAGGATTATTTTTAGAGTGTGTATATATATGGGGGGGTTAGGGTTAGGATTATTTTTAGAGTGTGTATATGTGGTTAGAGTTAGGATTTTTAGAGTGTATATATATATGGGGGGGGGGGTTAGGGTTAGGATTATTTTTAGAGTGTATATATATATGGGGGGGTTAGGGTTAGGATTATTTTAGAGTGTGTATATGTGGTTAGAGTTAGGATTTTTAGAGTGTATATATATATGGGGGGGGGGGTTAGGGTTAGGATTATTTTTAGAGTGTGTATATGTGTGGGGTGGTATCCTGTTGGTGGTGAAAGTTATAATAATTAAAGCACACTTTTATGATCCAGCATTTGGGGGGGGGTTGGAGGGGGGCGTCTCCCTGCATATTTAAATATTTTCCTTTGTAGCTGAGGATGCAATTGAAAACTAAGCCCTATACCAGAATAAGACAACTTGGGGGGGGTTAAAAATAACATTTTAGGTCTATTTTTGTGCCGGACACCTATAAACAACAAAAATTCTGTTTTACTTTATTTTATCTATAGCTCAAATAAAAATGATATGTTGTATAAGGCTGGGAGCAGGAGTACACAGGAGTCCTCATTCATTCTAGGGACAGTCGGGGATCATAGCTAGTTCTTAATAAATTAATAAATGTCATTTGTCTGTTCGATTACATTTTAGCGATTCCATTAGAAAAACTCCCCTTTTAACTTTGAAAACACAACTTGGTCTTATAACTGTCATAATGTTTTATTATTGTATTAAAAAAATGTCTTTTAAAACTTGAAATCTTGAAGTACTAAAATTGGCATTTTAAATTGAAGAATATGAAATTAACTTAAAGCAAACAATATTAAAACTTCACTGTGACAACACCAATCATCATCATCATATTCGGGTTTAACATCCGTTTTACATGCTGGCATGCATTAGACTGCTTTTAGAAATAGACTTCCAAACTAACCTATCTCTGTCCAGGTCTTTATTTATCCCTCTTTCTCTCAAGTTCATCCTTATCACTTCCTCCCATGTTTTCCTTTACCTTCCACTGTGGGCTGACCCTGCTACCACAACTGTTCTACATCGAATAACTTCAAAAGTCTCATCCATTCTTTTAATGTGGTCATACAATCAAAGTCTCTTGTTCTGCATGCATCTCCCTGCACTGTCCAAATTTAATCTTCTTCTGAGGTTATCAAATCTAAGCCTGTCTTTAAGGGTCACATTACACATCCATCAAATCATTCTCATATCATTTTTCTCCATGCAACGCATGTCCTCAACCCTCACTGGCCAGGTTTCACTTCTATATTTCATCAAACTGTGTACACATGCCTGATAGACTTGTCCCTTGGTCAAGGTTCTTAAAATTCTTTTGCAATAAACAGAAATAAACATAGCAAGTCCAAAGAAAATAAAATAAATAAATCTTTAATTGGATGAGGTGAAGTAATTTCCTTGAATTTCTAAAGCATCAAACTAGTGTAAAAATGAAACAAAAACTAAAATGCATCACTTGCGACGAAAAGAAGAGCTTTTGAAATCGGCCTTCCGTCCTGACACTCAATTGCATAGAATGGCATGATATCCAAAACCTATAACATTTGTATATTTATTGGTAAATCTTTTATTTGTTTTTATTTTTTATGTTTACAAAAAGTCAATAAAAATTACAATAAATCCCCTCTTTATTAGCTTAAATAAGAAAAAAAAAAAAAACTTACTTAGAATCAGTCGCCAGATCGGTCCCTAATGTTGAGCTTACATTTTCTGATTCTGAGGTTTCTAAAAATGAAATAAAAATGGTTTAAAAAATCAATCATTTTTTTTTTCTTTCAATAAATTTTGTATTTTTTTTTTAATGAATGGAAAGAAAAATTAATTTTGAAAGACTTACACCTGATTCCATATTTTTTGCCGCAAAAATTTTTTTTTTTCTTAAATCAGGAGAAAATAGAATATTAACAAAAAACTTTTTTTTTTTTTTTTTTTTTACTAATGAGTCACCACTTATCGAGGATTCAGGAGATGGATAGATTGACAAGTTGAATGCTCCACAGGCAACCCAGAAAACAGCAATTCTTCCTCCTTTGTCAGAAACATTGCTCACGGATTTCTTCTTCGAGTTTGCAGCTGCACATCCACTTAGTCACGGCATGATGATTACGCCGAAGCTATTGCAGAACAGAAGTGTTTAGGACTCATAGTGTTTATAGGGAACACACCATGTTTCCGTGACTTCGTGTTGTCAACGTTCAGACAATTCTCGGAAGCGCCCGAAAGTTGATGAAACTATTAACCAATCAGGTTGCAGCAGGCATTAGACAATCGGGCTACAGCAAGCAGCCGATAACTTTTTGAAGAAATTAATCGTGTTCAATAACAAAAATGAATTTCTATCATCGCTGTCAGCGCGTTGAATCTCCCGAAGGACAAATTGAGTTCTGCCAGCAACAGAACCAGTACACAAGAAAACTTTTGGACCAGCTGCAACCCGAAACCCGAAACCCTAACCCAGAAACTGTCATAAAAGGAAAAAAGAAAAAAACAGAAAATAGATTGGAAAAAAATAAACCATTTGCTTAGAAGCAGTTGTTTCAGTGTTTATGTTTAGAAAAAAACACATTGACAAAAAAATGTAAGAAAATAAAATGAAACGTTTGCTTAAAATATCAAACCAAATCATCTTATATATTTAAAAACATTTTATTAACAATGTTTCCTTTGACAAAAAATAAATAAACATTTAATTAATAACAGTTGTTTAGCTATGGTTTGTTATTATTGTCTGCCAGTCTTCAATTTAGCGTTTGACGGTATTCGCCTCGTTAACTCTCGGACGCTTCCAAGACCTGTCCGAACGTTGACGAAGCGAAGTCACGGAAACAGGGTGTGTTCCCAATAAGAGTACCGAAATAACAGTGTTTGTTAGATGTTTACAATAAACAATGTTAATCGGTATTTGTTTCAATGGCCTATAACTCGGAAACCAAACATTACTGGACTTATATACACATATAGAACGTAATCCCAAAGTTATGCCACAGTTACAAACACATTTACATTAGTCAATGAGTAATAAACATCTCATCATCATCAGATTACTATTTATTTGCTTATTTTTTTATGTGTATTCCAGAAAAATAGAACAAAATGAATAAATAAACCGATTCTTACCAGACGTTATTTTAGGGGCAGCCTGAAAATCAGCAAAGTCATCGTCTCCATAAATGTCAGCTGTTGATGCAATCTGACTATTGTTATCCTTAGAAAAATTATTGAAGCTAAGAGCATTGTAAGATGAATTCACTTGGAGAGTTGGAGTTGGAGTTGGAGTCAGACCTACAAAAATGAAAATAATGTTATTAAAAAAAAACAAATGTTATTAAAAAAACAAAAACAAATGTTATTAAAAAACAATAAAACAAACTGCTAAACAAAATTCTTATTTTCGTCCCTAGAATATTAGTGGATCAATTTTGTTTTGAAGCATATCAACCCTTTTGGGGATTATTGAACGCAGAATCCCCTCATTTTGGTAACAGTTTTCATGGTGTCAAGAATTGTGGAATCTGCTGTCAGTCCTAGCATCAAAGTTCAGAAAAAATGACAAATACAGCTCCTTAATCTGTCAATCCATTTTTCAGCCTATCTTAGTTGAAATGTCAGGGGTCCCTGATCCTGATACTGCACAACAAGCCCCGATAGATCACTTGGATGTTTCAGCGGATCTCCCTAACTATCATCTGAGGCAACGTCATGTCCATTATGACATTGGCTTGAAACGTCTAAGTTTTGATTAAGAAAACGACAACAAGACAAAAAAAAGTAAACATTCATTTGTTCTTGTGCTACAAAATATTAGGGGCTTCTTTATATGCATATTTTAATATTCTTATTCTTGTTTGGTTTTGAAATAAAAGAATAGCAATCCATTAATTAAAAACAAAACGTTTTCTGTTTTTGAAATTCAGATTCTTAATATCTTGTGTTTGGGTT
Source organism: Sepiola atlantica (assembly GCA_963556195.1). Taxonomy (NCBI): domain Eukaryota; kingdom Metazoa; phylum Mollusca; class Cephalopoda; order Sepiida; family Sepiolidae; genus Sepiola; species Sepiola atlantica. The sequence continues at coordinate 24,407,595 of OY744550.1, forward strand.
AGTTTTAAGATATATCATACAATTAAGATATATCATACGATTATTTTTTTTTGCTTTTTGGAGTACTTAATGATGAATTCAGTTGTTTTGGGAAAAAGCCTTTATGATTTTCAAGTAGTTAATATCTTTAATTAGCAATTCATAGAATTCGTGATGTATGTGTATACCACTGGATGTAGTTTCATAGGTTCTGTTTAACCTAGAGATAGGATAGTACCATTTTAGGTAAGATTGGACCTGAGAGTAATGTCAATCAATGATTTAGAATGGACATAAATCTATTATATAAAGAGCAGTTGTCTATGTGTATATGTCAATCTAAAAGTTAAAAAAAACTACAAAACAAAGTTGGTATATTCTTGATCAGTGTTGCCCTGGTTGAATAATATCTAAAATTTTGAAAATAAAAAATTATTAATTCTTTGACCCTAAACTGGTGCAGATTTCGTCAGGAATGATTGGGGTTTTCAGCCATTTTCATGTACTAACGAAAGGGAGGTAACTCTGATTTTTGAATAGAGGTGTTACTTCCTTTATGCTAACTCATTGCTCGAGGAATCTATAAAAAGGAGTTGTCCGTGCGTCTTTTTTCTCTATTTTTGTTTCATTTTACTTCAGTAAAAGTTCTCAGAAATCAAGGTGTGTATGCGTGTGTGTGTGTATGAGCAGAGAGAGAGAGAGAGAGAGAGAGAGAGAGAGAGAGAGAGAGAGAGGGGGGAATGGGCTAGACAGAGGGGGTGGGGAAAAGGAGGAGGCAAAACGGAGGAGGGAAAAAGAGGTGTAGAGAGATAGAACTTTTAATAGAAATATGTTACATTTTTGTCCTGGGCAACACCGGGTAGTCCTGCTAGTATAAAATATATCATTTCTGTATGTATATATTTTATATATTTTCTATTCACCAAGTACTTCATACTGTCAGTCTTCTATAACAATACTTTATTAAATACGATCTACCTGGCGTTGTCCAGTAATGTATTGACTTTTTTTTTAAATTATACCCCTTTAAAAAAAATTTTTTTTGTTTCAATCAAAGGGAAATAACTTTGTATGGACGAATACAGAGTTGTGTCATTGTTTTTAAGATAGAGGCCATTTGAAAATAATTCCGACCCGGACAAATTTTTTTTGGAAGGAATTAAATTGAATTACATTTAATTCTTATTAACAATATTCTACAACAATCCACAAGAAAAACTGACAAATCAGAATCAAATATTAATTTTGTAGGAAGAAACCTATCGATGACAAAGAAAAGAGTACTTCTGCAGTTTACCGACTGTGCTGAAATGATGACGTTATTATCTAGAAACCTATTCCTAACATGGGGAGGGGGCCTTTGTTAACTATTTTGTACTTTCGCCTAACAATTTAATAAATAAAAGATATTGTAAAAATTGAATTTAACTTGAAAATCTTATCTAAAAAATAGCATGGTCTGTAAACAGCAGAAGTACCAAGAAAAGATTAAGAGACTAACTTTACTTTATATATTAGAAAAACTGTTTAAAAGTAAAGACTAAAAAAGAAAAACTGAAGATTTTATATAGTGTGCTAAATTATTTATTTCATTTAGATGATTTATATGGTGTGCTAAATTATTTATTTCATTTAGATTATGATTTATATGGTGTGCTAAATTATTTATTTCATTTAGATTATGATTTATATAGTGTGGTAAATTATTTATTTCATTTAGATTATGATTTATGTAGTGTATTAATTTTATTTAGATTATGACTTATTTGGTGTGCTAAATTATTTATTTCATTTAGATTATGATTTATATAGTGTGGTAAATTATTTATTTCATTTAGATTATGATTTATGTGGTGTATTAATTTTATTTAGATTATGACTTATTTGGTGTGCTAAATTATTTATTTAATTTAGATTATAATTTATATAGTGTGCTAAATTATTTATTTCATTTAGATTATAATTTATATGGTGTGCCAAATTATTTATTTTATTTAGATTATGACTTATATGGTGTGCTAAATTATTTATTTCATTTAGATTATAGTTTATATGGTATGTTAAATTATTTATTTAGATTATGATTTATATGGTGTGCTAAATTATTTATTTCATTTAGATTATAGTTCATATGGTATGTTAAATTATATATTTAGATTATGATTTATATGGTGTGCTAAATTATTTATTTCATTTAGATTATAATTTATATGGTGTGCTAAATTATTTATTTCATTTAGATTATAATTTATATGGTGTGCCAAATTATTTATTTCATTTAGATTATAATTTATATGGTGTGCTAAATTATTTATTTCATTTAGATTATAATTTATATGGTGTGCCAAATTATTTATTTCATTTAGATTATAATTTATATGGTGTGCTAAATTATTCATTTCATTTAGATTATAATTTATATGGTGTGCTAAATTATTCATTTCATTTAGATTATAATTTATATGGTGTGCTAAATTATTTATTTCATTTAGATTATAATTTATATGGTGTGCCAAATTATTTATTTCATTTAGATTATAATTTATATGGTGTGCTAAATTATTCATTTCATTTAGATTATAATTTATATGGTATGTTAAATTATATATTTAGATTATGATTTATATGGTGTGCTAAATTATTTATTTCATTTAGATTATAATTTATATGGTGTGCTAAATTATTTATTTCATTTAGATTATAATTTATATGGTGTGCCAAATTATTTATTTCATTTAGATTATAATTTATATGGTGTGCTAAATTATTTATTTCATTTAGATTATAATTTATATGGTGTGCCAAATTATTTATTTCATTTAGATTATAATTTATATGGTGTGCTAAATTATTCATTTCATTTAGATTATAATTTATATGGTGTGCTAAATTATTCATTTCATTTAGATTATAATTTATATGGTGTGCTAAATTATTTATTTCATTTAGATTATAATTTATATGGTGTGCCAAATTATTTATTTCATTTAGATTATAATTTATATGGTGTGCTAAATTATTCATTTCATTTAGATTATAATTTATATGGTGTGCTAAATTATTCATTTCATTTAGATTATAATTTATATGGTGTGCTAAATTATTTATTTCATTTAGATTATAATTTATATGGTGTGCTAAATTATTTATTTCATTTAGATTATAATTTATATGGTGTGCTAAATTATTTATTTCATTTAGATTATAATTTATATGGTGTGCTAAATTATTTATTTCATTTAGATTATAATTTATATGGTGTGCTAAATTATTTATTTCATTTAGATTATAATTTATATGGTGTGCTAAATTATTTATTTAATTTAGATTATAATTTATATGGTGTGCCAAATTATTTATTTCATTTAGATTATGAATTTGTGTTGAACATGATGATCCTGAACTAGAATTGAGCGGTGGAAGTTGCCCCGACTTGTCCCATCTCTGCTATAAAACAGCCTGTGTTTGCCTTGCGTGCAATTTAAAAATTAAGGAAATGTTTGAATTGTAGGTCGAGTGACGATTCAAACACTGCCGGATGGATTACGAATACCAGCTTAATTTTAGTTATGTTATTTTTATATCAGGAACAGCAAATAAATATGATCGAGTTGGTTTTCATTCGTTTGTTTTATTTCAATAAAAGAAGGAAGAGAAATCGCATTTGGTCGGTAATTCATTTCTAAACTTGAGGTTGTGAAGAGAAAACGTTGAGCGAGTGGTGAGGCGTTTTTTTTTTTTTTTTTTTTACTGAGGCAACAAGTGGAATTAATTTTATTTAATTCCGTAACATTTATTTTTACTGGTCCCTTAGGAGTCAGAGTTAAAACTCTTCCCCTATAGACTTCCAAATCCGCTCTTTCAGACTTACATGATGTGCTAAACTTTTAGCTTCCATTAAAAGAAAACAAATTAATATTAATAGATTGAACAACAAAAAAAATACGGTGCTTATGCTGATTAGCGGCTTATGATAAAAATTATTTTTATATAAAAACAATAATATATACTTATTAAGCATTATATTCTTACTCACTGTACGAAAAAGTAGAAAAAATTATCCACTAAAACTTTAATTACAAGTATTTTTCCATTCTGCGTATCATAACAGCGACTCGTTCAGTAAGCCTCCATCTTGTTTTTTAAGAAGATTTCAGTTATCTGCCCGTCAAATCTTCTTAAAAAACAAGATGGACGCTTACTGAACGAGTTGCTGTTATGATACGCAGAATGGAAAAATACTTGTAATTAAAGTTTTAGTGGATAATTTTTTCTACTTTTTCGTACAGTGAGTAAGAATATAATGCTTAATAAGTATATATTATTGTTTTTATATAAAAATAATTTTTTCATAGGCCGCTAATCAGCATAAGCACCGAAAATACTCACCAAAAGTAGTTTCTAGAGTTGGTCGTGGGGGAGCTGCATATTGCACAGGACCCATAGTCCTACTTGTTGAAGGTAGAGGATGCTGTGGCATTCCAGGGCAGGCAGGTGGCATTTCTTGAGGGAGGGATGGTCGAGGTGGGACCATGATATGTGTTGAAGGAACAGCACTTGTTGGGCAAGTTTGGGGTAGGCCTGGTGGAGTCAATATATTTGCAGGTGCTTGGTTGAAGTAAGGAACAGGAGGAGCGTGTAACTGTTTGAGGATTTCAATCGAAGGAACTCCCTGATTGTTCTGTATAAAGATGTAAAAATAGAGACATCTTACTAGGAACAAAAGAAACAACGAAAACAAAATGTCCAAGCACAGGTGACAGATCCATAGCTCAAATGCATATATTACACATTGCATACTTTAAATTCACATACAAATAAACTACATCAGACCCAAATAGACAATCTACATTTAACATATAGACAGCACACCTACACATACATGCATAACTTATAATCGTTTACATACACACAAAGACAACCACCCCTATACACACACACACACACGCACACACATAGACCCCCTATACACAAAAAATACAAACCTCACGATACATACATATATATTTATTTCCTTCCTGCAAAATCAAAATTTAATTCTGAATAGCCAATTTTTATTTTTTTTAACGTTGGTCCATGTTCTTAAGAACAATAAACTGTAATTCTAATTAATTCTTTTCAGAAAAAAACTTTATCCAGCTAGAAATATTCTTTCATATGGCTGCTATCTTTGATATCATGAATAAATCTACAAATCTACACTTATACTTGGACAATCAACGTCAAGCCAACACAAATACACCAATGAACTCCATAAAATTGAATAAATTAAAAATTAAAAACACATAAAATAGCCACCCACCCCAAGACCTTTCCAAAGTTATACTTAATTTTTTATGTACAACATACCCCCCAAATATATTGCACATACTACAACCACCACTACATCACCCCTACCAATCTCAATACAACCTAACCCCATCCACCACAGATAAAACATTAATCAGTAAATACCCCATCTCTTTTTAACTTTTCTAACATGAGAAATACATGAATCAACCTAACACCTAGAAATATAACTATCAAATCCCACAGAATTAAAGAAATTATAGATGTTTAAGACGACCCCCCCCCACGCCTCACAGACCCTATAATAGATTCAATAACCTTATTAGATAAAGCTAACAGAATTAACTAAAAGAGAGAGAGAGAGAATATTGAAATAATGAAAAAAAAATGTAAAGTTAGATACTTTACAATTTTATTATAATCATCAGGTATTTAAACAAGGAATACAATAAAATATGAGAATGACCTTTAATCCATGGATTTTCAACTAATTACTCTTATCTTAAGGAAAAAGACCCAATAATTTACTAATTATTCATAAGTATTAATTTGAAAATTTACATATGCATACATGTGTGGTTGTTTATTAATATATCCTTGGACATTTGTGTATATCTACATGCAACCATATCAGAGTTTTGAGTTTATATAGCATATTCACTTGTTTTCAGTTGCATCCCCAGACACAGAGAAACACCACAAACATAAATTTATTTGCTACAAATTATAATATCTATAATCATAATATATAATATACCTGGGCAATAGCAATCAGTGTTAACATAAAATACATCTCTGGTTTCATAAGTTGTCCTGGGGTTGTCATATTGCACACTTCCCAAATTTCACGGAGTGTTTGTCGAGGTAGCCCACTCAGTAGCAAGATCGGGTAGAGTCGATCAGTTAGGATGCAGTCATTTCTAGAAAAAAAAAAAATTAAATGAAACAGACAATATTGTTAGTATGGAACATTTTATTCACAAAACTTATGATCAACTGTAACTCATGAGAAGGGAGAATAAAAAACTTAATCAAATATAATATCATCATATTCGGTTTAACGTCCGGTTTACATGCTGGTATGCATTGAACGGCTTTTAGAAATTGACTTCCAAACTAACCTCTCTCTGTTCAGGTCTTTATTGGTTCCCCGATTTATAAAAATCGGGGGACTTATGTTTTGAGGCATGTCCGTCCGTCCGTCCGGATTTTTCTCCGCAACCATTCATTGAATTTCTCTGAAATTTTGCATGAAGTTGTAACTTCGGTCAGGTTAGAAAGTGACATTCTCCGATTTTTGAAAAAAAATCTGGTTAGCCCCCATGGGGGCAAAAGGCCCCAAAATGGCAAAAAATGACATTTTTTGCCCCATAACTTTTCATCCATCTATTCAATTTCTCTGAAACTTAGCCAAAATGTGGAGGCAATTGTTCCTAATAGAAAATAAGTATCGCTGACCTTGGAAAAAATCTGGTTCGCGTCCCCAGGGAGTCAAAAGACCCCAAAATGGCAAAAAAATTACCCTTTTCTCCCATAACGTTTGATCCATCCATTCAATTTTTCTGAAACTTGGCCAAAATGTAGAGGCAATTGTTCTGGATATAAAATGAGCATCCTTGACCTCAGAAAAATTCTGGTTCGTGCCCCCAGGGGGTCAAAGGGGGGTCAAAAATGCCCCAAATTGCCCAAATTTATTGCATTTTACACTCGCCACATCGAGTCACATACAGAGGAGGACCACGCACGTGCGGCTTGTTTATCCCTCTTTCTTTCAAATCTATTCTTATCACTTCCTTCCATATTTACCTTGCTTTTCCTTTGCCAACTGACCCTGCTACCTCAACTGTTCTAAGTCTAACCCAAGAATTCTCATCCATTCTTTCAATGTGGCCTTACCATTAAAGTTTCTTGTTTTGCACGTATCTGCCTATACTGTCCATGTTTAATCTTCCTCTGAGCTCATCAGATCTAAGCCTGTCTTTATTTATTCTGATTAGTTTACCCATTGTTGTGCTCATATTAATCATCATCATATTTAATGTCCATTTTACATGCTGGCATGTGTTGGACGGCTTTTAGAAATTGACTGCCAAACTAACCTATCTCAGCCAGGTCATTATTTATCCCTCTTTCTCTCAAGTCCATTTTTATCACTTCCTCTCATGTTAGCTTTTGTTTTCCACTGTTAACTGAACCTGGTACCTCAACTGTTCTACATATACTAACCCAATAGCTTTCATTCATTCCTTCAATGTGGCCATATCATCAGCCTCCTATTCTGCACATATATCTCTATACTGTCCAGATTTAATCTTCCTCTGAGATCTTTAAGACTCACATTACACATCCATCGTATCATTTCTCTTCATGCAATGCATATCTTCAACCCTCACTGGCCAGGTTTCACTTTCATACATCATCACACTGTGTACACATGTCTGATAGACTCTTACCTTGGTGGACAGTGGTAATGCTCAGCTGGTTAGTAATGGCAGAAGTTCCATGAACTTACTCCATCCACTCCTAAGATCAAAGTGTAGTATCTGTTCCGATGGATACTGCACCCATAGACTGGTATTGTCTTGGCCTTCGGGGCTTGATTTACGCTGTTCTATGGGTCTGTCCTGTGCGGTTCTAGGGGGTCCACCCTCCCAGACTTCACCTCCCCTCTTTGGGGAGGAGTAAGTTTATTGCTTACTGCCTGAGGCGCGCCTAGCGGGGAATGCCGACGGGGCCGCCCAGGCAATTTTTAAACCCCACTTTCCCGACCTTGGGTCACATCTTACTTGTGGGAGTAAAATGGAGAGGAGTAAATCAATACTCCATCCACTCCTAACTGTTGCAATCACAATAGCACCTGCTCCGCCTTGTACTCCAATGATATCACTTCGCCATCCAGATATACTTTCTCTGCATCTGTGTTTTCATCCATCTCCATTGTCTTACACTTCTTGCGCACGCACGCACGCGCGCGCACACACAAATGTTATCCTCTTTCAACCTAAGTAATTCCGCTATTAATAAAGCCCACCTAGCTATCTCCTCTTCTTACTGGGTGGAAGATTAGCAAGGCTCCTATGTTTAACTCGATTTCACGTGTGTATTTGTTTGGTATTAAAATTATTGCGTAAAAGATATAGACTGAGAGACTGATGAACCCTAAGAAAAGTTTAAATACCTAACAAATAATGAAATTAAATATGGTGGTCTCGCTAATCCTCCACCTATTGAGAAGGGGAGATAACTAGGTGTGCTTTATTAATAGCAGTATAGTACCTAACAATATACGACTGGGATAATTTAAAACAATGAGTTAATATCAAACTGTATTCTCCAGTATTAATATGCACCAGTAAAAGAGTTGCCGTCATAAGACTTGACCATTTTTTGGGATAAGCGTCTATGACACTATGGACTATTCCTTCCCTTCCAGAGTCAAGACCGTGGACAATGTGAGGGAATGGTTCACCAAGGTGCACAAAGACGATCAAAAGTAAGATGAGTAGTCAGTTGGGAGTATTGATTTACTCCTCTCCAGAAGTTAGGCACAAGGCCAGTTTTTATCTTACTCCCACAAGTAAGATGTGACCCAAAGTCGGGTCGGGAAAGTGGGGTTTAAAAATTGCCTGGGCAGCCCCGTCGGCATTCCCCGGTAAGGGCGCCTCAGGCAGTAAGCAATAAACTTACTCCTCCCCAAAGAGGGGAGGCAAAGCCCGGGAAGGTGGACCTCCGAGAACTGCACAGGACAAACCCATTGGCCTGCGTAAATCAAGACCCGAAGGCCAAAGTATCCATCGGAACAGATACTACACTTTGATCTTAGCCAAAAGGCCGAGAGGTTGAGCGCGAAAGTAGTCAGTTTCTATTGATCTAGGAGGGGGAGAGTGACTAAGACAAAAGACCAGACAAGATTTCCAGTCGTAAGTTAATATATTTAGGAGTCATGGTTATTTGCGGCAGTTTTACGGTTTGTGGAGATCAGAGCAGATTAGGGTAGACGTGAGGAGGCATGCAGAGCTTGTCAGAGATTTAGAAATCGATGATATGAGCTGATCACCTGAACAACACTGATGACCTTGACAGACAAATTATTTCAGTTGAGTCTTAGCTGATACACTGGAAATTAACTAAGATGTGGGGGCCTTTTCTGCAGTGGTATCACACACACACACACACAGAGCACAACTGATTTATACACATTTTGTATCGGAGTTTGTGTTCTTTCTTGTGAGTCTACGTTGTTTTTGTACCCAACTTGTAAACCAGTGCACGTTACCTCGGCAATTGCAAAGACGAAAGACGACGACACAGCCAGAACAGAAGATGAAGGAGAAGAAAACCATGGTGTACAAGCATTGTTCTTCATTCGACTTTGGTATTTAGGATGCTGCGAGTGTTCTGCACTCCGGGGTGGGCAACCCCAGTCAATTTCTCACGCCTGCTTTTCATTCAATCCAATCTTTGTCTAAAAGGGAGAGACTGATGAATGATGCACTAGCCCAGATGTGACAACAAAATGCATGAGCGGATGGTGGCTTGTAGAGATATAAGATACTGTCAGGTGTGAGAAGTTTTCTAGCACGGTAGAGGGAGCACACTTTCTTTGTAGCAGCCTTGGCGATGTCTTCTATGTAATTGTTCCAACTCATGTTACCTATGAATGTTAGATCGAAGAGTTTAAAATATAGACTCTCAGGTAGGGTGTTATTAGCCATGACAATTGGAGGTTGAAAAGGTTTCTTGTAGTTATTAAAGGAAAGGAGCTTTGTCTTTGTGGCAGTAAATGTTACCATCCATTTATGATCCCATTCCACTACAGACTGGAAATCACTTTCTAAGGATTCAGTCACTGCCTCGGATATGTGCGCTTCAGTTTAACCCACATGACAAGAGTAGAGCGTGGTGTTGTCAGCAAATATACCCATCTCAGACACAATGTTATCAGGGAGGTCGTTTATGAAAATCAAGAACAATAAAGGTCCAAGGATTGATTTCTGGGGTACTCCTGCATTTATGTCATGTTGTTTGGATGAACGGCCATCGAGAACAACCTGGATCTTTCTTTTAGTTAGGAAGGATCTAATTATATTTAAAAATCATTATGGAAATCACGCATCTTGGAAAATCACACATCTTGGAAAAAAAGGAAAAGTATCCCTATTTACTGACCTCCCCAAGAGTTCAGAATTAGACACAAGGTCAGTTTTTAACATGGGATAAATCCAGCTCCCCGAAAAAGAGGCACTCTGGATTGGGACAAAAATAAAAATTGCCCAGTCGCAAAGAAAAATGCTGTCATAAAAAATGTAAAGATGATGACTTACGTAGAAGATGCTTCATATACTTGTCGATAAACGTGGGGAAGTTGGTCATCATCCATGTAGCACCAAGCTGGGAGGGGTTGAAAAGGCGCACACGTATACTGTGATACAGTTGGTGTAGTACTTCCACTATCTGGGCTAGTAGCTAATTGTTGCGACTGATGAGAACACATACAGTCTTGTACTGGTAATTGACTTTGTTCTGAAATGAAAAAAAAACAAAAACAATACAACATATTACATCAATTGATCGACGGAAATAAGATTTCCTCACTTGCAAAAATGCTATTGAAGTTGTTTAAAAATGTTATTATTATGGTTAGGGTTATTGAGGTTGTTCAAAAATGTTATTATGGTTAGGGTTATTGAGGTTGTTCATAAATGTTGTTATCGTTAGGGTTAGTGTTAGGGTTATAGAGGTTGTTCAGAAATGTTATCGTTAGGGTTTGGGTTATTGAGGTTGTTCAGAAATGTTATCGTTAGGGTTTGGGTTATTGAGGTTGTTCAAAAATGTTATCGTTAGGGTTTGGGTTATTGAGGTTGTTCAGAAATATTAGGGTTAGGGTTATTGAGGTTGTTCAGAAATGGTGTTAAGGTTATTGAGGTTGTTCAGAAATGTTGTTATTATGGTTAGGGTTATTGAGGTTGTTCATAAATGTTGTTATCGTTAGGGTTAGTGTTAGGGTTGTTGAGGTTGTTCAGAAATGTTGTTATTATGGTTAGGGTTATTGAGGTTGTTCAGAAATGTTATCGTTAGGGTTTAGGTTATTGAGGTTGTTCAAAAATGTTATCGTTAGGGTTTGGGTTATTGAGGTTGTTCAGAAATGTTGTTAAGGTTATTGAGGTTGTTCAGAAATGGTGTTAGGGTTATTGAGGTTGTTCAGAAATGGTGTTAGGGTTATTGAGGTTGTTCAGAAATGGTGTTAGGGTTATTGAGGTTGTTCAGAAATGGTGTTAGGGTTATTGAGGTTGTTCAGAAATGGTGTTAGGGTTATTGAGGTTGTTCAGAAATGGTGTTAGGGTTATTGAGGTTGTTCAGAAATGTTGTTAAGGTCATTGAGGTTGTTCAGAAATGGTGTTAGGGTCATTGAGGTTGTTCAGAAATGGTGTTAGGGTCATTGAGGTTGTTCAGAAATGGTGTTAGGGTCATTGAGGTTGTTCAGAAATGGTGTTAGGGTCATTGAGGTTGTTCAGAAATGGTGTTAGGGTCATTGAGGTTGTTCAGAAATGGTGTTAGGGTCATTGAGGTTGTTCAGAAATGGTGTTAGGGTCATTGAGGTTGTTCAGAAATGGTGTTAGGGTTATTGAGGTTGTTCAGAAATGGTGTTAGGGTCATTGAGGTTGTTCAGAAATGGTGTTAGGGTCATTGAGGTTGTTCAGAAATGGTGTTAGGGTTATTGAGGTTGTTCAGAAATGGTGTTAGGGTTATTGAGGTTGTTCAGAAATGGTGTTAGGGTTATTGAGGTTGTACAGAAATGGTGTTAGGGTTATTGAGGTTGTTCAGAAATGGTGTTAGGGTTATTGAGGTTGTTCAGAAATGGTGTTAGGGTTATTGAGGTTGTTCAGAAATGGTGTTAGGGTTATTGAGGTTGTTCAGAAATGGTGTTAGGGTTATTGAGGTTGTTCAGAAATGGTGTTAGGGTTATTGAGGTTGTTCAGAAATGGTGTTAGGGTTATTGAGGTTGTTCAGAAATGGTGTTAGGGTCATTGAGGTTGTTCAGAAATGGTGTTAGGGTTATTGAGGTTGTTCAGAAATGGTGTTAGGGTTATTGAGGTTGTTCAGAAATGGTGTTAGGGTTATTGAGGTTGTTCAGAAATGGTGTTAGGGTTATTGAGGTTGTTCAGAAATGGTGTTAGGGTTATTGAGGTTGTTCAGAAATGGTGTTAGGGTTATTGAGGTTGTTCAGAAATGGTGTTAGGGTTATTGAGGTTGTTCAGAAATGGTGTTAGGGTTATTGAGGTTGTTCAGAAATGGTGTTAGGGTCATTGAGGTTGTTCAGAAATGGTGTTAGGGTTATTGAGGTTGTTCAGAAATGGTGTTAGGGTTATTGAGGTTGTTCAGAAATGGTGTTAGGGTTATTGAGGTTGTTCAGAAATGGTGTTAGGGTTATTGAGGTTCTTCAGAAATGGTTTTAGGGTTATTGAGGTTGTTCAGAAATGGTGTTAGGGTTATTGAGGTTGTTCAGAAATGGTGTTAGGGTTATTGAGGTTGTTCAGAAATGGTGTTAGGGTTATTGAGGTTGTTCAGAAATGGTGTTAGGGTTATTGAGGTTGTTCAGAAATGGTGTTAGGGTTATTGAGGTTGTTCAGAAATGGTGTTAGGGTTATTGAGGTTGTTCAGAAATGGTGTTAGGGTTATTGAGGTTGTTCAGAAATGGTGTTAGGGTTATTGAGGTTGTTCAGAAATGGTGTTAGGGTTATTGAGGTTGTTCAGAAATGGTGTTAGGGTCATTGAGGTTGTTCAGAAATGGTGTTAGGGTTATTGAGGTTGTTCAGAAATGGTGTTAGGGTTATTGAGGTTGTTCAGAAATGGTGTTAGGGTTATTGAGGTTGTTCAGAAATGGTGTTAGGGTTATTGTGGTTGTTCAGAAATGGTGTTAGGGTTATTGAGGTTGTTCAGAAATGGTGTTAGGGTTATTGAGGTTGTTCAGAAATGGTGTTAGGGTTATTGAGGTTCTTCAGAAATGCTGTTACCATTGGAGCACAGGGTGAAGCAGGTGCTACTGTGATAGCAAGAATTAGGAATGAATGGAGTAAGTTAAGGGAACTTTTGCCATTACTAACCAGCAGAGCGTTACGATTGTCAATCAAGGGAAGAGTCTATCATGCATGTGTACACAATGTGATGATTTACTGATGGTTGAGGACATGCGTTGCATGGAGAGAAATGATATGAGAATGTATAATGCGAGTCTTAAAGACAGGCTTAGATCTGATGAGCTCAGAGGAAGATTAAATCTGGAGAGTATAAGGAGATGCGTGCAAAACAGGAGGCTTTGATGGTATGGCCATGTTGAACGAATAGATGAGAATTCTTGGGTTAGGGTTAGAACAGTTGAGGTAGCAGGGTCAGTTGGGAGGGTAAAAGCAAGGAAAACATGGGAGGAGGAAGTGATATGAGTGGACTTGAGAAAAATATGTATAAATTAAGATCTAGACAGAGATAGGTTAGTTTGAAAGTCAATTTCTTAAAGCCGTCCAATGCATGTAAAACGGACATTAAACCGATTTCGTTGATGATGATTAACATTAGCACAATAATAGGTAAATTAATCAGAATTAATCTATAATTGTAATATCTTGGAAATTCAGATAGAAAGAAAGCTTGAGAGCATTGGCAGCTCATCTATAGATTCTTTGAAACTGCAGCACTATTTATTTACCATTATATATATATATATATTTTTAAATAATGTTACAGAAGTTCAGATCAACATGGTATCTTAGGTTTCTCCCAGCTTGAAACCTAAGACACTTCTGTACTATTATAAATAAACAAATATCATGCTCTTATAATTAAATAATCGAACACTCTGTTGGATTTTTTCTACCAAATGCAACAAAGAATTATATATATATATATATATATATATATATATATATATATATGTTTTAGAAAAACTACATAACATACATCTAAAATGTTTCTAAGAGTTTTTCATACAACAAAAAAGTTTTAAATTATTGGATTTTTCTTTCCAATAATTTGAAAGTTCTTTTTCAAGAAGTAAAAAAATGTTTTTGTTATATAACAAAATAAAATAAAATCCTTCTAATCTTTTTTAACAATTTTTTTTTCAAAAAAACATTTGAAGCATCATTTTATTAATTCACAGGATGTCTGACCCCTCTGATGAGAAAATAATTATATTTGAAAAGCTTAGCTTTAAGGGAAATAAACAAATATGTTCAATCTTGAATACTATATTTGCTTTTAGCTCTTATATATCTTCACTCTCTCAAATATATTGATGTATGTATATTTAGGAAGCATTTTCTCTTTAAGGCAAATAGCGTTTCATATGACAGACAACTTATGTCTGGATATCTTTGTGAGGATCCTTTCCTTTAGCAGAATCAGAGTCTTTGTTTTGGTGGGGAATTGGCCAATCAATGAATCTGCCATAATAAATGATGCCCAAGTACTTTCGAGCTCATCTGGGTCCATCTTCAGGGGAATCAGGAAAAGACCATGGTGTTGCTATTAGGTAGTTTGGAGGGAAATTCTATTAGTAATACAGAACTAAAGTTAACATTATAAACATTTTAGAATGTGATATCGCTAGTATTGAAGTTGATTCTCTTAATGGCTGGTTTCTTTGTTTTTTTTTACAGTTTTGATGTATAAAGCATCTAATATATAGAGTTTTCGAAATTGGGAGCCGGGGCAGGAATGCTGATAAGTTAGATGCTGTACTATTGCGGTGGAAGGAGATACATGCATTGGTAACCTCCTCGAAACAGTTGTAGTACTCAAGCGCACATATATGTTTTTTTTTCGCAGTTAGAGAAAGTTTCCCATATATATATAAATCTATATATAAATCTAATCTATATATATAAATATATATATAAATATATATAAATATAAATATATATATATAAATATATATATAAATATATATAAATATAAATATATATATATATATATATATAAATATATATATATAAATATATATATATATAAATATATAAATATATATATATATAAATATATATATATATAAATATATATATATATAAATATATATATATATAAATATATATATATATAAATATATATATATATAAATATATATATATATATATATATAAATATATATATATATATATATAAATATATATATATATATATAAATATATATATATATAAATATATATATATATAAATATATATATATATAAATATATATATATATAAATATATATAAATATATATATATATAAATATATATATATATAAATATATATATATATAAATATATATATAAATATATATATATACTAGCAGGGGTACCCGGCGTTGCCCGGGGCTCTCCCTCTTCCTCTCCGCAAGCAAAATAGGATATTGAGCACTTTTCTCCCGGACAACGCCGAGTATTCAGAAAATCAAGATGGCCTCCAGAGCACTACTAAAATCACGCTTACCGACCCCCCCCCCCTTTTCATCTGCACAATAGTCCGAAGAGAAACGCTACAGTAGCTCTATCTAGGACATTTAGCACTTTTCTCCCAGACAACGCCCAAGCCTCTGGGTCCTAAATTGACGAAGCCCCCCCCCGGTGCTGGGTCCTATACTGTAGAAGCACCCCCGGTGCTGGTTCCTATACTGTAGAAGCGCCCCGGTGGCTATACTGCAGAAGCACCCCCTGTCCCTGTACTGCAGAAGCCTCTGGATCCTATACTGTAGAAGCACCCCCGGTGCCTATACTGCATAAGCACCAATGGTCCCTATTCTGTAGAAGCATTCGGGTCCTATATTGTAGAAGCACCCCCGGTGCTGGGTCCTATACGGTAGACGCACCCTGGTCCCTATACTGTAGAAGCAGCCATGGTCTCTATACTGCATAAGCACCCATGGTCCGTATTCTGCAGAAGCATCCGGGTCTTATATTGTAGAAGCACCCCTGGTTCGTATACTGCAGAAGCCTTTGGGTCCTATATTATAGAAGCGCCCCCCCCTGGTACCTATACTGCAGAAGAACCCTCCCGCCAAGGAGGATGAAGATGTTGATAATTCCACCACCCGCCCCCCAAAAATTCTCCCCCCACCAAAAAAAAAATTCTCCCCCCCACCCGCGTCCCAAACATTCTCCCCCCTCCCTCCAAAGAACTATTTTTATTTTAAAAGATATAAGTTTAGATTGCTAGGTGCGGATGTGATTGAGCAACCCTTGTTTCACTGTTATTGATAGATTCGGACAGAAGTTATGGAATGACTTGATACAACCGGACAGTGCATTTTTATCAAGTTGTTACATGAATACATTGGCTTATTTAAAAATCACTAGTAAATAACATTGAAAAAGTTTCAAAATAGACTAGCCAAAATAGCCTCCCTACGGTCGTCTATTTTTGCTAGGCTGCCGCGTCGGAAATGAACGCTCACCAGTAAACCGGTGGAGACTCTGTCATATTTCTTGGGTGGGTAGACATCGATTTTCTTTGTTTCTAACCAAGAATATTTTTAGTTTAAAAACAAATAAAACAATTTTAAATCATTTTTTTACCCACTCCCTCCAAAAGTTTTTTACACCCTCCCCCAAGAATACTAATATTTTCAGTTTAAAAAAAAGTTCGCCCCCCCAAACTTATTTTTTGCCCGTTCTCCGTAATAGTAATATTTTCAGTTAGAAAAAGAGAAAAAAAAGAAATAATATCTATCCCCCCCCCCTAAATTTCTTTTTGTACTCTTCCCCATGAAGTTATATTTTCAGTTAGAAACAGAAAAAAAAGAAAAAAATTTTAACCCCCCCACCCCAAAAAAAGAAAAGATATTTGTCACCCTTCCCCATGAATAGTAATATTTTCAGTTAGAAAAAGAAAAAAAGTTTTTACCCCCCTCCCACCAAATTTTTTTATTTTACCCTTCCCCATGAATAGGTATTGTATTTAAGTTAAAAAAAAAATAAATAAAAAAATTTTTTACTCCCCCCCCCCAAATTTTTTTTTAGTTACCTTTCCCCATGAACAGTAATATTTTCAGTAAAAAGAAAAAAAAAAAAAAATTTTTTAACCCCCCCTCACCTCCCCCCCCAAAAATTTTGTTACCCTTCCCCATGAATTGGGATTTTTTCAGTTCAAAAAAAAAAAAAAAAATTTTACAGCCCCCAAACAAAAATTTTTTGTTACCCTTCCCCATGAGTAGTAATATTTTCAGTAAGAGAAAAAAAAAAAAAAAATTCCCCCCCCCCCACCCAAAAAAAAAATTTTTTTTGTTACCCTTCCCCATGAGTAGTAATATTTTCAGTTAGGAAAAAAAAAAAAAAAAAATTTTTAACCCCCCCCCCCAATCGAAAAAAAAAATAATTTTGTTACCCTTCCCCATGAGTAGTAATATTTTCAGTTAGAAAAAAAAAAAAAAAAAAAAAAAAATTTTACCCCCCCCCCACCCGAAAAAAAAAAAAAAATTTGTTACCCTTCCCCATGAATTGGAATGTTTTCAGTTGAAAAAAAAAAAAAAATTTTTTTACCCCCCCCCCCAAAATTTTTTTTTGTTACCCTTCCCCATGAATAGTAGTATTGTAAGTGAGAAAAAGAAAAAGAAAAAAACATTTTTTTACCCCATGCATAGTTAAAATAATGTAACCAAATTAGTAGGCGCCTCGGTCATATCAAAGAACTAATGTTTAAATATGCTATTGAAGGCGCCTACGTCATATCAAAGAACCAGTTTTGTTATTTTTCCAAAATGGTTACCCATTTAGTAATGGCCGAGATATTTGTTGCTTAACTTCCTATTTACAATAAAACACTTTTGCTTATAAACGTAATGAATGTAAAGACTGATAATGTGAAAAGATCCTCTCAAAATGACGTCACTTCCGGTCCAACCGGAAAGATGATTCAGCAATTTAGGTTTCCTAAATGGTCACCGATTTATGAATGGCTCGGATATGCCTTGTTTACTTTTAACTTATAGTAAAAAACATTCTCGGTACAACGTAATGTAAATAATGAATGAAAACTGTGAAAAAATCCTCTCACGATGACGTCACTACCGGATAAACCGGAAGTATGAGTCAGCAATTTAGTTTTCCTGAATGGTCACCGATTTACTAATAGCTCGGATATGCCTTGTTTACTTTTAACATTTAGTAGAAAACATTCGCTTAACAATGTAATGTAAATAATGAATGAAAACTGTGAAAAAAATCCTCTCACAATGACGTCACTAAAGAGGGGAGGAGAAGCCTGGGAGGGTGGACCTCCTAGAAATGCAAAGGACAGACCCGGATATGCCTTGTTTACTTGTAATTTATAGTAAAAAACATTCTCTTAACAACGTAATGTAAATAATGAATGAAAACTGTGAAAAAATCCTCTCACGATGACGTCACTTCCGGATTAACCAGAAGGATTCTCACAATGACGTCACTAAGGAGAGGAGAAGCCTGGGAGGGTGGACCTCCTAGAACTGCAAAGGACAGACCCGTAGACCGGCGTAAATGAAGACCCGAAGGCCAAGACAATAGCAGTGAAGACCCGAAAGCCAAGACAATACCAGTCTATGTGGTTCAGTATTCATCGGAACAGATACTACACTTTGATCTTAGCCAAAAGGCCGAGAAAGACTTGAAATTTTAACAATAATCGCCGTTGGAAGTATGGTTGAGGAAACACGCTGGTTGATGAAGAAAATGGGTTTAATTAATTGTATTAATCATTTTTATTAATATCACCTTATCGGAACGTCTTGTGAATACATATGGAAACTTGATAATAGCAGTTATAAGTTTATATTTGTAAATCTGAATTTAATGGAAGGTTAAAAGGAATGTATTATGTAAATGAGGAAGCCCGTCTAATGTCTAAACGACGTTTATTAAGGGTATAAAAGGCTGTTGAAATCTATTAATTTTAGTATGATTCTTGCCACGTTTTCACTTCTAATCGCCGCCTCGACTTGAAATTTCGTTCTACTCCAATCTAATAAGGTTATTTAAAGTTATCTAATGTAAATTTAATTAATTAATAAAAGTTTCCTAATTCTACATGTATAAAAATATTATGAACGCTGACTCGAAAAGCTTAATTAATAAAATCTTAATTACTCGAGACCCCCCTCTCTTCTGTTTACAAAAATTCCCCAGGACGGACAGACAGACAGACAGACATCCTGACAGAGAAGGTGCTCGTTATATTATAAGTGGCCTAGCGAAAATAGACTCCCTAACGGTCGTCTATTTTTGCTAGGCTGCCGCGTTCTTGGGTGGTCAGACAAAAGAATGACAAAACTTTTGTCTCCGAATAATGTTTTTGTTTAAAAAGGAAAAAAAAAATTTTTTTTTTTTTTTTTTTTTATTAGGCGGAAAATTTTTTTTTTTTTTTTGGCGGGAAAATTTTTTTTTTTTTCGCGCCAAAAAAAAATGAAAAAAAAAAATGGGGGGGGGGGGGGATTTTCATTCCCCCCCCTAAAACAATCGAGTGCGAACGCAGACCCAATGTATTTCCAATGAACAGTTATA
>OY744550.1:24444493-24481993 GCA_963556195.1 Sepiola atlantica
TTAGTTTAACAGTGAATCTTATAAATATATAAACATTTACACATACATAACTTTATATG
Organism: Sepiola atlantica; assembly: GCA_963556195.1. Lineage (NCBI taxonomy): Eukaryota > Metazoa > Mollusca > Cephalopoda > Sepiida > Sepiolidae > Sepiola > Sepiola atlantica. The sequence goes on from OY744550.1 coordinate 24,444,553, forward strand.
AATAGATAATTATATAATATATATATATATATATAATATATATATATATATATATATATATATAATATATATATATTTATGTAATTAGTTAGCAATACTGATGACGGCTGTGAGCCAGAAACACGTGTCCATGGAGTACTTTTATGTACGTATAAAATTAATAAATATATATATACTAATGAAAAATACATCCTATATAGTTAAGGGCGACTAATAATGCAATTTTCTGCATCTTAATCACTTAGGAAAGTGAGACAATCGAAATAATAGTAAGCAAAATAACAACGAACGCTACAATCACCAATGAAAATAATTACATAAAAACACATTATATATTTAGGTGATAAAAATCGTACATATATTTCTAGACAGGGCGTCTTGGTCTAATGGTAAGACGCTGGACTATAGACATCAATATCAAAGGTTCGATCCTTGTCTAAGTTAGCCATGCTGATGACTGCTGTGAGCCAGAAATACATGTTCGTGGATTACTTTTATGTACGTATAAAATATATAAATAAAAAAAAAATATATATATATATATATATAAATAAAATATATATATATATATATATATATATATACACATAAAAAGTTAGGAAATATATAAAGAGTATATATAAAAAAAAACAAAGATATTATGCAAAGTTGAACATACAAAACAAATATATATATATATATATATTCTGTCTGATTTTTCTTTGGACAATTCAATATTTAGTTGGTTTTGCAGTTGATTTTTAGCAGAGGCTGTTCTAATGTTTATATAAGTTTATTTATATAAACATATATATATATATATATATATATATATATGATGAGTCAATGAAAAATAGTTAGACCTGCAAATGGAAGCAAATCAATATCTTCAGTTGTTCAGAACAAGGAGCATTTAGTAAATAAAAATATTTCTTCTTCTTCTTCTCCTCTTTCAATTTCATTCCTTAAGCCAGGCTTTTCAAAGATTAAAATCTTATTTTCTATTGAGATTAGTTAGTTGCTTTTGCCTTTGGATCTACTTGTTTGAAAACAGGAAGAATCGCGTTTTCTTGACATGGCTAATTTTGTCTGATCTGCCCCTCTAATCACTGCGAGCTTGGGTGGAATCGTCGTCGTTGGATTTTCACACAGATTCTTCTGGATTTACCAATTACATTTGAACCCCATACTATTTGGATTTCCGTTTTTGGTGACTTTCATTTACATTGAAACATACCCGTTTGAACTTTTAAAACTTTTTCAAAAAAGAAAAACAAATTTCGAATTTTGACTGTCCTTATCTGTCAACTTATCAATCACCACCTCCTCTGAAGATAAGATTTTAATCTTTGAAAAGCCTGACTTAAGGAATGAAATTGAAAGAGAAGAAGAAATAATTTTATTTACTAAACCACACCTCTTCATCTCCTCTATAATAGCCTACTTTCCCCGCTTAAATCAATCTGTACTCAAAGTACTCCATGCTATATTTTTCTTGCATAATCAATCTAACATCACCCCATAATCGATTATATTGATTCCCCTACATAAACACTGTCCCCGTTCCTAACATTAGTAATATCTTAAAGTATTATAATTACCCACCCCCTCCCCTCTAATTCAGCTCCTAATTATTTAAATTCTATATATTTGAATATAACCTAACATATAAAACTCTGATGCCTCTGGAGCTTATATATAGTGTTTCAGTGATGTTACCTGTACATATAAACAACCTTCCATTTATGCCCCCAATCTTTAATTAACTGTGAAATCTATAAACTTCTTGAACCTTGAAATACAAAAAGCGTCTGAATAGTTACTTCTTAAACACACAGACTCCCAAATCTCTAACTGACTGAGCCCTAATCCCTATATGAACCCTTTTAAACCCTCTGAATTTATAATTTTATTTTAAATCGTAATGCTTCAACAGATTACCCATTTAGATTTTCAATTCTAACGTGTTCCAACCTTCCACCCTATAATACATAAAACCCTAGATTAATTTCTCTCAACACGAATAATTTCTTCCCCGATCTATTTACTTAATATTGGCCATGCTAATGTATCAGCATTTTACTGTCCCAACCCCCAACTCTTCACCGACATCCTATCTTGCTTAGCAAATTTAAGCAGCAGTCATGAAAATCTATTTTTATTTAATAACGATGAGATGTATCTAAACAAACCCCCATCCCACTTCAAACTAAGCGTCAGCCGAATTATCCCCCAACGCTTAACCCTCTTCTTCCGTTCTCCATACCCCTACCCCCATCCCTAAACCCTCACTGGCCTCGAATTTGACCGTACAATCTTTTTCGTTCTCTAGAAGCCTTCGGATAAACATCTAACCCTCAGCGAACCTGCCTTCCTCTCGGATTCTACTCAAAATCTTTGCAATATTTTAAACTCAAATCCTTAGAATTTTCTTCACTGGTGTCAATGGGAGTGTTTAAAATGACCCCAAATCTTCAACCCACATCCTAACCAGTTTTTTTCTATGGCAGAACCACATATCATTCCATTGGATTAATTCCGCCTGGAATAAAATATTTTGACTACTTTTGACGCAGTTTCCACAGACTTTTAACGGTGAATTTTTACCTTTCCATTCTCAACCTTTCCTCATTGGACATTCTGTCACTGAACTTTTTTCTATCTGGATATATTTTACATTTTAACAACTTTTCTCACACACATATTCATTTTCTATTATCTTCTCAAATTTTTCAAATTTTGAATTTTGGCTACTTCCCTGCTAACTTATCTATCTATGCAATTCCTCTGATGATAAGATTCCAATCTTTGAAAATCCTGGCTTAAGGGAAGAAAAAATAAACATACTTTTATTGAATACACCTTGCATTGAAAAACTGAAGATGAAATAGATTTGTCATTTTTACATTTTTTATTTCTCTTTTTTCATTTATCTATGTATATATATATACACACACACACATACTATTTCGGGTACAGTGAAGTCATTTGAGTTTTTAATTTTTATTAACACATTTTCTAAACTTATATAGAAAAAGAAATAAAATATAAATTTTAACAGACAATTCTTTTTACATTCTTCAATAAAAAATATATGTTATTCCCCTTACTGATTGATTTCTTTTTCTGTCATAATTGAAAAATGTTTCCATATTACCAGTTGTCCGGGCGGGACTACATAATATTTTAAATAAACTGTGGCGAAGGACGTTATCGTATGAATAACATGGTACAACAATAACAAATGAAAATTGTCTCGTCAGAAGCAAAATTTTATATTTCAGCTTAAATGCTATTTAGGTCCAACTTTTAAAATTTCTCAAGATAACTGCGTAGGTGAGTGACCAAGATGTTGGTATAAAGACAACAAATATAAGGAAACCGGTTTGAATGAATCGGTGTATAACACAATAACTTCTTCAAATATCTTACCTTCTACTTTAAAAAGTCCATAGAGCGCATCATCCACATCCTCCCATTTCCGTGACCGTTCACTGGGTGTATATGAAGCAGCTTTTGTTGTAAAAATAGGGATTGGGTTAACATCTTTTAGGGTCTTCTTTTGGAATGTTTTTGGTTTCTGAGATACTTTTAGATCTGAATATTGAAGCATCATAGCCATTAAATCTAAAAAAAAAATTAAAAAAAAAATTTTTTTTTTAAAATAGGTTTTGGATGATAATCAGACATCTTCAGGATAACAAAAGAATTGCAGAAATTATCATATGATTGATTGATTGATTTGTTTTAACGGTATTTCAACCTCTTGTGGGTCATTTAATGCCGAAACATTTGTTCTAGTATGAGAGTTGAATGTTACAAACATTTCAGAGGAACATTTCAACTATATTTTGTTATATAGCTTCGTTGCTCTTAGAAATTTAAAAATTTTATTCGGGTCAACTTTGTTGAAGATTTCCTTCAGGTTATTTTCTTCGTAGTGTCTCAGTCGGATCTGTTTAAAGTCTATACAGCTTACCAGTATATGATGCACTGTGTAGGGTTCTTGGCATGATATGCAAATTGGTGCTTCTTCTCTTTTCAGCAAGTACGAGTGGGTGGCATAGGTGTGTCCTATTCTGAGTCTAGTTATTGTCACCTCTTCTCTTCTCGACATCCTTGTATTGGTGTCTCTTATTCCGATGGTCTGTGTCCCTTGGTATAATTTATTTTCTATACAGGAGTTCCATGATTCCTGCCACTTTTTGAGAATATATGTATTTGTTTTTGGTTTTAAGTCCGTATAAGGGATTTTTTCTGTTGTGGGGTTTAATTGTAATGACTCTTTTGCAGCTTTATCAGCTTTTTCATTCATGTGGATACCGATATGGCTTGGAATCCAGCAGAAGATTATTTCTTTATTTACTGTTAGATCATTTATTCTATTCAGCAACTTTGTAATCAAGGGGTTTGTCATTTTTTTTCCCTTTATTGATATGACCACTGATAAAGAGTCTGTAAGTATGAGGTATTTTTTGTGTTCTTGGGATGCTATGATATTTAGTGCCAAGTCGATGGCAGATCAGAAATTATCTTAATTTTAAAATAACAACAGACATTTTTAAGATGCATCCAATTAATCTAGGCGTTTAGTGATCACAATGCTATTTCAAACTTGTGTGTGATAGACAAACGTAAAGTGTTTTACACCTTCTTAACTCCCTCAATTCTAGTCCGTTCAAAGATCCGATCCTAAACTTAGTTCATAGTGAGGGAGGAAGATCTTAAAGTTTTTTCCTTTGCTTCTCAATCTTAAATTACCCAGATTTTCAGCAGCTGTCATTTTCGTTCAATGTTCTCATGTTAAACTCCTTTGATATCCCCAATGTAAAAACTCTCTCATTCAATAAACTTGTTACTTTCTGTTTTTTAATATTTGTTTCCATTATTATGTTTTAATGTACCAGTGACCCGTTGGGTCACAAACATTACCACTATTTATTTTACTTTGATTTCATTTAAAAATTAATAAACTGTAACATATCCGTTAAAATATTCTTCTTGTATAACTAATTAGGAGAGTAGAAAGTGACTAACTTGGGTTTACTTCCAGCAGCCTCGTAACTCTCGGTTCCCTTATTTTGTTCTTTAGTCCTCACGTTCCATGAGCGATGTTTCTGACAAAGGGGGAAGAATTGCTGTTTTCTGGGTCATCCTCTATCCATCTAACACTTATCGTTGGCTAAGTTTTTACCTTGACGTAGTTTTGTTTATTTAGCCCATTACATCAAGTGGCTTCATGCCTTGTCTGGAGTGACTTACATAAAACTAAAAATGCTATTTCATCTGAGTATATTCTTGTTTGGAGCAAAGTGTAGTGGTTGTTCTTATATTATACTTCATCTTTTTTCTACTTGGTCAGTCAAAGAAAAATCCTTCTAGACTGGAGCAGTTTTAATTTTTGTTCCAATCCAGAGTGCCCCCTTTTGGGAGAGCTGGATCCCCCCCCCCCCCTCCCACACACACACACACACTAAAAAGCAATCTTGTACTTAACTCTGGCCTTGTGGGGAATTACCTCTTTGTATGATATAGAAGTTACATTTTTTTCAAACAATGACAATGTGCACACAAAAAACCAAACACCTATGCGCAATTCAACCAAACACATTGTTTAGAGTCCAAACTCTTGCTTCAGGAATGTTCCATGATATTTGATAAAAATAGTCAAAATTTAAACATTCCAGGCAGATCAACAAAATGTTGCAGACAATCAGTTTTGAAAATCCATGCCAAATGGTCAAACATTTTTTCCACATATTTTTGTCAAATAACTAACACTGAAAAATTAATTTTCTTTTTCTGAAAGAATCAATGTTCTTGTTAATTTGTTAATTAGAACTTTTGGTACTTATATCGAATATGAACCAGTTTCCGTGAACTTCGCGTCAGCAGCGTTCGGTTATGTTACGTAAACACCTGAGAGATTTGGAGGCAGACAATAACTTCGATACGTTGCTGCGTCATATGTTTTCAGTTTCATTTTCAAGAAAGATAGCAAATAACAAAAAAAACGAACAAAACATAGCGAAATCACTGTTTAATTATTTTTGTAACAAAACAATGCTAAGCAATAATAAATACAATAAATACATTTTTATTATTTTTTTTCGCAATTTTTTTTATTCAGTCAACTGGTTTAAAAGTAGTTTTATGTGTTTCTTAAAACCAAAAAAAAAATTTTTGTGTGTTTTTTCTTGGAGGGTGGGTGGCGCATTTTTGACATTGTTTTTTTTATCAGTCAACTGTTTGGGGAGAGAGCAGTCTTTATTGTGGTTTACTATTTCAAACTGTCAATATGCAAATTTTTTTTTTTTCAGTAATAGTTCCTTGGTATCTCTCAGGTGTTTACGTAACATGCCCGAACGCTGCCGATGCAAAGTTCACGGAAACTGCTTCATATTTGATATAAGTACCAAACTTTTAAATTATTTTGTTTTTGAAAAAAGAACATTAAAGTGGCGCCAATAAAAGGCGAGCTCTTCAAACTATGGGACAAGAGATCCAAATGTAATCAACGGAAGATAATTATTGATTCTGTGATGTTTGCTGTAACAGCCAAAGAACACATTGACATTAAAGTGTTGGGAATCAACGTAAAAAATGCAATTATTAAACAAATAATGAAGAACAACTAAAAATTTATTGATTATTTTGTTTTTCAATTAAGATCGAAACAATAAGATTGTCTCTTTATTAGAAAAGTATAGCTATTACTATTAAGGATGAAAATGTTAATTCCAAACTTTAGCTTGACAGAACAAAAAAAATTCTTTGAAGCTTAAGTGTGACAAACCAAAGAAAATTCTCTTTGAAGCTTAAGTGTGACAAACCAAAGAAAATTCTTTGAAGCTTAAGTGTGACAAACCAAAGAAAATTCTCTTTGAAGCTTAAGTGTGACAAACCAAAGAAAATTCTTTGAAGCTTAAGTGTGACAAACCAAAGAAAATTCTCTTTGAAGCTTAAGTGTGACAAACCAAAGAAAATTCTCTTTTAAGCTTAAGTGTGACAAACCAAAGAAAATTCTCTTTGAAGCTTAAGTGTGACAAACCAAAGAAAATTCTTTGAAGCTTAAGTGTGACAAACCAAAGAAAATTCTCTTTGAAGCTTAAGTGTGACAAACCAAAAAAAATTCTCTTTTAAGCTTAAGTGTGACAAACCAAAGAAAATTCTCTTTGAAGCTTAAGTGTGACAAACCAAAGAAAATTCTTTGAAGCTTAAGTGTGACAAACCAAAGAAAATTCTCTTTGAAGCTTAAGTGTGACAAACCAAAGAAAATTCTCTTTGAAGCTTAAGTGTGACAAACCAAAGAAAATTCTCTTTGAAGCTTAAGTGTGACAAACCAAAGAAAATTCTCTTTGAAGCTTAAGTGTGACAAACCAAAGAAAATTCTTTGAAGCTTAATTGTGACAAACCAAAGAAAATTCTCTTTGAAGCTAAAGTGTGACAAACCAAAGAAAATTCTCTTTGAAGCTTAAGTGTGACAAACCAAAGAAAATTCTTTGAAGCTTAAGTGTGACAGACCAAAGAAAATTCTCTTTGAAGCTTAAGTGTGACAAGCCAAAGAAAATTCTCTTTAAAGCTTAAGCTCAACAAAACAGAAAATTCTCTTTGAAGCTTAAGCTCGACAAAACAAAGAAAATTCTCTTTGAAGCTTAAAGTGTGACAAACCAAAGAAAATTCTTTGAAGCTTAAGTGTGACGGACTAAAGAAAATTATTTGAACTTAAGCATGACAGACCAAAGAAAATTCTTTGAAGCTTAAGTATGACAGACCAACATGCAAGAGCCTCTTATTGACATGAGGGCGCATCGATAAAACTGATATCTTTAAGATGTGTCCATTTTTTCCATGCATTTCGCAATGTAAATGCAATTTCAAACTTATTTTTACTGACCGACAGAAACACATTACTCCAAACAGAAGAACAAGCAACGATCCGACATAAAGAAAACTAATGCCCGTTAAACTTAACAAATAGTTACATGTGTAGAAAGTAAATAAAACAACTATTACGATTTAACGCGAATCAAAGCAAAACTTGACTGCAACAATTTTGATCTACTGCGTCTAAAATTTACAAATGGTAAGACAAAACCAAAAAACTGTTCCTTGTTTCACAGCCTTATATGAAGGGAAACTTTGACTAAAAACATTTCGTACATAAAATATTAGTGTGACCCCCACCCCCATAAAAAATGCCACCCATTGAATCAGTAATAAGATTAACAATCCTAATACAACCATATTTGGTACACGAACTTCACTGTATGCCTGTCTTGTCCACCAAGTTTCAGCCAAAAATGGCCAACAGTTTTTCAATAATAAGCCCCACGGATATAATAACTCTGACACATTTCTCTCTTCACGCCACCTTGATTTTGGTTATGGTTGCCCTCTTTGGTTCAGAAATAGTCTGGGATTGTTCTGATAGACATTATCTTTGAGATAACTCGACAGATAAAAATCGGGGTGAGTGGGGGGTATGGTCCGGTGAATGTGAAGCCTATTCAGGACCACACCTTCTTCTACTGAGGAGATAATCACCAAAGTGTCCTCACATATTATTGAACAACGATACAACAAAGACTGTTGGGCACTCATGACTGAAACTTGGTGGACAATTCAGGCATAGACTGAAGTGTATTTGTACTAAATATGGTTCGATTGCAGAAAGAATTGTGAACTATATTACTGATTTAATAGGTGGCATTTCTTTTTTTTTTAGGCGAAGAGAGAGGGGGGGGCGGTCCATCCTGTATTATTAAAGAAATTAAATTAATGAAGCAGTCATTTTCTGACAGGAAGAAAGTATAGTATCTGTTCCGATGGATACTACACCCCATAGACCGGTACCGTCTTGACCTTCGGGGCTTGTTGACGCTGGTCTGTGGGTTTTGTCCTGTGCAGTTCTAGGAGGTCCACCCTCTCAGGCTTTACCTCCCCTCTTTGGGGAGGAGTAAGTTTATCGCTTACTGCCTGAAGCGCCCCTACGGGGGAATGCTGACGATGCTGCCCAGGCATTTTTTTGTAGGCTAGAGTGTTCACCTTCTCGGGCGCTGGCCTTTCAAATCCCACTTTCCCGACCTTGTGTCACATCTTACCGCTGTGGGAGGAAGATAAAAAGCATGGGTGGACTATTTTTTTTTCAAAAATTAAAATCAAAATTACCTTTTTTCTCGCTCATGTGTTTCTTTTCTTCAGAAGTGATGTTTCTGGCAGTCGTAGGATTACTACTTGCAATGGTAGTAGAGGCTGTTGTGGTAGTTGGTCTCTTATTTTTTTCTCTCCCTTGCTTGCTTTTGGCAGAACCAGATTTATCTGAAGGGCCTGAATCAGATGCCGATGCAGGCCCTTGCATAAAATCCCCAAAACTATCTGGATCGCTGTCAATAGCTGTAATGAAAATAAAGGATTCATGATTAATCTTACTAGCTACAACAACCCGGCAGTCTTTAATTTCATTTTTTTTTTTATTTATTATTTTTAATGATTTTTTTTAAACCAATTTTTTCAAGTTAAATATAATTATTACACTATCATGAATTTCTACTTGACAGTTTAAATGCTTCTAAATTCCTATCAAATTTCGAAAGGTTACAAAGTAATTCAGTTTTTTTCAACGATTAAAATGATTGACTTGATTAGAAAGAAACTGAAATGCATAATAGTGGATTTAATTTTGTAGTTAAATTTTTGAAATAGAATTAAAAAAAAGTATTTTACACTATTGCACTTTTGATTTCAATAACACTTGAAGTTGTCTCATAGGTTTATTTATATAGAGATACGATGCAGACATTACTTTTTGTCATCATAGCTATGATTCCAGTTACCAACATACTCAGGAGATGCAATGCAGGGTATAAATTTACAGATACAAAAGGAAAATAATCACCTCATAGAAGTAATAAAAGCTAACATCTTTCCAATCATTTCTTTTAATCATAAGAACTTTTGGATCAAGTCAGCACTCCAATTACGCTAACAGTTAAAAGGAATGGGTTTAGCACGACATCATGCCTTATGTCTCATAAAAGACATAAACAAATTTTTCAATTGTATGGTCTCAGAATATTTTTCATTAAAACATCCCCACAACTTACATTTAGTTTAAAAAAAAGAAGTTAATTTAAACACATTGGGTTTGAGTGATATCAGATACAGATTTAATATCACTCAAACCCAATGTGTTTAAATTAACTTCTTTTTTTTAAACTAAATGTAAGTTGTGGGGATGTTTTAATGAAAAATATTCTGAGACCATACAATTGAAAAATTTGTTTATGTCTTTTATGAGACATAAGGCATGATGTCGTGCTAAATCTGTCTAAATGATGTCATGCTAAATCTGTATGTTCCGTGTAATCAAGATGATCAAAATGCAGTTAGTCCACGTTTTTATGTCAAAATTTTCGAAGAAAACTGTTCATCCACTTACGTAATATTTGAATTTAAATTTCTCCACTACAACAGTGTAGCAAGATTAGATGTTGGATGTGTAAAAATAAGGTTGAAAATGGAAAATTCCATGCAATAAAATAGAATTTACCACTAGGTCAAGTTAGTAGTTAGGCTGACGTGTACAGGAAGGTGCATCATGGAAGGAAGTATATGGCAGAAAGTCTCAAGAGTGTTCCTGCCTCTATGGAGTTTGGTGTAAAAGTGAGTAGACACTGTTTTAGAGGCCGTCACCACCCTACAGGAGTTGAAAGGGAAAGATGCAGCTCACCTAAATGTACATTGCTGTAGAGATTACTGTAAAAAGTAAAACGAAATACCAGAGAAAATAAAGGAGTTATTTGTTGTTCTTTTAAATTGCTTTTTATTATTCCAGCTATAAGGAGAAAAAAAAGAAGAAAAGAACAACATCTCTACGGCAACTACTGAGAGACAACTACACCATGTCAAGGAGTTGAACAGCTGTTTCTATTTACAACAATGCTGGTCAGTTGATCATAATGGGGATCAGAGAACACCCAATGCAATGTTACAAGTTGCTTATTGTCATCATAATGTTACAACAGGAGTTATCTCTGCAAGTAAAATAAAAATAAAATAATACAATGAAACTCCAGACAAGGCATGAAGCCACTTGAGGTAAGGAGCTAACAAGAACAAATATGATTATCGCAAAGACAAGAGATGCCTATAGGCCTTAGTCTTGAAAAGACCAAGGCTAAAGAAAGGAGGAAAACAGTCAGCAGGAAGAGAGTTCCATAAGCCTGCAGTTCTTGGAAAGAAGCTACCGGGATAGGAAGCTATAGTTATCAAAACAGCAAATTGATGAAGACCACTAGACCAACGAGTCAAACATGCTGAAACAAAAGAAGCAAGGAATAGATCACACAATTCTGAAGACATAATTAGAAAAGACTGAGACTAGCAACATCACGTCTGTGAAAGAGAAGAAAGAGTGGGAGCCAATCAAATTAGAGATATATTTCTGCACCTGATCTAGAACCCTCAAATGGGACAGCGATTCACCAGCCCAAATAAGACAACAATACTCTATATAGAGAGAGAACCAACTTCACGAGAAGCAAGAAAGATTCTGGTCAGGTGATCGTAATGGGCATTGAAAAACACTCGATGCAATGTTACAAGTTACTTATTGCCATTGTAATGTTACAACAGGAGTTATCTCTGTAAGTAAAAAAAAAAATAATACAATGAAACTTTTTTCCCTACCTGTTGCACTGGTGAATGCTTGCTTCGGTTTTGCCTTGGACATTTTTCCAAACATGGATTCAATCATACGATCCGGATCAGTTGAATTAATCCCCATGGTTCCAAACATTTTTAGCTTCATCTGTTGTTCATGAAAGTGTCGACCTTTCTTTTGGTCATCAGGTGGTCGAGCATTGGGCTGCATCCCTCCCATTATCTGTCCAGGAACCATTCCTGGCATTACACATTGATTTATACCCATAGGAAATCCTCTGTTAACAAATAAATCATTAGTTACATTTTAATTTTTTAATATATATAATGAATTTTAGAAAAATTGAATTCACATATGTATATATTCACATATGTATCTTTGCATCCAGATAAGTTTGATTAAACAAAATTGATCCGTTTATTTTTTTCATTTCTTCTAATATTCTAACATATAATAATAATGTCTAATTGAGTACCCTGAAGATGATTCTAAGTGGAATCGAAAGTACTCTGTTTGTAATTTTTTTTTTAGAGATTTAACTAAAACTTTTACCCCAATATTAAAACATCAGAAGAATTGAATATATATAATGCAAAAAGCATTACTCTTCTTAATAAGAAGTGTTCTCTGAAACCGTAATATGTAAACAAAAACATTGTAATTTTTCCTGCTATTGTGGTGTGAGGAGATGCTATGCATAAACAGTATTTGGATCATTAAGGAAATAATTTTTAAAAATCTTCTTTTTTTTTTTTTCAATTTTTTTATGTATTTGTTTTTGCTGGGGATGGGGCATGCTACTGGATGGCAGACATTCACCCGCTATTTCAGAGATTCCAACCGCAAAATCTTTTTAAGATTCTAACGTCCCTTTAAGCGCAATTGTTTGTATCTCTCTTACACTTGGTTCACCGGGTATATTCGCCAGGTAATTTTTTAAATTCCTTTTCATGAGCCTGGTTACTCCTATAATTACTGAAATGATGGAGATCTTTCTAAAATTCCAGTTTCTATTCATGTTGTACATAAGACCTTTATATTTCGTTATCTTCTCCCTCTCGACACTGACTTCAACTAGGGTTGCTACTTTCTCCCTGTTGTCCCATATCACTATGTCAGGTTTAACAACTCCGTTTTTTAGGTATGTAGCTGTAGGAATTGCATAGTCATAGTGGATGGTGTATGACTTATTTCCAACTGTTCTTTCTGGTATATGTTCCCGGGACTTGCTGTTACATCGGATATTGAACTTTTTACAGATGGTCCAGTGGAGATATTTACACAGCCCATTGTGTCGCATTGTATAGTAGCCGTCCCCCAGCAGAATCTTAAAACTGGAGCGGACGTTATGTGTTAAAGAAAGTGGGAGTGGAAAACGAAAAACAAATAATTAAATTTATTTTTTTAATGTTGAAATGGGATTGCGGGTATTTTTCTTTATTTTTTAGTATTTTTATCGAGATACCTGTGGAGGTATAAATAATTAAAAGTTTTAACTTACGCTTTTGGAGCATGTGGACTTTGTGCCATTTGTGGTGTGTATGGAGGCGGAGGAGGCATATTCCCTTGTGCCATCATTGCTCCATGCATTGCCATTGGAGCGGTTATATATCCAGCCTAAAAATAAAAACCGAGAATTACATTTTTTATAGAGGAAGTAGAACGTTTTCATCACATGCTAAATGCTTAGTGTTGAGATCTAGGTATCTTCACTTACTCAATAGTAACTTTTGTCTTTGCAACTGGACTTGAGTAATTCTGGGTCAGGAGAAGTGCTGTTAAGGATTGTGTAACCATTTCTTTACTATAAGCTTATAATGCAAACACACTTTCAGAGGGCGTACACTATCTTGACGAGACCGCAGATCTCTAAAATGTTAATGATTACAATACATCATTCTTAAATGTTACAACTCACCACACACGTCCCAACATCACACCAGGTTTCAGATGTTGCTTCTGTTGCAGTTTAGTTATTAAATGATTGTAATGTCAACCAGAAAGCGCAGAAGAACACCGGATGATTGTTTTTCAGAGACACGAAACTCGGTTTAAAACTAGTACTTTTTTTTTTATTGTTACATAATAAGAGTGGAGAAGGAGAGGGGGAGAGATCCAAGAAAAACATTTACCAAAATGTAAGAAAATAAAAAATTTGCCCACTTTTCCATCCACCAATTGCTCGAGCACTAAGGAAGTCGAATTTTTGATGTTTCAAGGACAGGGATCATTTTAAACCAATAACGAAATCCCTCTTGAATGCCGAGCAACTCAGTGAGGATTCAGTGTTTTCAGTTGAATATACAGTTCCAGAATCACTTCAAATACATGCGTACACAGATGAAAGCACCATGAAAAGCCAATGACCAATGGTAACTTTCAAACATCTTTTTTCGTTATGTATGCATCTTCGTGGACATACAAATGATAAACACTTTTTGGTGCTTCTGTATTATTGGGGGGGCAGATGAAATTTTCATCTTTAATTTAGAAGAGTCTGTCCAAAGGGGAGATAATTCGAACTGTTTTTTTTCTTTGTTGTTGTAACTATAACTCATAAGGAAAATCCAGAGAATTAGTAAGAAAATAAATTAAAAAAAAAAGGTACTTATGCAGTTTACAGACCGGACTGAAATAATAACGTTATAATTTAGAAAGATATTTTTAACATAGGGAGGTGGGGAAGGGTTGATTGACTATTCTTTCATTAAATTGTTAGGTGAAAGTACAGAATAGTTAATCACCCCCCCCCCCCCCCCCACCTTCCCATGTTAAGAATGGCTTTCTAAATTATAAAATTATGTCAGCCCAGTCCGTAAACTGCATAAGTACCCTTGTTTTAATTTATTTTCTTACTAATTCTCTGGATTTTCCTGATGGTTTATGGTTACAAAAAAACAAAAAAACATTTTGAATTATCTCCCCTTTCAACTGACTCTTCTAAAAATTAAAATAAAAATTCCATCTGCCCCAATAATACAGAAGCACCCACTTTTTCATAATTTAATTACAAATTTTTTTTCTTGTCAGTATTTTTTCTTGAACTGAATGTTTTCTTTAATTTTTAAATACTTTTCCGAAACTTGTTAAGTCTACTTCATTCTTTTTAATGGTTACCTCACAAATTTATGCTAAATTTCATGTTTTTTACACGAGTAAAAAAAAAACAATCACATCATGGTGCCATGTTAAAAATGACACAGTCATAAATAGCACTGAAAAAATGGTACAAGTGAATGAATAGGAAAAAGTTTGACACAAAGATTCCAGAGTTTAACAAGACGCACCTGAAGAATGGCGAGAGCTACATGTACCGGAACTTTGTACGAATAACATCCATCCAAGATCCGAACATTAGTCCAAATAATACAAGTTGTTGTTTTAAAGCAAATAAAATCGATTTGTCTGTAGAATAAGTTCAATCTTTGCAGAGAGATCAGGGAAACAGGATTTCTTATCAAAATCGTTTGTACAAGTTTTTCTTTAAAAAAAATGCAGTTTCATTTTTAATCCACAACAGAACTAACCAAACGTCTTCAAAATTACAATAGTGAAAATTTGTTAAATAAATATTTTTATCAAACAAAAACATCTCCAGTGCTGAAGTTTTAATTATACTCAGCATCTTATTAAATCCATTTAAAAGAAAGGTGCTTGTACAGAGAAGCGTGCGGATTAAATTATCAATACCACAAAAAAACAGTATTATATACTTAAGCAGCAGATTTAAATAAGTATCCCCACGAAAAAGTAGGAAAAATTATCGAGTAGAATTTTAATTAAAAATAAAAATCAGTTTCATCGTATTTTGATGACTGCAATTGATTTATTAAGTGTTAATATGACAGACTGAGTTACCTCCCTCTGAATTTTGTGTTTTTTTTTTGCTCGAATCAATGGCCGAACCCGATTAAATGATATAGCGGATTTTTATTTTTCATTACAATTCTACTCGGTAGGTTTTGCTAATTTTTGGTGTACACACCTATTTTTGCTTGATACATAAGTATATTAAAGAGTTTTCCGGTTAATTTAATTGGAACTGCGATTTTCAGCGTTTTTCATATGCACGCTAATCTGTACAAGCACCAAAAGAAATACTATACATACACAGAATCTTATACGAAGCATGTGTGAAAGGTAATGGTATTGGTACTAGAAATAATTTATTTCAGTTCCCGAAGCTACATAGTTGTTTTCTCTTCTAAAGTACCCCCCTCCCCCTCCCACCTGTACACAACATATTTATGAAAAAAAAAAAAAACGGTGATTCTCGTGGCAGTTTTTACATTTCTTCTCCTTTTAACATTCGTCTTCAATATGGGATGGATTGATAAAATGGTACTCTTATAGAGAACGCACCGTGTTTCTGTGACTTTGCGCCTCAGAAACGTCCGAGAGTTAATGAGGCGAAAACTGCCAAACAATAAATTGAATACTGGCAGGCGATAAATTCAGACAAAGAAAATCAAAGTAAAATACATATGTAAAAATAAAGAACGAACAAACCATAGTTAAACAACTGTTATTAATTAGATGTGTATTTTTTTTTTGTCAAAGGAACCATTGTTAATCAAATGTGTTTAAATAAAATGTTTTTTTTTTTTTTGTGCATTGAAAAGTTTCCAAAGATGATTTTTTTTTTATATATATAACAAACAACGAAACCACTGTTTTTAACCAATTTCTTGTTTGTTTGTTTTTTTAAAAGTTTTTTTTCAATTTTTTTTCTTCTTTTTAACATTTTTTTACATTAGAGTTTAGGGTTAGGGTTAGTCTTTCGCTAGAAGTGACGGTTGCTGACAGATCTCAATAAGTCCTTCGGGAGATTCAACGCGCTGACACAGATCGTAGAAATTCATTTTTTTTTTTTAATGCACTGCAGATCGTAGAAACTAATTTCTTCCAAAAGTTATCGTCTGCTTGTTTGCAACCTGATTGTCTAATGCCTGCTGCAACCTGATTGGTTAATAGTTTCGTCAACTCTCGGGCGCTTCCGAGACCTGCCCAGACGTTGACAATGCGAAGTCACGGTAACATAGTGTGTTCTCTATAAGAGTACCAATAAAATTAGCAGGGCGTTACGAAGCCCTCCAAAAAGGAGAGGAGGGCTCATTTTATATTCAAAGGGAGTGGAGCGGAAGCAACTCCATTTGGGACTAAAGAGCGGTAGTTTTATCGCTCTGCGCTCCAAAATTATTTGATTTTTTTTCTTTTAAACATTAGTTTTTTATTCAGCAATAAAAAGGAAAAGAAAAGAAAGTTTCAGAGTTTACTCTGAGTTATTTTTAAAAATTATATCTCTGGTAAATGTATATGAGATAGGGGGAGAGAGAGAGAGTGAGAGGGAGGGAGAGACATGGAGAAAGAAGGAGAACATTTGAAGTTCTTAGATTTTTACATCTGTGTTAAATTTTTGATGGGACAGTTTTCTTAAGGCAGAAGACAGACAATTTGACACCAAATGTCTTTAAATGCCAGTGAGTCTATAGATGTCTTGAAAACAGAACATTTTTACATTGACATGTTACATTTTTAATGGGACACTTTTCTTAAGGCAAAAGACTTTTTGGGCAACAAATGTTACCAGTGAGTCTATGTCTTTGAAGTTATTTTCTTACAGATTTGAACTTTTTGTATTTATGAAAAGGATGTTTATTGTGATTGAATAAATAAGCCAATTTTTCTTTTATTTTGTGTTTTAAAATAAAGAATTTTAGGTTCAATTATACTATGGGGCCGTTGGATTTTCTCGCCCATTTCGCTCGGTATTCACCCAAATGTTCGATAAAATCGATTTTTGGGGTGAAATGGTACATTTTGTCTTGACAAAAAATTCTAATTTATTTTTTAGCATATATCAAATTGAACTTTTATGCCACATTTTTACCCGTCGTCTTTTCGGCGACATTTTTTGTTATTCTTAAATTCACGACTAGTATGTTTTAACCTTTTCATGTTTGCTTTTAAATTTGTTAAATTCTGTTAAAACTTGCTTTTGTAAATAGAATGTTCAAAGTTTTTTTTGTGTGTAATAAAATGTTAAAGCAGTAAAAATATCTTTAGTCCAAGGAAAAAAAAACAATAAAAACCAACATGGCCACCAGCGATTAAAACCTGGAATTAAAGTTAGATTCTCAACACTTTAAAAAGTAAATGAGAATTTTATTTCAGGACCAAAAATACAATTACCACCAGCAATCAATTTCATCCTAAATTTGGGCGAATAACAAGCGAAATGAGTGAAAGAAAACAGCGGTCCCTATTCTACAATTAAACCAATGTTTAAACTTAATTAAATTAAAGAAAATATCTTAAATTTTAATTTAAAAATGCAAATAATTAGACTGACTAATTTATTGTGTTTTTTTTTTAGAACCGAAAGTAGATTAGATATCTTTCTTTATCTTAAAAAATCTATTATCGAATATCAAAATTGTAAACAGTTTGTTTTTGTTAGAGATTTCAAATATAGACGTTTCACCTTCTTTTTTCAAATTTTTAATTTTAATAAAATAATAATTTTTGCCCGACCTAGAAAAACTTGCTCCAGTTAAAAAAAAATCTTTTGGGGGTGGGGAGGAAGGAAAATTTGACCCGATATTTTTTTAACTCCCGAGGTCTAGGCCAGATATTTTGTATGAAATTTTAAGACATTAAATGGATCTCTGAATTGTTTATTGATAATTTATTGATATTTTGGGGGCAACTTATGAAAAATATTATTATTTTCAATCTTTAAAAAATAAACTTCATTGGGGTTTTTTTCGCCCCAAATTGTACTATAGAAAAAAATGGATAAATCGATTTGTTTGAAAGTACTTGCGCGTTTCTCTGTTATAAACAATAATATACATTATACAATATAGTTACATTTGTAAAACAAACAAATATTAAACAACATCACGACGAGTAATGTTGCCCTGGCTGTCTCTCCTCTTCCAGAGAAATGTTTTCTTTAAAAAGAAAATAATCACTAATAATGTTTAAAAGTAAAACTTTATTTACTTAAAACAAATCTAAATTCCCTTCCAAAATAAATAGAAAAAATATTGGGTCAAATTTTCCTTTCCTGAAAAAATAGGTTGTTAATATAATGAAAATTAAAATTGTTTTAAAATACTTCAGGGATTTTTCTATTTCTATCTCATACCTCAGGAAACGAAAATTTACGTATAATCCTTCGTCCTACATGTTCTCCTATAACTCTAAAAAAATTAGCGAGATTTTGTCAAATATCATCTTACGGTCTTACACTTAAAGTGACATCCCAACCCATATCAATGAGATCCTTTGACGCCCACCCCTATCCTTCAACCATTCATTGGCAGAATAGAACGTTTATGAAAGAAGGTACATGTTGATTATGGAGCGCTGAAAAAGAGCCACTCCTTTTTTATAGGAGTTGGAGCAGGAGCGGCTCCTTTTTTAAAATGGGGAGTGTGAGAGGAGCCAGCTCCAATTTTTGGCATTGGAGCAGGAGCGGGAGCAGCTCCAAAAGTAGTGGAGCGCGTAAAGCCCTGAAAATTAGTATAAGAAACACAATAGCATCTAATAATTCATATTATGAGATGTGTCTAAAAAGTAACGAGCTACAAATAATAACAGACTACATAGCTTCCCCTTTCAAAGAAGCTCCTCCATCTATAATCTAATGCACTTTCTCATACTTCTGCTATACTTCTATACATTGGTATAAGAATTCTTCTAGGAGGCCCGTCAGCTGTTGTTACAGCCCTCTTGATTGCTTCCATGACTTCAAAATGGGTTGCCTTTAGCTTAGGGAAAAGAAAAAGTCATAAGGAGCAAGATCAGGTTAATAGGGAGGTTGTTCCAGTATGACAATGTTCTTCATTGCTAGACACTCAGGACATTGAGCAGGTGCATTTTCACAGTGAAGGAGAAATGTAAACAAAATATATAAAATGCAATGGTTCCAGAAAGCAATTATATTACAATTATATATTCCCAAAAAAACATGCTAAATGATAATACAATCTGCTAATCCCTCTTTCACCCATAGCTCACGCAATCTTGTTACTTTTAAGATCTACCTCATATGATTTTTTGTTATAACCATATCACAGTGGGCTGACGAGCTGACATTTAAAAAAGTTTAAGTTCTAATTGATCCACTTTACTTATAAGAACAAAGAAGACCATAAAATTGTGATTCAACAACCAAAAAAAATCATATCAAGGTACTCTAATAGATGACGCACCATGTTTCCGTGACTTCGCGTCGTCAACGTTCAGGCAGGTCTCAGAAGTGCCCGAGAGTTAACGAAACTATTAACCAAGAAACATTTGCTTATAAACAGTTTGTTTTCGTTAAAATAAGAAAACAAAACAACAAAAAAATTGCTATAAAACAGTTGTTGCAGTGTTTATGTTAACAAGAAAAAAATTGACAAATAAATGTAAAAAAAATAAAAAATTGAAGAAAAAAAATTTTAAAAACACAAAAACATTTGCTTAACAAAATCAGCATTTGAAACTTTCCGGTGCACAAACAAAAACACATTTTATTTAAAAACATTTGATTAACAATGGTTCCTTTGACAAAAAAGAACAAAAATAGACATCTAATTAATAACAGTGGTTTAGCTATGGTTTGTTCGTTCTTTATCTGTATATATGTATTTTAGTTTGATTTTTTTTTGTCGTAATTTATCGGCTGTCAGTCTTCAATTTAGTGTTTGGCAGTTTTTGCCTCGTCGACACTCGGGCGCTTCTGTAACCAGACCGAACGTTGACAACTAGAAGTCACGGATAAGAGTACCCATATCGATATCTTTTATACATCTATGACACAAGTTATGAATATTTGAAGTTTTCAATTTTCGCAAAATAATCTACTCCCATTTCGGCTATTAGGTTAGCTCTGCTATCACTTTGCAAAGTTCGCTACTTGAAATAATTAAAATATTAATTAAAAATAATATAAACATTTCATTGTTGTAAATTCGAAACAAAGTTTTTGTCTTATTTATTCATATAGATAAACATTGTTAATTTCAACACAAATTTATTTATCTTTTAAATTTTATCGTAAACAAAGAAGAAATCAATTTGCCTTTTCACTTGCAATGTAGAAATAGATCGCAACTTGTTGAAAATCAAGTTGGTCTTTCTAAAGAAAGGAACATTTGAACACGAATGCTAAATAACAGAACTATTTGTTGTATTAAAATTTAAAAAAATCATTGAATTAAAACACATGAACAAATAATAGTTAATTAATAATTTTTTTTGTTCAAAACCAATATGCAAATGGCAACTGACTTTGCATACACATATGCAGTATATAAAGATGATGATGTAAAATTTAATTAATTTGAAATAAGTTGTTTTGACTTTATCGTTAGTGGGAGAAATGGCCCCAACTTTAGTATTTATTCATTTAGATGTGATCACTTGTGCGTCAGGATTTAATGATCTCTTCTAACTTCCTTTAAACTACATTAAATCACTTTGATAAGGTTGTAGGCTATTAAGAGCCTGCATATATGCCATAACTACTATCCAAGATAGGGCATTTCACAATTGATATTAGAGCTTATATTTGTATTTTTTGTTCCTATATATGTTTAGAATTTGTTTATGTGCCTGCATTTAATTATAAATTCTTGTTTTTTGAAGTTTATGATTTGATATTTTTCATCTACAAAATTAGCACCACTGAACATTTATGGGAACAAAAATACTAGCTCTAATATCAATTGAGAAATCTTAAAACTAGCTCTTCTTTGATATAATAATATATATATATATATTTTTTTTTTGATTGTCGCCGACGATCAATACACAAAGTTTTATCAAAACAATAAAATAGGAGAGGATAAAAAGAATATTGGGAAAATTGAAATAAAGGATATTATCATATCGTTTGATAACTAAGGAATTGTAAAAAACGGTGAAGGCAAAAATGGGATAAAAAGGGAAGCATTGGAAATGTACAAGACAAAATACCTCCTCAGCATCTGAACACGTTTCTTCTTCAGATTCTGTTGACTGAGAACAGACAAGGAAAAAAAACATTACAAAATACAACTAATTTATTAGTCTTCCAAAAACCTGAACAAGAATGTATTATTTTCATGTACCAACCCCTAAAGATACAAAAGGAACTTAACAAGCATGTAAATGCTAAGTAATGATGTTAGGGATGCGGCGATATTATATCAAGATATACAGTAGCCCTGTAGGAGTTACCTCCCCCTTTCGCACATAACTGCACCGGTTGGCCGTTAGGTGTCGCTTATTCACCGACAGGTGGCACTGAAAAGCGACACTAGATTTATCTGCCCTTCTGAGTATAAAAACCGGTGTAAACGAAAAATCACCTTCTTATCCACTCAATCAGCCTCGCAGAGACGTCCCCTTGGCACCAGCTGGGACGCATCGCCGAGAAAACCGACGAGGAACACGGAAAAGCTCTTTCTCCTGCTACCGTCGCCTCACTCGAAGACTACTACTATCTTCACCTGAAGAAACCCCACGGGCAGCCCGGAGAACAATTATATTTTTCCTCTTCCTCAACCGGACAACCGGACACTGTCCAACTCTCTCTTCTACCTATACCAAACGGTATAGGTATCCTTGAGTCAATAAAACCCCTTTTTGTTACAGTTACATAAATACTTTTCGTTGTTCCGTTTCTTTACGAGAAGATAAAAAGATAACCCCTTCCATCCTTCTCATCATCCCCTTACAGCCCCAGCTATTTGCGGGGGTTACATTCTAGACACACCCGCGAATAGTGAAAATCCGCGAATAGATTTTGATTCCTCAAAGTTCACTAACCATCAGTTTTTTGTACATAGCATGTGTTTTTTGCATAAAAACCAACAAATTAGCGTTGATTAGCCCTTTCTGCTTGCAAGTTGGTTGATTTTTTTTTTTTAATATTTCAGTTTCGTATAAAGTTCTAAAAAAATTTTGAATACCAATGCTTTTGTATAAGCCGCATTTGATATGAATCCTACGGAATAATTAGCGTTTTTAATTACGTTTCTTTTGTCATATTGGCTATAGTTGGACTTAAATGATTATCATATTTGTAAGTTCTACCGAATTTATGAAGAAAATGTTAAGTCAATGCTTATGCCGAAAATCCGCGAATTTGTGAAACCACGAATAGCGGAGGTTCACTGTAGCAGTATTTAACAATACTAGTCAATTAGCAACACGATATAAAAAAAAAGCAGCAGTATAATGAAGTACCAGCCAGTTAGCAACAGCATATTAATAAATAAAAGTACTTAACAATACTATATTAATAAACTATCAGAGCTACCCGGCGTTGCCCAGGGTCCTAATTTTAATGAATTACAGAAAAAAATTTAAATTAAAACTAAATCTGCTTAATACTGTGATTTGAAACGATTTAGTTTATTTTGGAATGAAATCAGAGTAAAAATAATTATGCCTCAGTTGAGGTTCGGACTCAGACTGTCTCTACAAACGCCACACTAAGCGATTGATGCATGCAGCAAGTGTGATATGGTGACACTATTAACTCAATACATAAAGCTAACTGTCCCACTGTCTCTGTCTCGCTCTAAGGAAATAAAAAAGGTGGAAAGGGAAGCAAAGAAGACATACAGACTTCTTTTCCATTTTTTTTTCAGCCACAGGTCTGCTGCTGCTGCTGCTATCTCGATCATTACTGAAAAATGAGTCCATTTTTAAAATATTCTCACTTGGATAATTTATTTTTTTAAATAAATTATATCGAAATACATTTTTAAGTTGTAAAGAATATGGAGCAATGTTTCCCCCTCTCTCCAAAAACTGGTGAATCAGAATTAAATATTGATTTTGTAGGAAGAAAGTTATTAACCGCAAAGTTTTTTTAGAAACAGACTGACTTTACTTTATATATTAGATGACAGTATTTAGCAATATGAGTCAAATAGCAACACTATTCAAGTGGCAGTATTTGGCAATACCAATCACATCAACGCAATACAGTATTTGTTAATAATAGCATCTATACTCAGTGAAAAACAGTATTTATCAGTTGAAATGATTGGATTATGTGCTAAATTTATTGAAGCGTCCACATTTTTTCTGGTCTTTACATTCAGCTGACAAACTTATTTGGTTGCAATATGTCTAATGTACTAAACTGCAATTTATCAATGTCGATCTTTTATTTATATTAAGTGATCTTGAAATCGGTTTAGCTGGGAGGATATAGTGGATCAACTAACTCATTGACAAAGTCCCAATCTTTTACTACAGGTAAGTATGTTGTTTTTTAATAACAAATGAAAGTCATCTCCCAGAATAACATCCTACGGAAACTGATCAACTCCAAGTGGGGAGCCACAGAACAAATACTAAGATGTACTTCCTTGGCCCTGTGCTATTCCTCTGTCGAGTATGCTTGTCCTGTTTGGGAGAGATCAATGCATGTCAAAAAATTAGACTCAGCATTGAACAGCATCTGCCGCTTGATCACTGGCTGCCTGAAGCCTACCAACCTGAACAACCTGCATCTCCTCAGTGGTGTTGCTCCTTCAGATGTGAGACGGGAAGTTAACAGCTGAGTAGAGATCACAAAGGCTATCAGTGATGAATGCCATCTCCTTCATGGACGCAGACCAACAGTGTAATGACTAAAGTCAAGGAGAAGTTTCCTCAGCCATGTCAGAACCCCTAACAAAATCTCAGGAAGAGACCAGACTACAGCTGTGGACCAGACGGCTAGAGAATGACCCCCTACTGACACGAGGCCCTCCCTTCCAGTTCAGAAGCACCCTGAGTCCATTGGAAAACATTTAACAACCTGAGAACGGGAATGAGGTGATCAAAAGTTGCTATGGCCAAGATTGGGCTACAAAACTGACCCAACCATCTGCGAATGTAGAGCGGATGATCATACGATGCAACACTACCTTGTCTGCCCTCTACTGCTTAACCGGTGCCGCTTGAAAGATCTTGCAGGGTACAACAATAATGCAAAGGACTGTGTAAAAAAGGGGGGGGCAACTGTTGTATGACCACATGCTTCAAAGACATGCAAAGAAGAATAAGAAAAACATTTCCATTGTGGTGATATATAAATCCAGCATACATATACCACCCTAACAATACTAATATCAAGAAGTGAATGTGAACTGGGCATCACTGTCAGCAGCAATTTGTGTTGAACACAGCCCATCTCTAAAATTGTCAAGAAGGATGAGGTGCTTTGACATCACTTAGCAAGACCTTTGTTAGCCACTCTCCATCCATATTCAGGGTAAGTTGTACAGCAGATGTCTCAGGAGCATCATGATATATGGCCGTGAATGCTGGGCCCTCAGACAGTCCTCTCTCGACCCTCTGCAGCGCAATGACAGATCCATGATCAGATGGATCTGCCATGTGAAATCTGACGAAACCCAACACATCAGGTCAGAAGATTTCCTGAAAGCATTACACTTGCCCAGCATGGAGGTTATCCTAAGGATGAATCAATTACGCTGGTATGGTCTTGTGGAACATTCATCCTCCTGGATAAACAGTTGCAGAAGCATGAATGTCTTAAATTGCAGGAAGGTTGGCTAGCCGAGGAAAACTTGGAAGCAAGTGATTGGATAAGACCACACAGAGTGAAATTTGGAGACTGCTGACCTGCTGAAGCATGAGTAGTGGAGAGTGAGCTTGCTTAATATCAGAAAACGTCTGACCCCTGAACAAAGGAAAAGCGACGTCAAATAAATAGGAGAAGAAAGAAGATACAGTTATGGTGCGGTCACACTTAGAATTCGCATCAGCAGTCTGGAACTCCTATCTTGCTCAGAAAATTGACTGCTTGGAAAACATTCATAGACATTCAAACAAGTGAATACCCTCCATCAGACACGTGCCACACTCTGAACGTCTTGTTTCCCTGGGTTTAGATTCATTCAAGCTCCGATGTTGAGCAACTGATTTGGTAAAACCAACAAAATTATTAACGATATCGCCAACACAAAAAAAAAAAAAAAAAAAAAAAAAAAAATGGAGCACAATTTTTATCTCCATGTGTCTAAACCGAAATCCGCCTAAACTACACCTGATATCTCCCCTCCATACACATACATGCACGACTCATGTACTGTTCATTTTTTTGACAATTTTAGATGATCCTATGTACTAAACATGAACTTTTGATGAGTTGTGGTGCTATTGAGCACTCTACACAATGATTTCATTATATTAATATTTCATGTATTAAATAAGAATGGAATAGAAATATCCATCAAAATGTAACTTTTGAAAATGACAAAAAGTGGAAGATTGCACATATCAGTCAATTGCTAAATTTATTGTGTATATTTGTGCTGTTGTGTCTTATATTGCAAATTAAACCAGTTTTGCAAAAAATAAATTAGAGGTGGTAGACTTGTCGCAATTTTGATTTTTTACACCAATTTTATAAATGACACTAAGTTTAATCTTTAATTGTATGCCCAAACAATGTATATAACATTTGTAGAATATAAGTAGGACTATCAAAATAAATTGTAAAATTTGACTATATTTGCATATTATGATGGTGGCCATCTTGAATTTATAATGAGGTTGACCATCCGTTTATAGAAAATTGTCATTTGCTCATACACATATTAGTCAATTGTGGAATTTATTGTGTATATTTGTGATGTTGTCTTA
The DNA here is from genome assembly GCA_963556195.1 of Sepiola atlantica. Classification (NCBI taxonomy): domain Eukaryota; kingdom Metazoa; phylum Mollusca; class Cephalopoda; order Sepiida; family Sepiolidae; genus Sepiola; species Sepiola atlantica. Next base: position 24,470,846 of record OY744550.1, read on the forward strand.
TATTGCAAATAAAACAAGTTTTGCAAATAGTATCGTCTGCTATTAGAGATGGTAGACTTGTTACAATTTTGCAACAGCCGTGCTAAGATCATAAGGCTAAGAACCATTTTGAAAAAGTTTTTTTTCTTTTGTAACTTAATTGTTGTAACATTCAGCCCATGGATGGGTGGAATAACAGGATATACACCTTTCCCATGTATTATTAGGTTACGTTAAATACATGCTTAACATATTTGATACCCAGGCAATGCTGATAAATCAGCTAGTTGTCATGTCATGAACGGTCACCGAGGAGAAACTGGATCTTTTTATTAACCCTTACAGTCATTTAACCATCTGAGTGCTGAATTTTTTTGTTTTTTGTAGAAAAATTATTTTTACACTTATTTTTAAAATGACTCTGTAAAAGCTTCACCTTTAATGGTATGCCCAAACAATGTTTATAACATTTGTAGCATATAAGTAGGACTATCAAAACTAATTGTAAAATTTGACTAATTTACATATTGTGATGGTGGCCATCTTGAATTTATAATGAGGTTGACCATCTGCTTATGGAAAAGTGTCATGTCCTCATGCACATATTAGTCAATTGCTGAATTTATTGTGTATATTTGTGATGTTGTGTCTTATATTGCAAATAAAACCAGTTTTTCATGTAGTATTGTCTGCTAGTAGAGGTGATAGACTTGTTGCAATTTTGCGACAGCTGCACGAAGAGGGTTAAGGATTCTTGAAACCTCATTTCAAAATAATAAATAGTTGAAGAATTAAAGATTACTAGTAATAGTAACTGTAAGCTTTACCAATTTACTTTTTATAAAAATGACTTAGAATTGGAGCATGTTAGTTTTCTCTGTTAGTTAACCCTAACCTGTTAGTTTTATCTGTTAGTTAACCCTAACCTGTTAGTTTTATCTGTTAGCTAACCCTAACCTGTTAATTTTATCTGTTAGTTAACCCTAACCTGCTAGTTTTATCTGTTAGTTAACCCTAACCTGTTAGTTTTATCTGTTAGTTAACCCTAACCTGTTAGTTTTCTCTGTTAGTTAACCCTAACCTGTTAGTTTTATCTGTTAGTTAACCCTAACCTGTTAGTTTTATCTGTTAGCTAACCCTAACCTGTTAGTTTTATCTGGAAATGTTTTCCTTCTTGTGTTGAAATTGTCAGGTATTTGTGGACATGCCTAGCAAAAAAGTTATTTCAATAAAATCATGTTGGTTTATTCGGTTTATACTTTGCCTTTTACCTTTAAAAGGACAAAGAACATCTCTAAACTTATTTTGAAAAAATCACGTTCGTTAAATGGCCATGAAATGTTAAGGGATTTATGATAGCGAACGTCATCAGTATTTTGTTTTAAGTTTCAACAGTTTTTGGTAATAGCACCCATCATACACATCGATCTCATTTTGGCCTGCAATCTCCTCAATGGTCATTACAATATACCTCAGGACCTATTATTCACTCCTGCACCAGAAATAGGTCTACGCAGACACCACAAGAAACTATTTCACCGACGATTTCGATTGAACCGGAGGAGGGCCGCCTTCTCAATCAGAATCCCTGGACCTTGGAATAGTCTCCCAAGAGAGGTAATAAATGCGTCAACAATGCAGCAATTCAAGGTGAATTTGGACATGTGCTGGGCTACTGTATCCTCTTCTGTGTAAATTTCTACCACTCTTTTCTTACATGGCAACTGAAACATGCTTGTTTTATTTTTTGCCAAATTAATTGAATTCAATTTGGAAAAAAAAAATCAGAAAGGGGAATAATTCATATTCCATGTAAATTTCTACCACCCTTTCCCTACATGGCAACTGAAACATGCTTGTTTTATCTTTTGCCAAATGAATTGAATTCAATTTGGAAAAAAAAAAATCAGAAAGGGGAATAATTCATATTCCATGTAAATTTCTACCACCCTTTCCCTACATGGCAACTGAAACATGCTTGTTTTATTTTTTGCCAAATTAATTGAATTCAATTTGGAAAAAAAAAAATCAGAAAGGGGAATAATTCATATTCCATGTAAATTTCTACCACTCTTTCCCTACATGGCAACTGAAACATGCTTGTTTTATTTTTTGCCAAATGAATTGAATTGAATTTGGAAAAAAAAAATCAGAAAGGGGAATAATTCATATTCCATGTAAATTTCTACCACTCTTTTCTTACATGGCAACTGAAACATGCTTGTTTTATTTTTTGCCAAATTAATTGAATTGAATTTGGAAAAAAAAAAATCAGAAAGGGGAATAATTCATATTCCATGTAAATTTCTACCACTCTTTCCCTACATGGCAACTGAAACATGCTTGTTTTATTTTTTGCCAAATGAATTGAATTGAATTTGGAAAAAAAAAATCAGAAAGGGGAATAATTCATATTCCATGTAAATTTCTACCACTCTTTTCTTACATGGCAACTGAAACATGCTTGTTTTATTTTTTGCCAAATGAATTGAATTGAATTTGGAAAAAAAAAAATCAGAAAGGGGAATAATTCATATTCCATGTAAATTTCTACCACTCTTTCCCTACATGGCAACTGAAACATGCTTGTTTTATTTTTTGCCAAATGAATTGAATTGAATTTGGAAAAAAAAAATCAGAAAGGGGAATAATTCATATTCCATGTAAATTTCTACCACTCTTTTCTTACATGGCAACTGAAACATGCTTGTTTTATTTTTTGCCAAATGAATTGAATTGAATTTGGAAAAAAAAAAATCAGAAAGGGGAATAATTCATATTCCATGTAAATTTCTACCACTCTTTCCCTACATGGCAACTGAAACATGCTTGTTTTATTTTTTGCCAAATGAATTGAATTGAATTTGGAAAAAAAAAATCAGAAAGGGGAATAATTCATATTCCATGTAAATTTCTACCACTCTTTTCTTACATGGCAACTGAAACATGCTTGTTTTATTTTTTGCCAAATGAATTGAATTGAATTTGGAAAAAAAAAAATCAGAAAGGGGAATAATTCATATTCCATGTAAATTTCTACCACTCTTTCCCTACATGGCAACTGAAACATGCTTGTTTTATTTTTTGCCAAATGAATTGAATTGAATTTGGAAAAAAAAAATCAGAAAGGGGAATAATTCATATTCCATGTAAATTTCTACCACTCTTTTCTTACATGGCAACTGAAACATGCTTGTTTTATTTTTTGCCAAATGAATTGAATTGAATTTGGAAAAAAAAAAATCAGAAAGGGGAATAATTCATATTCCATGTAAATTTCTACCACCCTTTCCCTACATGGCAACTGAAACATGCTTGTTTTATTTTTTGCCAAATTAATTGAATTGAATTTGGAAAAAAAAAAATCAGAAAGGGGAATAATTCATATTCCATGTAAATTTCTACCACCCTTTCCCTACATGGCAACTGAAACATGCTTGTTTTATCTTTTGCCAAATGAATTGAATTCAATTTGGAAAAAAAAAAATCAGAAAGGGGAATAATTCATATTCCATGTAAATTTCTACCACCCTTTCCCTACATGGCAACTGAAACATGCTTGTTTTATTTTTTGCCAAATTAATTGAATTGAATTTGGAAAAAAAAAAATCAGAAAGGGGAATAATTCATATTCCATGTAAATTTCTACCACTCTTTCCCTACATGGCAACTGAAACATGCTTGTTTTATTTTTTGCCAAATTAATTGAATTGAATTTGGAAAAAAAAAAATCAGAAAGGGGAATAATTCATATTCCATGTAAATTTCTACCACTCTTTTCTTACATGGCAACTGAAACATGCTTGTTTTATTTTTTGCCAAATGAATTGAATTGAATTTGGAAAAAAAAAATCAGAAAGGGGAATAATTCATATTCCATGTAAATTTCTACCACTCTTTTCTTACATGGCAACTGAAACATGCTTGTTTTATTTTTTGCCAAATGAATTGAATTGAATTTGGAAAAAAAAAAATCAGAAAGGGGAATAATTCATATTCCATGTAAATTTCTACCACCCTTTCCCTACATGGCAACTGAAACATGCTTGTTTTATTTTTTGCCAAATTAATTGAATTGAATTTGGAAAAAAAAAAATCAGAAAGGGGAATAATTCATATTCCATGTAAATTTCTACCACCCTTTCCCTACATGGCAACTGAAACATGCTTGTTTTATTTTTTGCCAAATTAATTGAATTGAATTTGGAAAAAAAAAAATCAGAAAGGGGAATAATTCATATTCCATGTAAATTTCTACCACTCTTTCCCTACATGGCAACTGAAACATGCTTGTTTTATTTTTTTGCCAAATTAATTGAATTCAATTTGGAAAAAAAAAAATCAGAAAGGGGAATAATTCATATTCCATGTAAATTTCTACCACTCTTTCCCTACATGGCAACTGAAACATGCTTGTTTTATCTTTTGCCAAATGAATTGAATTCAATTTGGAAAAAAAAAAATCAGAAAGGGGAATAATTCATATTCCATGTAAATTTCTACCACCCTTTCCCTACATGGCAACTGAAACATGCTTGTTTTATTTTTTGCCAAATTAATTGAATTCAATTTGGAAAAAAAAAAATCAGAAAGGGGAATAATTCATATTCCATGTAAATTTCTACCACTCTTTCCCTACATGGCAACTGAAACATGCTTGTTTTATCTTTTGCCAAATTAATTGAATTGAATTTGGAAAAAAAAAAATCAGAAAGGGGAATAATTCATATTCTGTGTAAATTTCTACCACTCTTTCCCTACATGGCAACTGAAACATGCTTGTTTTATTTTTTGCCAAATTAATTGAATTGAATTTAGAAAAAAAAAATCAGAAAGGGGAATAATTCATATTCCATGTAAATTTCTACCACTCTTTCCCTACATGGCAACTGAAACATGCTTGTTTTATTTTTTGCCAAATTAATTGAATTCAATTTGGAAAAAAAAAATCAGAAAGGGGAATAATTAATATTCCATGTAAATTTCTACCACCCTTTCCCTACATGGCAACTGAAACATGCTTGTTTTATTTTTTGCCAAATTAATAGAATTGAATTTGGAAAAAAAAAAATCAGAAAGGGGAATAATTCATATTCCATGTAAATTTCTACCACTCTTTCCCTACATGGCAACTGAAACATGCTTGTTTTATTTTTTGCCAAATTAATTGAATTCAATTTGGAAAAAAAAAAATCAGAAAGGGGAATAATTCATATTCCATGTAAATTTCTACCACTCTTTCCCTACATGGCAACTGAAACATGCTTGTTTTATTTTTTGCCAAATTAATTGAATTCAATTTGGAAAAAAAAAAATCAGAAAGGGGAATAATTCATATTCCATGTAAATTTCTACCACTCTTTCCCTACATGGCAACTGAAACATGCTTGTTTTATTTTTTGCCAAATTAATTGAATTCAATTTGGAAAAAAAAAAATCAGAAAGGGGAATAATTCATATTCCATGTAAATTTCTACCACTCTTTCCCTACATGGCAACTGAAACATGCTTGTTTTATTTTTTGCCAAATTAATTGAATTCAATTTGGAAAAAAAAAATCAGAAAGGGGAATAATTAATATTCCATGTAAATTTCTACCACCCTTTCCCTACATGGCAACTGAAACATGCTTGTTTTATTTTTTGCCAAATTAATAGAATTGAATTTGGAAAAAAAAAATCAGAAAGGGGAATAATTCATATTCCATGTAAATTTCTACCACTCTTTCCCTACATGGCAACTGAAACATGCTTGTTTTATTTTTTGCCAAATTAATTGAATTCAATTTGGAAAAAAAAAAATCAGAAAGGGGAATAATTCATATTCCATGTAAATTTCTACCACTCTTTCCCTACATGGCAACTGAAACATGCTTGTTTTATTTTTTGCCAAATTAATTGAATTCAATTTGGAAAAAAAAAATCAGAAAGGGGAATAATTCATATTCCATGTAAATTTCTACCACTCTTTCCCTACATGGCAACTGAAACATGCTTGTTTTATTTTTTGCCAAATTAATTGAATTCAATTTGGAAAAAAAAAATCAGAAAGGGGAATAATTCATATTCCATGTAAATTTCTACCACCCTTTCCCTACATGGCAACTGAAACATGCTTGTTTTATTTTTTGCCAAATTAATTGAATTCAATTTGGAAAAAAAAAATCAGAAAGGGGAATAATTCATATTCCATGTAAATTTCTACCACCCTTTCCCTACATGGCAACTGAAACATGCTTGTTTTATTTTTTGCCAAATTAATTGAATTGAATTTGGAAAAAAAAAAATCAGAAAGGGGAATAATTCATATTCCATGTAAATTTCTACCACTCTTTCCCTACATGGCAACTGAAACATGCTTGTTTTATTTTTTGCCAAATTAATTGAATTGAATTTGGAAAAAAAAAAATCAGAAAGGGGAATAATTCATATTCCATGTAAATTTCTACCACTCTTTTCTTACATGGCAACTGAAACATGCTTGTTTTATTTTTTGCCAAATGAATTGAATTGAATTTGGAAAAAAAAAATCAGAAAGGGGAATAATTCATATTCCATGTAAATTTCTACCACTCTTTTCTTACATGGCAACTGAAACATGCTTGTTTTATTTTTTGCCAAATGAATTGAATTGAATTTGGAAAAAAAAAAATCAGAAAGGGGAATAATTCATATTCCATGTAAATTTCTACCACCCTTTCCCTACATGGCAACTGAAACATGCTTGTTTTATTTTTTGCCAAATTAATTGAATTGAATTTGGAAAAAAAAAAATCAGAAAGGGGAATAATTCATATTCCATGTAAATTTCTACCACCCTTTCCCTACATGGCAACTGAAACATGCTTGTTTTATTTTTTGCCAAATTAATTGAATTGAATTTGGAAAAAAAAAATCAGAAAGGGGAATAATTCATATTCCATGTAAATTTCTACCACTCTTTCCCTACATGGCAACTGAAACATGCTTGTTTTATTTTTTTGCCAAATTAATTGAATTGAATTTGGAAAAAAAAAAATCAGAAAGGGAATAATTCATATTCCATGTAAATTTCTACCACTCTTTCCCTACATGGCAACTGAAACATGCTTGTTTTATCTTTTGCCAAATGAATTGAATTCAATTTGGAAAAAAAAAAATCAGAAAGGGGAATAATTCATATTCCATGTAAATTTCTACCACCCTTTCCCTACATGGCAACTGAAACATGCTTGTTTTATTTTTTGCCAAATTAATTGAATTCAATTTGGAAAAAAAAAAATCAGAAAGGGGAATAATTCATATTCCATGTAAATTTCTACCACTCTTTCCCTACATGGCAACTGAAACATGCTTGTTTTATTTTTTGCCAAATTAATTGAATTCAATTTGGAAAAAAAAAAATCAGAAAGGGGAATAATTCATATTCCATGTAAATTTCTACCACTCTTTCCCTACATGGCAACTGAAACATGCTTGTTTTATTTTTTGCCAAATTAATTGAATTCAATTTGGAAAAAAAAAAATCAGAAAGGGGAATAATTCATATTCCATGTAAATTTCTACCACTCTTTCCCTACATGGCAACTGAAACATGCTTGTTTTATTTTTTGCCAAATTAATTGAATTCAATTTGGAAAAAAAAAAATCAGAAAGGGGAATAATTCATATTCCATGTAAATTTCTACCACTCTTTCCCTACATGGCAACTGAAACATGCTTGTTTTATTTTTTGCCAAATTAATTGAATTCAATTTGGAAAAAAAAAATCAGAAAGGGGAATAATTAATATTCCATGTAAATTTCTACCACCCTTTCCCTACATGGCAACTGAAACATGCTTGTTTTATTTTTTGCCAAATTAATAGAATTGAATTTGGAAAAAAAAAAATCAGAAAGGGGAATAATTCATATTCCATGTAAATTTCTACCACTCTTTCCCTACATGGCAACTGAAACATGCTTGTTTTATTTTTTGCCAAATTAATTGAATTCAATTTGGAAAAAAAAAAATCAGAAAGGGGAATAATTCATATTCCATGTAAATTTCTACCACTCTTTCCCTACATGGCAACTGAAACATGCTTGTTTTATTTTTTGCCAAATTAATTGAATTCAATTTGGAAAAAAAAAATCAGAAAGGGGAATAATTCATATTCCATGTAAATTTCTACCACTCTTTCCCTACATGGCAACTGAAACATGCTTGTTTTATTTTTTGCCAAATTAATTGAATTCAATTTGGAAAAAAAAAATCAGAAAGGGGAATAATTCATATTCCATGTAAATTTCTACCACCCTTTCCCTACATGGCAACTGAAACATGCTTGTTTTATTTTTTGCCAAATTAATTGAATTCAATTTGGAAAAAAAAAATCAGAAAGGGGAATAATTCATATTCCATGTAAATTTCTACCACCCTTTCCCTACATGGCAACTGAAACATGCTTGTTTTATTTTTTGCCAAATTAATTGAATTGAATTTGGAAAAAAAAAAATCAGAAAGGGGAATAATTCATATTCCATGTAAATTTCTACCACCCTTTCCCTACATGGCAACTGAAACATGCTTGTTTTATTTTTTGCCAAATTAATTGAATTGAATTTGGAAAAAAAAAAATCAGAAAGGGGAATAATTCATATTCCATGTAAATTTCTACCACCCTTTCCCTACATGGCAACTGAAACATGCTTGTTTTATTTTTTGCCAAATTAATTGAATTGAATCTTTACATATCTACTAGGTGATAACTGATTGCTACACCGTTTGTGTAGATAACACATTTTACTTATACCGTAGCTCCATTATTCTGAATAAAATAATCTACAGCCAAAATGGATGAACGACAATGAAAGAAAAAATGTTAATCCCATTTTACCTGCACAGGGTATAAGCCTTGAGCTATCATGGTACCAGGAGCCATCATTCCTGGGGGTATCATACCATACTGAGCAGCAGCTTGTGGATTAGCAGGGAAATACTGTGCAGCTGCAGCAACAGGAGCACCCTGCATGGGAGGAAATCCTGCAAAAAAGTTGATATGAATTTATTATTATATGATATGAAAACATTATATAAAGGGGAAAAGTGAGGAGGGGGTTAGTGAAAAGATATGGAGATGGATAAAACAGCTAAGTACAGCAGGGTTATGAAAAAAGGAGACTGCGATATAAAGAATAGGGATTGCAAAGGGGTTGCAACGTAAAGGGTATGGAAACAGAAACGGTTATGAGGAAGTAAATGGAAGCGGAAGAATCTAAGGAAGAAGGAAATAAAAACAGATCTGGCATCATGGGAAAAGGAAATGGAAACAGCCCCGACATCTAGGGGGGAAACAAAATTGAAACTAACCCGCATCTAAGGGGAATGATAATGGAAATGAACCAGGCATCTAGGGCGACCAAAATGGAAATGGGGCAGGCATCTAGGGCGAAGGAAATGGAAATGGACTGATCATCTAGGGGGAAGGAAATGAAAATGGACTGATCATCTAGGAGGAAGGAAATGAAAATGAACTTATCATCTAGGGGGAAGAAAATCGAAATGGACCAGGAATTTAGAGGGGGGTGCGGCATCTAAGGGGAAGGAAATGGAAATGGACCCAGCATCTGGAGGGAAGGAAATGGAAACGGACCCAGAATCTAGGGGGAAGGAAATGGTAACGGACCCAGAATCTAGGGGGAAGGAAATGTTAACAGACCTGGCATCTAAGGGGAAGGAAATGGAAATGGACCTGGCATCTAAGGGGAAGGAAATGGACCAGGCATCTAAGGGGAAGGAAATGGAAATGGACTGATCATCTAAGGGGAAGGAAATGGAAACGGACAAGGCATCTAAAGGGGAAGGAAATGGAAACGGACCAGGCATTTAAGGGGAAGGAAATTGAAATGGACAAGGCATCTAAGGGACAGGAAATGGAAATAGAGCTGGCATCTAAGGGGAAGGAAATGGAACAGGCATCTAAGGGGAAGGAAATGGAAAGGGACGAGGCATCTAAGAGGAAGGAAATGGAAAGGGACCAGGCATCTAAGGGGAAGGAAATGGAAAGGGACAAGGCATCTAAGGGGAAGGAAATGGAAAGGGACCAGGCATCTAAGAGGAAGGAAATTGAAAGGGACCAGGCATCTAAGGGGAAGGAAATGGAAAGGGACCAGGCATCTAAGAGGAAGGAAATTGAAAGGGACCAGGCATCTAAGGGGAAGGAAATGGACCAGGCATCTAAGGGGAAGGAAATGGACCAGGCATCTAAGGGGAGGTATGGTTTGGTTTGGTAGTTTTGTTTTACGGCATATCAACCCTTTTTGGGTTATTTAATGCCGAATCTGGTCATTATAGTAAAAGTTTTTATGCTTCAAGTTCTTTATATCTTCAAATGTTTAATCATCGTTTTTGGTTTGGTAGTTTTGTTTTACGGCATATCAACCCTTTTTGGGTTATTTAATGCCGAATCTGGTCATTATAGTAAAAGATTTATGCTTCAAGTTCTAAAAATAAAATTAAAAAGGGGAGGGAGAAAGGGAGAGGGGCTGTTGTTTTTGTTTTTGGTTTTGTAGAACATAATTAAGTTTTACAAAAAAAAAAAAAGAAGAAAAACAAAAAACGTCAATGGAGGTGAATTTCGTCTCAGGGAGCCACAGGGCAGCCTGATCTGGTATCACCAGGCATCTAAGGGGAAGGACATGGAAAGGGACCAGGCATCTAAGAGGAAGGAAATGGACCAGGCATCTAAGGGGAAGGAAATGGAAATGGACCAGGCATCTAAGTGGAAGGAAATGGAAATGGACCAGGCATCTAAGGGGAAGGAAATGGATCAGGCATCTAAGGGGAAGGAAATGGAAATGGACCAGGCATGTAAGGGGAAGGAAATGGAAATGGACCAGGCATGTAAGGGGAAGGAAATGGAAATGGACCAGGCATCTAAGGGGAAGGAAATGGAAATGGAGCTGGCATCTAGGAAGAAACGAAATGGAAATAGACCAGGCATCTAAGGGGAAGGAAATAGAAAAGGCATCTAAGGGGAAGGAAATGGACCAGGCATCTAAGGGGAAGGAAATGGACCAGGCATCTAGGAGGAAGGAAATGGAAATGGACCAGGCATCTAGGGGGAAGGAAATGGACCAGGCATCTAAGAGGAAGGAAATGGACCAGGCATCTAAGAGGAAGGAAATGGACCAGGAATCTAAGGGGAAG
>OY744550.1:24491993-24494493 GCA_963556195.1 Sepiola atlantica
TTATTTAAAAGAAAAAGTTTTACAATAATCAAACATTTTAAAACGAGGCTATTTTAAGTTTGTGGGGAATCCCCGCTTCAGAATTTAACTGTAGGCCCTGGTTGACATAACAGAACATGATAGAATTATTGTAAAAACATTGCTAATTTAATTTAACACCTCACGCATTTTGAGTTTAAGAAAAAATAAGTTGTAAAAAGTTGTTTTGAACTAATTCCCAACTTAAATTAATTTTCTTCAAAATCGATCAAATGCATCCCATTAATCCAACAGCACATCCAAGCTAATTATTTATTTATAGAAAATTAAACGGAGAAAACTCATGGCATAATAAGGATTAAGCTGGGTGATTTAAAAAAAATGAGGAATGGTCCATTTATTTTTAAGAAATATATGACCTTCAGGGCGGGTCATAAATTTCCATTCCGCCAAGATATTTTGACTATAGGGCCCACCGTCTCCCCCCCCCTTTAATAACGTTTGTAAATGAATATGTTTTTATGGAACTAAAAATGCCCACCTCCCAAAGCATACCAACATTCAATTTGCTGCTTTTTAGTAAAAAAAACAACAACTTTAAATGAAATCCCAAACTACCAAACAAGCATGTTAACTTCAACAGGAGATTCTTCCCCTCCCCCCAAGTTAAATGATATGATTACTTTAGTTAAACCTGCATATTTTTGTTTCTTTTTTAGATTGCTGCCACAATTCCCACAGTGAAGCAAGAGAACATGTTTTCTTTTGTTAATTCGACAATTAAATGGGACAAATCAAACCCAAGAACAAGAGCAGCAAACCAGAGTCTTGTAGCAATGATATGCAAAGATCTCCAAACCGTGAGCATTGTAGAGGATGAAGGATTTAAATCCTTCGTCAAATGTCTACAACCTGCATATTAGTTGCCGACCAGACGACATGTTAGAGAAATGTTAATTCCTGATTTATATGAGTCGGTCAGTACTGACATTCGGCGGCAGTTGTTAGACATGAAGTCCATTTCCTTGACAATGGACTATTGGACCAGCCGAGCTAATGATTCATATATGTCTGTGACTTCTCATTTTCTAACGCTATCTTTTGATGTTAAAGATTTTTGTTTAAATGTTTCTCATTCTCCTCATTCTCACACAGCAGAAAACATTTCTAAAGAAATTTGCAGCACTGTTAGAAAATGGTTACCTGATGGGGATGGCAATAAAATTAATATTTATGTGGTTTCTGATAATGCAGTCAATATGGTTGCAGCCTCAAATCTGTTGCCAAGTAACTACCAACCATTGAGATGCTTTGCTCATAAATTGCAATTGGTCATAAAAGACAGCCTAAAAGCATTTCCAGGTACACAAAGGATGATATCGAAATGCAGAAAGATTGTCGGCCATTTTCAACACAGTGCACTTTCAACAAACAAACTAAAAGAAATGCAGACATCAATGGGTTTGAGTTCACATAAACTTAAAACTTAGTGTGAGACAAGGTGGAATTCCACCTATTATATGATTGGAAGGCTGGTTGAACAAAAGGAACCGCTGGCAGCTGTTCTTGCCTCTCTTGACAAGGTAGACAACTTGACACCAGCAGATTGGAAGCTGGCAACAGAATATGTCGATGTTCTCAAACCCTTTGAAGATGCAACAAAGATTATGTCTGCATCCAGATATTCAACAATATCAATGATCATTCCTATTCTCAATACTCTTATTGAGGAAATGATGACGTCTGAGCTGGATTGTTTTGGGGAAGAAGTGATAGCCAATATTAAATTAAGATGGCCCAACTATGAAAGCGAAGAATTATATGCCATCACCACATGCTTGGATCCTAGATTCAAAGTAATAGTATTTTCAAATGTGGAAATAAAAACCACAGCAGAAAACATGCTTATAAATAAATTATTAACGCATGAATCTGTACAATCGACTCTATCCGATGACACGGACGAAAACATTCCAGCAGAAGTACAGCAAAGTAGTGAACCAAAAGGGGAAAAAGACTTTTGGGGTTTTCTCCAAAAGAAAGGTCAGGCAAGAACAAAAGAAATTGATACCAGCGGTAAAAAAATATCTCGGATTAAAAACGAGGTAGATCGATTTCTGTATGGAAAAGCCATCGACCCATCAGCCTGTCCTTTTGTCTGGTGGAAGAAAAATGGGAGGCTCTACCCGAATCTTTGTATTCTGGCAAGAGAACTTTTGAGTATTCCAGCTACCTCTGTAGCGAGTGAATGGATATTTAGTAAGGCTGGACTTGTCATTAGTGACCGGAGATGTAGGCTGAAACCTAACCATGCTGAGAAACTAGTTTTTCTCAATCACAACATAAGAAAATGAGTAAAAACATTTTCACCTATTAAAAAATTCAAATTTTTATCTGTCAAATAATTTTGACAATATTTCATTTTCATCATCATTTTCGCTTAATTTTATTTGTAAAATTATTTTGTTTGTTTAAATAAATTTTCGTTTTTTAATCTCTTGCATTTCTGAGTTATATTTTA
>OY744550.1:24499493-24521993 GCA_963556195.1 Sepiola atlantica
GTCATAACATAATTTTTATGGTTCCTTGGCTTTTTGGCTAAAATCAAAGTGTAGCATCAACATGTTCACTCCCTACTTTCAATTTTTTGTCGTCGGCCTCTCCCAAATTGCATTTATCTTGGAAGGACACCACCCACTCTCCAAACTCCATCCCCCGTTTTCTTTTTTTCTCCCACTCAGATTCCACTCCCATTTAGAGATTTACCTGCTTGTTTTCGGTTTTTAACAAACCGAAATACAGTGGACGGTCTATTATTTAGAAAGGGTTAGGAGGAGGGTCTTACTAACGATTTTTTTTGTTTTTTGGTCTTTCCCCACTCCTCGTTTTATTCCAATTAAATCTTTGTATATAAATATACTTGTGAAAAAATAAAATTTCCGATCAATTTTGGGTTATCTTAAGTAGGACGGCCCCTAGTGTAAATGTGGTATTGTGGTGACTGAGATTATTCTAGTTAAGAGTATTGATTTACTCTTCTCCAGGAGTTAGGCACAAGGCCAGTTTTTATCTTACTCCCACAAGTAAGATGTGACCCAAGGTCGGGTCGGGAAGGTGGGGTTTAAAAATTGCCTGGGCATCCCCGTCGGCTCTCCAGTAGGGGTGCCTCAGGCAGTAAGCAATAAACTTACTCCTCCCCAAAGAGGGGAGGCAAAGCCTGGGAAGGTGGACTTCCTAGAAGTGCACAGGGCAGACCCATTGACCGGCGTAAATCAAGACCCGAAGGTCAAGACAACACAAGTATGGGGTGCAGTATCCATCGGAACAGATACTACACTTTGATCTTAGCCAAAAGGACAGACATTTTTATCACTATAGACAAAGGATGACCAACGACACCCATTTTTTCCACTTTTGATGGCCTTGTACCTAATTTGTTTTAAATGTAAATTTTTTATATTTTCTGCAAATAAATAATTCAAAGTGTAGCATCTGTTCTGTGCATCCCAGAAACATCAGACGTTTTACTATAAATGAAACTATTGCGTATATAAGAAAACATGACAAGAACAGATACTACACTTTGATCTTAGCCAAAAGGACAGACATTTTTATCACTATAGACAAAGGATGACCAACGACACCCATTTTTTCCACTTTTGATGGCCTTGTACCTAATTTGTTTTAAATGTAAATTTTTTATATTTTCTGCAAATAAATAATTCAAAGTGTAGCATCTGTTCTGTGCATCCCAGAAACATCAGACGTTTTACTATAAATGAAACTATTGCGTATATAAGAAAACATGACAAGAACAGATACTACACTTTGATCTTAGCCAAAAGGACAGACATTTTTATCACTATAGACAAAGGATGACTAACGACACCCATTTTTTCCACTTTTGATGGCCTTGTACCTAATTTATTTTAAATGTAAATTTTTTATATTTTCTGCAAATAAATAATTCAAAGTGTAGCATCTGTTCTGTGCATCCCAGAAACATCAGACGTTTTACTATAAATGAAACTATTGCGTATATAAGAAAACATGACAAGAACAGATACTACACTTTGATCTTAGCCAAAAGGACAGACATTTTTATCACTATTGACAAAGGATGACCAACAACACCCATTTTTTCCACTTTTGATGGCCTTGTACCTAATTTGTTTTAAATGTAAATTTTTTATATTTTCTGCAAATAAATAATTCAAAGTGTAGCATCTGTTCTGTGCATCCCAGAAACATCAGACGTTTTACTATAAATGAAACTATTGCGTATATAAGAAAACATGACAATGCAAATTACAAATATATATTACAGAATATTAATTAATTAGAAACTATTTATTCATTTAGGGCTTTACTCTTGGAGCTGCTCCTACTCTTACCCCCAAGATTGGTGCTGACTTCCCTCATGCTCCCCATTTTCATAAAAAAGCAGCTTCAGCCTCCAACTCCTTTAAAAAAAAAAAAAGGAGCCTCTCTTTCTCATATTCATTTATTGTAGTTATAAAAATATTTTCTTTTTTATTGTTTTTTTTTTAAATCAAATATTTTATTTTTGTTTTAAAAAAAAACAAAAATAATTTTAAGCAGGGAGGCTCTTCAGCCCCAAATGCAGTTGCTCACGCTCCACTCGGCTGAATATAAAAACGAGCCCTCTTCTTCTTCTTCGCTCCAGAAAAAAAAAGAGCGTGTTCCTTTTTGAAGGGTTCCATAAAAACCTACATATTTTATTTATCTACCTCCCACAGCGGTAAGATGTGACACAAGGTCGTGGAAAAAATTGCCTGGGCAGCCCCGTCGGCATTCCCTGGTAGGGGCGTCTCAGGCAGTAAGCAATAAACTTACTCCTCCCCAAAGAGGGGAGGTAAAGCCTGGGAGGGTGGACCTCCTAGAACTGCACAGGACAGACCCATAGATCTGCGTAAATTAAGCCCCGAAGGCCAAGACAATACCCGTCTATGGGGTGCAACTTTGATCTTGGCCAAAAGGCCGGTTACGAGAACGAATAAAAATAAATCAAAAGTCAAAAAAAATTGAAACTTACCAGTCTGCATTTGGGAGAAGTCCATATTTCTGAAAAATAAGAAAAAATGTTACAATTTTCTCTTTTTCAAGTGTTTTTATGATCAACGAGTAGAATACCCATAAAATTAATTCCCCAAACAGAACAGTTTTTCACCACTTTTATATCCCCTTACAAAAAATTAAAATCAACATATAATGCAACAAAACCTTATGTATTGAATCTTTATTCCAATTTTGATTAAAATCAATGTCATGAGTTCGATTCTAGAAAATATCTCAAATTTAAAGCTTAAATTTTATGGGCCTTAAGAAGTTGAAATTGGTGTTTAATGACTATGGATAAAATTCAATGCAAATTTGAAATATTTGAATTTTCAAATGGGAGTTTGTGCCCATATTATGTCCCCTGGGAGGGTGGACCTCCTAGAACTGCACAGGACAAACCCACAGACCGGCATAAATCAAGCCCCGAAGGCCAAGACGATACCAGTGTATGGGGTGCAGTATCCATCGGAACAGATACTACACTTTGATCTTGGCCAAAAGGCCGTCCCACCAATACCAAGCTTCTGATGAATCATGGTTGAAAGGATCCTTTCCTCCACATTGCTGCCGTACATCCACCTGATCATAGCAGGGTCATTGTGCCGAAGCCAGTGTTTGCGACCCATGTCTCACTGCCATGCAAGATGGCGGAGCGAACACAGGCCAAAAAGACTTTTCCCTGAATCTTGAAGTAAATGTGACTAGATGTAAAGATTGGCAGCAATTTCCTGAACATTCCCTAAGCAACACAACAGCGATAGCACGTTCGCAGCCACCACCAGCATTTAACATTTCGCCCAGGTAACTTCAACATCTACATCCGCATGTGCTACATTTCGATCATCGATTGGGCGCGCAACACCTACACAATGCGGTGCCAAAGTAAAAAAAAAAAAAAAGTAATAAATTGCAATTGCTACGATAGATAGTGCAAAGACTCACAAAGTTAATAGTGAGAAAATGAAGGATTGGAAATTTCCAAATTGTTTTGAATTTGAAACAAAGAAAATCAGAAAATTACAGGCATAGAAGACAAAGAAAATTGTACTGCAAAAATTGAAAATTAAATACGAAAAGAAATGACAAATTTGACACAGGAAATAATCAAAGAAATTGAAAGAGTTTTTTTTTAAACAGAAGAAATAAATAAAACGATAAAATATAAATAAATAAAAGAAAGCAAGAAATTATGAAATAATGAATGAAACTGTAAAACATAAATCCCTCCTACCAAAAAAAAAATGTATGAAAGAAAAATATGCGAATGAAATGTTATTCATAACAAAAAAGAATTATCCAAAATGCTTTTTTAAAAGTTTCCCTTGAACTCCACATTAGACCCCACAAACCACTCCCTCCCAATTTTCCCACTGCAGACAGAAGCCATACTATGATCTGATCATCACCCTTTCCTGGCTATCATAAAAAACCTTGAAAATTCCAAAGCGTGTAGACCAGATCTTATCTCTGCTATAGTAATAAAGAAATGCTCTGCTGAGCTGGCCCCTGACCTCTTCAAACTCTGTAACAAATGCCATGTTGAATCTTGCTTCCCTGATAGCTGAAAAATTACATCTGTGGTACCAGTTTTCAAGAACTCTGGTGAAAGAACTGACATGAAAAATTATTCTCCAGTAAGTGTCCTTCCGCTATTCGCTAAAATCTTTGAATCATTAATCAATCTAGTGTTAGTTCGTTCACAACCTTAAAAATAAAAAAACTAGCCAAGAGTATGGATTTAAGCCATCCCATTCTACTGCGGATATCGTAACAGTTAGTTCTGAACGCACATTGGATAAGTTAGGTGAAGCTAGGGCAGTAGCGCTATATATCTCCAATCCAAGGCCTTTGACAAGGTCTGGCATGAAGGTCTTCTCATGAAAATTAATTTGTATGGTATTACTGGACAAATATTTAATATAAGATCCTTCTTAGCTAAAAGAAAGATCCAGGTTGTCCTCGATGGCCATACATCCAAACAACATGGCATTAATGCGGGTATGCCCCAAGGATCAAGCCTTGAACCTTTATTATTCCTGATATTCATAAACGACCTTCCTGCTGAAATAGTGTTTGTGATGGGTATATTTGCTGATGACACCACATGCGGGCAAAATGATTGCACGCATATCCAAGGCAATGTCTGAGTCCTTAGAAAATGATCTCCAGTCTGTAGTGGAATGGGGTCATAAATGGATGGTAACATTTAATGCTACTAAGACAAAGCTCCTATTTTTTATGAAAATCGACGCAGACAAGGCATGAAGCCACTTGATGTAAGGAGCTAACAAGAACAAATATGATTATCGAAAATACAGGAGATAACTATTGGCCTTAGTCTTGAAAAGACCAAGGTTATAGGTAGGAGGAAAACAGTCAGCAGGAAGAGAGTTCCACAAGCCTGCGGTTCTTGGAAAGAAGCTACTGGAATAGGAAGCTGTATTACAATGAGGTATCAAAACAACGAATTGATGGAGACCACTAGACCAACAAGTCAAACGAGCTGGAACAAAAGAAACAGGGAATCGATCACAATTCTGAAGACCACATGCCATAATAGTATTTATAGAAAAGACTGAGACTAGCAACAGTATGTCTGTGAGAGAGAGCATGCAGAGAAGAAAGGGTAGGGCCAATCAAATTACAGACATGTTTCTGAACCTTATCAAGAACCCTCAAATGGGACACAGATTTACCAGTCCAAATATGGCAACAGTAGTCCATACATGGTCTGATAATAGGTTTGTAGAGATAGAGAATAGCCTCAGGTGTGAGAAAGTGTTTGGAGCGATAGAGAGAACCTACTTTACGAGATTCAAAGATATTGTTGTCACAATCAATATAAAAAAAGAAGCTTCTCAAATCTAAAAACTATTCAAAACCGTTCCATGATATAAAAGATTAACGTTTATAAAGACACGTGAGTAATCAATGGAATAAATCGAGAGTATGATAAAAACATTCATGTCACATTTATCCATTCTTTGAAATAGAAGGTCAAAGTTTATAAAGATGGAAGACAAAATACAGAGAATGAATTTATTTCATGACCTTCTGTCATCTTTTTTTATCTATAAGAAATCTTATCAGCTAAAACTAAATAAGATTAAAATAGATATGCACCATGGGACATACACCCTTTCAGATGTGAGACGGAAAGTTGCCAGCCCAGTAGAGATCACAAGGGCTATCAGTGATGAACGCTATCTCTTTCATGAATGTGAACCAACGGTCCAACAGTCAAGGAAAAGCTTCCTAAGCAATGTCAAACCCCCTAACAATATCTCAGGAAGAGACCAGACAACAGCTGTAGACCAGACGTCTAAAGAATAGCTCCCCTCCTACTGACATGGGAATCCCCTCTTCTGAGGCACTCCCTTCTGTTCAGAGGCACTCTGGCTCCAGTGGAAAACATTCAACCGTGATCAAAAATTGATATGAGTAGATGGGGCCACATTTTCATATCTGCCCCCTACTCCCCAACAGCTGAAGCTTGAAAGATCTTGCAGAGTACAACAATAATGCAAAGGACTGCGTAAAAAAAGTAGGAAACTGTCGTATGACCATATGCTTCAAAGACATGCAAAGAAGAAGACCATGGGATTCAAACTTATTAAAATTTCATTATCATCATCATATTCAGGTTTAACATCTGTTTAACATACTGGCATGTGTCGAACAGCTTTAAGAAATTAACTTTCGAAGTAGCCTATCTCTCAAGTCCATCTTTATCGCTTCCTCCCCATGTTTTCCTTGGCCTCCCCCTGTGAACTGACCCTGCTACCTTAACTGTTCTACATCTACTGACCCGAGCATTCTCAGCTAATCTTTCAACATGGCCATACCAACGAAGTCTCCTGTTCTGCACACGTCTCCCTATACTGTCCAGATTTACTCTTCCTCTGAGGTCATCAGATCTAAACTTATCTTCAAGACTCACATTACACATCCATCTGTATCATTCTCATATCATTTCTCTCCATGCAACGCATGTCCTCAATCCTCACTGGTCAGGTTTCACTTCCATACACCACGCTGAGCACACATGCTGGATAGACTCTTTCCTTTGTCGACAGTGATAATGCTCCGCTGTTTAGCAATGGCAGAAGTTCCCTGAACTTACTCCATCCACTCCTAGTTCTTGCTATTTGATCAGAACCTTCTCCACCTTGTGCTCCAATGGTATCACTAAGGTAACAAAACTTCTGAACAACCTCAATAGCTTCGCCATCCACACATTTATCCATTCTTTGAAATAGAAGGTCAAAGTTTATAAACATGGAAGACAAAATACAGAGAATGAATGTATTTCATGATTTTCTTTCATCTTTTTTTGTCTATATAGATAAGAAATCTTTTCAACTGAAACTGGGTAAGATTAAAATAGATAAACACCATGGGATTCAAACTTATTAAAATTTAGTAAAACAAATCACTTTTTTTGTTATTCCTTTTTATATTTTCTTCAAAACTCGGTCGCTCCATTCGACAACCTTCTTCAGAAGTTTTCTTTACCATACTTTTCTGTCAGATAATATGCTTTCTACCACCACCCCCTCTAAAAAAAATTCCACAGATTTTGGTAAGACAACAGAAGTCCAAGAGTTTGGTTAAACTTTTGTGTATGGCGCACCTAAACATCTTTTTTGATAAATGCCTCCTGTCAATGTGGTTGGAAATACAGTATATATATATATATATATATATATATATATATATATATAAAGATTTTATTTTTACATCACTACCTGGCAATTATGGCATTGCCACCTTGACGGACTGAAGATGTGACAAAGGCCAGCTGGCACCCAACCATGCGCTGCTTGATTCTTGCAGTCTAATTAAAGTAAAAAATCTCAAACTATTAAATTCTTAAAAGAGAGAAAAAAAATTTATGACTTTATTTACATGAGTATATATCTATACTATATTTTTGGTATCTGTCTCTGTTCGTAGACGTAATTGAAAACAAAGCCCTATATCAAGATCAAATACAACTTTTAGTAAAAATGTTACGAGGGATCCAATGTTGGTATTAATTTTGTAATAGGGTTGGTTTTACAATAATATTGCAGAGTTGTGTTGGACATCCTTAAGGATCAAAGACAACTTGAAAATTATAGAAATTAAAAAAAAAAAAAAATACAAATGGTAATGTGTCGTTCAGGGTTGGGAGCATCAATACACATGAGTCCTGATTAATTCTAGGGCAATGTTGGTTGTGCCTGCATGTTTCTTCATTCTAAAACTACATTACGTAGTGTACTTGGATAGGTATATTTCATTCATTTTGATCAAAGTAAGTACAATAATTTCGTATTTTCACTTGACATCTATAAACAGGAAATATATTTCACTTTATTTTATGTTATTTATAACTTGAAAATAATAGAAATTAAAAGATATCTCTACAAATCTACACTCAGACCGTGTATGGAGTACATATTTGGGCTGGTGAATCTATATCCCATTTGAGGGTTCAAGGCCGTTTATTCTTCACTCCTTTGTTATTTTGCATGCATCTTTTAAGCCATGCGAATTCCTTACATTAAGAATCCAAGTGAGATTTTGTTCATCATTTTCTTCATATAAACATATATACTCAGATTGTCGGCATTGGTGAAACAAACACAATACAGCATTATAAAAAATACTGCAGGTTAGTTGGAAGTCAATTTCTTAAAGCCGTCCAACGCATGCCAGCATGTAAACGGATGTTGAACTGCTGCTGCTGATGATGTTGAACTGCTGCTGATGTTGAACTGCTGCTGCTGATGATGCTGCTTCTGCTGCTGCTGATGATGATGATAGCTTTTCATATTTTTGCATATATCTTTGCTAGTATATATAATATCAGTGTTGAGTTTGCTAATGAACAGCCGATTGTGACAATTTCTTGTTGACGTACGCTATCCTCCCTGCACAGTAGGAGGTAATGTCTGGGAGGATGCTATCATCACAGCAGAATAGATATTACACTACTCGCCTCCCAAGAATTGAGCCTTGAAGGATTGTACATTAGTCTGAAATAGTAAACTGAATTGAGAATAAAAAGATAGTACAATAGCACAGTTAATAAAAGTAATAGTATAGTTTCGGCTTCAGACAGATACCAAATCTACATTGGTAATATGGTGCTGCCGGCCTTTGGAACTCTCTCCCTGCTCTCTGTTTCTCCGACTGTACCGACATGTAGAAAATTAAAACTAATGTGAACAAACGTCTCACTGCACAGCTCCTAACTTAGGATGACCCCAAAAACTTTCACCCTAATTCTCAGTAACCGCTTACGTCTACAGTGGCAGCATTCCTTGTTTGTGGTCAACTTTGTTAAAAAAAAAAAATTTTTTTTTTTAAATAGATGTTGTAGGTATTCGGCATTTATGTCAAAACTGTAGTCAATTAAATGATGAGTATCAAAGTAAAGATGTTACTTTTTAAATCTTTTCAATTTATTTTTAGTACTAATATTATGCAGTTACATAGATGTGGGAATGTTTCCCTCCAGACTACAACATAGTCGTTTTCAAGTCCAATGTCAGCAAATATCTGCCGAGTCTTCCTATTAATAAATCATATGTCTCAATCCTTTCGTAGTAGTTTCATCATCCAACTGAAAATCTCACTCACCCTTATCCGCTCGAGTGACGTTTGGCCTTGGTAAGTGGTGAACGATTGGGATAGAAAAAATGTTCGGGGTTTGAAATTACAAGCCACTGAAAAAAACACACCAAAGTCAATGTATATCAGGCCTGCATCCTTGTTGAAAAAAATACCCTTTGGAAAGGTACGAATCCATCTCTCATCCCTTAAGTTATGGGTGAAATTGTAGAATAGACCTAGACTCTACAGCCTCTGGAGGGACAAGATGTCTCAAAGAAGGATAAACCCTGAACCAAAACATGAGGCTTGTTTATCATTAGTGTGTTAGCAATCATTTGCACCACTTCTATGTGTGGTGCTGTGCAAATCAAATGAGACTTTAAACTTGTTCAGTGGTCTTAGTGAGCTGACCGGAGAAGAACATTTGTGTACACTGCCTACTAACTTGGCCGTACTCTAAACATGAGTTAGCACCCATAATATGCAGGAAATGATGGCTTCCACTTCAGCACAAAGCAAGATTCTTCCATAAATGGAATTGAATCTTCTAAGTTATCAATATCATAGAAATGTAAACAAATGAATAAAAAAATTAATTTAAAAAGTGACATTTCTTAATATATATATATAATTTTTACTATTCCATGTATCCACATAAAATTTTATAAGGAGATATAATTTTTTATGTATCAATTTTCAGTATTTACTTCAACAATGCTCGATACGTAAGTAGAGTTAGGTAGTAAGTTATGAAAATATATTCATGGCAATTAAGTTACACAGAGGCTTCTGCATTTCATCCCTGGGGTGAATCTTCAGGCTAAAATGCATGGAGTCAGTTTTGCCGAGTCTTATATATATATATATATATATATATATATATATATATATATATACACAGCTAGCTAGTTAAGCAATCAGATTCTTTGTTGTTCTCTTAGCCAATCGTTGGGCTTCCCACAAACAAAGGTCCGGTTAGTTTTACTTCCTATATCCTGTTTTATTGTTGTTTTCTATAGAGTGGCCTATATCCTGTTTCTTTGTTGTGTCCATATAGTGGGTGAACTTATGTTAACATGTGGTTCCTTGTATATCTATGTTAGGTTTTAGTTTTTAAATTCTTAGGTTTTAGTTTAGTTTATTTTTTATTTTTTTACTTATTTGTTTGTTTATTTATTTATTGACTTAAGGTAAATTTAATTCTGTGCAGGTAGCTGTTTGCTATCTCACTTCTACAGTTTAATAGATTTCGGGAGTCTTTAAAGTTTAGGATTTTAAAATTTTTCATTCAGACATAATCTACACGGGTCGTCTAAATTTCTACATGTACTGGCCTGTCGTATTATTTTCCATTGAATTATTGGTGAGCGTCCATTTTCTTTGAGCTCTCAATAGTGGTTTGCTAGTGCTGTTTTAATTCGACGTTCTGTTTTTAAATGTACTTTTGTGGTCATAATATCTGGTTTTAAGATCTAGGGAGGTCATACCCACGTAGTACTTCTTGTTATTCAGTCTTTCCTTCGCAAATATTGTGGCTTGGTAAACAATACTTTTGGTTAGGCATTTATTTTGTATATTTATTTACCGCTTCTGCAGGAGGGGTTTTGAAAAGCAAACACACTAGGCGAAGTGCACTGTGGCCTACAAAAAATGCCTGAGCAACCCTGTCGGCATTCCCCGGTAGGGCTCCTCAGGTAATTAGCAATCGGCAGCACTTTTCCTGGCCGCCAGCGCCAAATGGCTCAAGTGACTCAATCGCAGTCATTTAAAAATAAAGAATAGTCTTCAATATTAAAGATAAGCATATAATTGTCTCCCCCCCCCCACTCGAATACAATATTGAAGACTATTCTTTATTTTTAAATGACTGCGATTGAATCACTTGAGCCATTTGGCGCTGGCGGCCAGTGGAAAAGTAGAAAAATAAAAATAAACCGAAAAAAACTGTATTCGAGGGGGAGGAGGAGAGACGATTATATGCTTATCTTTAATATTGAAGACTATTCTTTATTTTTAAATGACTGCGATTGAGTCAATTGAGCCTTTTGGCGCTGGTGGCCGCTGCGGGCCAGGAAAAGTAGAAAAATAAAAATAAACCAAAAAAAAAATGTATTTGAGGGGGGGGAGACAATTATATGCTTATCTTTAATATTGAAGACTATTCTTTATTTTTAAATGATTGCGATTGAGTCACTTGAGCCATTTGGTGCTGACGGCCGCTGCGGGCCAGGAAAAGTGCCACCTATTAGCAATAAACTAATCCTTTCTCAGAGAAAAGGTAAAGCCTGGGAGGGTGGACCTCGTAGGAGTGAACAGAACCATACCTCAGTCCGACAGCAACAAAGCCACTGTCGGACTTAAGATACGGGGTATCTTTTACAATAATCCGCAGAGTGAAAACGCTATAAAAACAAATATACAACAAATAAAAGTAATTGTAGCCGATAAAAGTTATTTTCCAACTTATCTGTGACATTTGTTTGTATTTTTAAGCCGTTCCAACTGCTATTTATTAGAAATACATATTTTTGTCACACGAACATTGGACAAGACAAAAAATGGCGATGGGGGGGGGGGGCATGTAACGATTATAAGGATGCGACGCCATTGTCTTTTAGTAAAAATCCGTCCACCCCAAAAAACAAGAATTTTTTTTTTACATCTAATAAAACCCATTTATACTACGTAAAAATACAAATTTCATAGGTAAGTAGGAAAATATCTATTCTCAATGTAGCTCACCTTAACTTGTTGCATATTTATTTTTTTTACCCCGTTCTCGTTCGTTTTTTGGACCCCGTTAGAGACTCAGCGGATTATTGTAAAAGATACCCAAGATACGAAAGTAGTCATCTTTATTGACAAAACAAAGATGGCTACTTTGCTCAGATCCAATATTTACGACACTTTAAATGCTTATAACTTCTATTAATTTTATAAAAACGCAAATAGGTTACAAACGAGTATTGATTTACTCCTCTCCAGGAGTTAGGCACAAGGCCAGTTTTTATCTTACTCCCACAAGTAAGGTCGGGTAGGGAAAGTGGGGTTTAAAAATTGCCTGGGCAGCCCCGTCGGCATTCCCCGGTAGGGGCGCCTCAGGCAGTAAGCAATAAACTTACTCCTCCTCAAAGAGGGGAGGCAAAGCCTGGGAGGGTGGACCTCCTAGAACTGCACAGGGCAGACCCATTGACCGGCGTAAGTCAAGCCCCGAAGGCCAAGACAATACCAGTCTATGGGGTGCAGTATCCATCGAAACAGATACTACACTTTGATCTTAGCCAAAAGGCCAAGCAAACGAGTAGGTTTTCGACTAATTTCATAACTGTATTTTCTTAGAAACTAATGTATGTCGGTAATAGTAATGATTATCCGAGATGACTCCTTAAAAGTAAATAAATAATTAAAAAAATGTCTAACCTCCAAAACAAGCATTACGAATGATATACGTAGATTATAAACGAGCTCTCTAAAAGTCATGTTTACAATTCTTTTTATTAAGTAGGATTTTTGAAAATTTCGTTTTACTTTTCGCTTATTTTATTTTTGATTTCAATAAATATTTGATTAATAGTAAATAAAAAGATAATTCAATATGTATTTATCAAGTTACGTACACGCGAGAAACACACAGAAATACGATATATTGTCTGATAGTTTTATTAATACAGAGAATAAACTCATCTTGTAAGTCGTGTTCAACAATACAGCCGAAACGCATCAAAAGCGTGCGTTCAATTTTACATAAGCTTTTTTTTTAAATGGAAATCGCTAGTCCCCATTTCCTTGGTTCCCCACAAGGGTCGAGTTAGACACAAGGTCGGTTTTTAATGGGGGGGGATCCAGCCCCCCCCCCCGGACACTCTAGATTGGAATAAATATTTAAATTGCCTCAGTCTAGTAGGATTTCTCCTTTACTAACTAAAAACAGATACTACACTTTGAAATATTTATTTGCACAAAATATAAAAAATTACATTTGGAACAATTTAGGCACAAGGCCATCAAACGTGTGGGGAAAATAGAGGGTCGTTGGTCATCCCTAGTCAAAAATGATAATAAATGTCTATCCTACTCTTAACTAGAATCACCACAATACCACATTTACTCTAGGAGCCATCCTACTTAAGATATCCCAAAATTGGTTTGAAATTTTTATTTTTCATAAATATGGTTATAAAAAAAAAAGATGCTACACGTTGATCTCAGCCCGAAGGCCGAGCAGTTTTCGTTTATTTTATTTTTGATTTCAATAAATATTCGAGTAATAGCAAATTAAAAAGAATTCAATGTGTATTTAGTAAATACACGTAGTAGGCGAGAAACAGAAAACACATGAAATCTTGCCTGATATTTAAAAAAATTATGAACAACCTGTCTAATGTAGGTAATGATTCGTAACACGTAAGCGAGTACATAAGAGTGTAATCGGTTGTTACATGTATTTAAAAAATAATGACAAGAGCTGACAATTATCACTTAAAACAAATATTGTTTTAAAGATGTGTTGTTAAAAAAAAAAAAATACATTAAAAAGGTGCGGTTTTGTTTTTCCTTTGTTTCTCTTAATATTATTAATTTTTTTCTTGTTTGTTTAGTGTCCGGTTAGTTCAATATGACACCATCCACAAGTTTACATTGACAATATGTCTTGTTTTGTCCCAATCTAGAGTTGGAAGCTAGATTTTCCTCACATTAAAAAAAAAGTAAAAACCGACCTTGTGTCTAACTCTGACCTCGTGGGAGGCAAGTAAACAGGGGTTATTGTTACAGACAAAAGGACATTTAAGTAAATTTGTCGTTTCCTGCTCAAAATGGCGGACAACTCTGACGTTATTAAATCGTCTGCTATTTTCCGACCTCACAAATGAGTAAGTAAACCCAAATAAATTGTTTTGGACTAATTTTAACTTACCTTTATTTTAAAGGAAATACAGTTGGGAAATTAGTCCAAAACAACTTATTTGGGTTTACTTACGCATTTGTGAGGTCGGAAAATAGCAGACGATTCATTGACGTCAGAGTTGTCCACCATTTTGAGCAAGAAACGACAAATTTACCGCCATCTCTTACCTGTAATTATAATAGTTTTTGTATATGTAGATTAAATAATGATTTAGAAATGTTAAGTGATTGTTTATTTTTTATTTATTTAATTTTTGAAATAGCGATTCTCCCCCATCAAAAGTCCAGCACTTAAAAAAAACAACAAAAAAACATGAAAACCAAACCAGCATTGAAAAGCAAGCGGACAATTACTATCAAAATAAAAATGAATGAAATTACAAAATCTGTCAATTGTTCAGAACAGGGTCCCAATTTTTTAAAATAAGGGAGATAACTAAACTTTATTTGGTGCTTCTTTAGTTTCGTTAGGACATTAAAATATTTAAAGAAGTGTATAAGCTTTGTTATGTACTTACGTGTTAGCTGAAAATAAGATTATACAGAAAAAATTACGCAAATTCATCCAATACTTATTAAATCATAAGAAGAAAAAAACGATTTTACGTATCGCTAGACTTTTTTTTTTACACAGTTCAGCTTACTGATTAGGCAAGGGAGATAACTCAAAAAAATTTCTCAGAAAAACTCAAAGTTTAACAAAAATGACGACCGAAAGATAAAATCGTTTTTTTATTTTTAATTTAATAAATACTGGATGAATTTGCGTACTTTTTGGTGTACAGTTTTCTTTTCAGCTACCACGTAGGTACATAAACTTTATACATTTCTTTAGCTATTTTATTTTTAAGAGAGGCCTAACATGTCGCAATGAAATAAAAGAAGCACCCTTAATTTTTTTTAGCACATAGGAAATGTCATATTGTTGATGAAAGTGATTAATTTTTGTATTAATCCATCCACACCAAAAAAAAAATCGTTTTGTAAAATAATTACAATGTCAATCCAATATAATTCAAATCTGTTTCGTTATCAAATTAAACAATCCGTTCACGAATTTAATTACTTCCATTGGTTTCTCCCTTTTTTCTTTTCTTTTCATTACACACACACACACACATTATATATATATATATATATATATATATATATATATATATATATATATATGATAGGACCCTAAAATTTACACTTTACTTTCACTTTTCAAAATTAGTTTGTAATTATGTAATCAATTAAAAATAATCTATAAACAATCATTCCCTAATAAATACGGTCATTTTGATTTACACGTTGAACAAATTTCGTGTTTGAATAAGATTTTTTAAATGATTATTCAAACTAAAAACATCAAAAATAAATATCAGTTGTATCGTGAAATTGAAAGTGTTGTTTATTTTAATATTTACATATGGTTCCTTTTGTCAGACTCCAGGGCCTTTTCATTCAATATCACACGTGTTAGTACCGGTTATTGACACTTAGTAATTAAAATCGGCATATGGAAATAAATTAAATGGATATTTAGTAAAGTTTATTGAACAAAAATTCTTCGTTTATAATCTGACAATGCAGGTTAACAGCTGGAAAGGTTTTTATTGGTTCGGAGAGAGACGAAGGGTTTTTTTGTTTTTTTTACAGACTTGGCATACTACCCACCACAAAACATACTTAAACTTATATATTGATACATTATATATACGTATTACTGTTTCATATATAGACTTATAAGATAATATATTACGTATATATGTTTTTGTTTCAGTATCGACTTCAGTATTGCTCAATACACGAGTAGAGCTTAATAGTAGTAGTAGTGGTGGTATAAAAATATACTCACGCGAAGTGGTTTACACAAAAACGTTTGTGTTTAATCTTCGTAAGAATTCGTCAGGCTAACAGTTAGCCTGACGAACTCTTTTGAGGGAATGAAACAGACGTTTCTGTGCAACTCACTTGGCGTAAGTATATCGTTATACTAACACACATATATATATATATATATATATATATATATATATATATATATATATATAGCATAAAATTAAATTTAAAAGAATATGAACTCCCATATATATATATATATATATATATATATATATATATATATATATATATATGATAAAGAATGGAAATAGTGTTCCGACGTAATGGAAAATGAAAACCAAAAGATATTTGTGTTCATCAAGGAAGTCTTGAAATAAAAACGAAACGTTGATGGATACATAATATCTTTTGGTTTTCCTTTTTCTCAATTTCCATATATATATATATATATATATATATATATATAATTTATAAATTAATTTTTGCGTATTTAGGTACTTATGCAGTTTACGGACTGAGGTGAAATAATAGCGTTATTTTATTTAGAAAGCCATTCTTAACACGGGTAGGGAGAGTATCCTGTACTTTAACCTAACAATTTAATAACCAAAAGATACCGTCAAAATTAAATTTAACTTGAAGATCGTATCTATAGCCTGGTCCGTAAACTGCATAAGCACGAAAATTTACAATCAACTTTTGTTATTGCACGTCAAATGTAAAGGTAATACGTTTTTATAAACACATGTACGACGTATATATCATATGATCATGCTGATATTATTGTCAAAATATATTTAGATAACTCTAGCAGATAAATAAAATGTCTAATTTGCAAAAATACTGGAACAGTAATTAAACAACAAATTGCTATTTGTCTCTAAAAGAAAATAACTAACTTAATTTTTTTTACTTCTTTTTTCCCCCCATTCATTCGTTCAAATTAAAAGAATAATATTTATATTTAATTACTTCGTATTTAAAAAGGAAATATAGTATTAATGTTCCGTGTTATCAACAGTGGTGTAAATATTTATTAAATAAATAAAATTAAAATACGAAAATTCTAAACTAAAATTAAATAAAGTCGTTTTTTAACACGAAATAATGTCAATGTCGTTTTAAATTAAAATTACCTTTAAACTAAGTAAAATATCGATTTAAATCTATCTACAATCTTTAGTATTTTGATACGTAAAACAACATTAAAATAAAATACCTGTGTTTTTAAAATTTTTTATTATATATATATAGTAAATAAATATATCGATACAGGACAGGACACCTTTCTGCTTTTTAAAAACGATAACATTCTAATACTGGTTCGCCTATCCGAACTTAAGAAACATTGGATTCAAGTTTACCTTAATTTGTTTTTAAGTCGAGATATTTTTTAATAAAAAAAGATTTAAAAAATACCGAAACAAAAACCATACGATGAAGACATTAGAAAGAAGCAGGACATACCTGTTGTCTGCCATCACTGCCTTCTTCTTCTCTGATGTGGGAGGGACAAACAAGGGAAGCAACTCCTCGTTTTGACGACTTTTTAAATGACAGCATCAGCGCGTATACATCAACGCAAATAGGAACATTCTTCACAGGCTTATATCAGAGTGGAATATAGAGTATGGGGTATCGGTGCCAATAAGACGTCATCCCAAGCGTCACCTCCTCTGGGAGGGGAGAGGGGTGAAAGGATTGGTTTGGTTGCCGGTCGGTTAACGGGCGCCCTACCGGTGTATGCCGACAGGTCCTATCACGGAATAATTTTACACCGATCGAGAGTGTCCCTCTATTTTGGGGAAGCTGAATTCCCCCACGTTAAACTGACCTCGTATCTAACCTTGCCTTGGCGAGATTGACTTTTAACGGTCCCTTAAACTATAAATTAACTTATAACGGTCACGTTACGCCCACTAAGCTTGCACCGTTTCCGTCTTTTTTCTTCGTATTGCCACCTGGACTTAGGGTCAGTGTTACGGTTAATGAAAGGCATAAATTTCTTTTTTTTCAACAATTTAGTATCCTTGGGACATAAGGAGGGTTTACATGAATGTTTGCAATGCAATTATAAGCAGTTCACATGTTTGGGAAAATGTATTTTCCTGGTGAGAGGTGGGGGGCGGCGGTTAACGTTTCTTGCTCCGATATATCAGCCTTGGCTGTCCCCTTACTATCTATCGTCGTCGTCGTTAGCGTGACATCCTGCCTGTTCTGGCTTGGCGACGATAGTTTAGCAGTTCAAAAAAGTGGGAGGAAGCTGAGCCCTGATTGGTTGATTGGTATGGCACCCTGTTTTGGAGATTTGGGGCGCTAAGTTATTTATCTACCTCCCACAAGGTAAGATGTGACACAAGGTCGGGAAAGTGGGATTAGATAAGCCAGCGCTCGAGAGGTGAGCACTCTGGCCATTTAAAAATTGCCTGGGCAGCCCCGTCGGCATTCCCCGGTAGAGGCGCCTCAGACAGTAAGCAATAAACTTACTCCTCCCCAAAGAGGGGAGGCAAAGCCTGGGAGGGTGCACCTCCTAGAACTGCACAGGACCGGAAACCCCAATAGACCGGCGTAAATCCAGACCCAAAGGCCCGGGCGATACCGGTTTATTAGGTGGGGTAAAAAACCCTGGTGGGACGCTAATTTTAACAGTTCCAGATAATTTGCTGTACGAAAAGTTTGGGGCTTGTTTTCTTCTTTTTTTTTTTAAAGTCTCAGAGAGTCTTTTAAAGGAAAAGATTTTTTAAAAACTAGAGGTTTCTTTTATTAACTTTTAGGGGTAAAGATTTATGACCCAGATAGGTTAAAAAAAATAAAAGAATTTGTAAATTTCTACAGGTGATATTTATCAAAATATACGGACCTGACTGAACCGTTTGCAGATTTAAGAAAAAAGAATGTTGAATTCATCTGGTCAGAGGTACAACAGAAAGTTTTTGAGGTACAACAGAAAGATTGAAATTAATTATGGAAAAGAAACCAATAGTAAAAATGTTTGATCCCCAAAAGGACAATATGTCAACTACAGATGCAAGCGAAAATTTGATATCTAGGATATCATCATATGAAGAACATCCAATAACGTATCAAGAAGACTAACAAACACTGCATTTAATTATTCAAATATAGAGATGGAAGCGTTGGCCATTGTATGGACAACGACTAAAGGCCGACAATTTTTAATTGAAAAAAAATTTCTTTTGAAAATTAAGCATACGCCATTAGAGCTTATATTTAACCCAAGAAAAGAATTACCCAAAGTCACACCATCGAGAATACTAAGATGGGCAATAAGATTAATGACATTTTAATTTGATATCAAATATTAATAAGATTAATGACATTTTAATTTGATATCAAATATTAATAAGATTAATGAAATTTTAATTTGATATCAAATATTAATAAGATTAATGACATTTTAATTTGATATCAAATATTAATAAGATTAATGACATTTTAATTTGATATCAAATATTAATAAGATTAATGACATTTTAATTTGATATCAAATATTAATAAGATTAATGACATTTTAATTTGATATCAAATATTAATAAGATTAATGACATTTTAATTTGATATCAAATATTAATAAGATTAATGACATTTTAATTTGATATCAAATATTAATAAGATTAATGACATTTTAATTTGATATCAAATATTAATAAGATTAATGACATTTTAATTTGATATCAAATATTAATAAGATTAATGACATTTTAATTTGATATCAAATATTAATAAGATTAATGACATTTTAATTTGATATCAAATATTAATAAGATTAATGACATTTTAATTTGATATCAAATATTAATAAGATTAATGACATTTTAATTTGATATCAAATATTAATAAGATTAATGACATTTTAATTTGATATCAAATATTAATAAGATTAATGACATTTTAATTTGATATCAAATATTAATAAGATTAATGACATTTTAATTTGATATCAAATATTAATAAGATTAATGACATTTTAATTTGATATCAAATATTAATAAGATTAATGACATTTTAATTTGATATCAAATATTAATAAGATTAATGACATTTTAATTTGATATCAAATATTAATAAGATTAATGACATTTTAATTTGATATCAAATATTAATAAGATTAATGACATTTTAATTTGATATCAAATATTAATAAGATTAATGACATTTTAATTTGATATCAAATATTAATAAGATTAATGACATTTTAATTTGATATCAAATATTAATAAGATTAATGACATTTTAATTTGATATCAAATATTAATAAGATTAATGACATTTTAATTTGATATCAAATATTAATAAGATTAATGACATTTTAATTTGATATCAAATATTAATAAGATTAATGACATTTTAATTTGATATCAAATATTAATAAGATTAATGACATTTTAATTTGATATC
Source organism: Sepiola atlantica (assembly GCA_963556195.1). NCBI lineage: Eukaryota > Metazoa > Mollusca > Cephalopoda > Sepiida > Sepiolidae > Sepiola > Sepiola atlantica. The sequence goes on from OY744550.1 coordinate 24,519,769, forward strand.
AAATATTAATAAGATTAATGACATTTTAATTTGATATCAAATATTAATAAGATTAATGACATTTTAATTTGATATCAAATATTAATAAGATTAATGACATTTTAATTTGATATCAAATATTAATAAGATTAATGACATTTTAATTTGATATCAAATATTAATAAGATTAATGACATTTTAATTTGATATCAAATATTAATAAGATTAATGACATTTTAATTTGATATCAAATATTAATAAGATTAATGAAATTTTAATTTGATATCAAATATTAATAAGATTAATGACATTTTAATTTGATATCAAATATTAATAAGATTAATGACATTTTAATTTGATATCAAATATTAATAAGATTAATGACATTTTAATTTGATATCAAATATTAATAAGATTAATGACATTTTAATTTGATATCAAATATTAATAAGATTAATGACATTTTAATTTGATATCAAATATTAATAAGATTAATGACATTTTAATTTGATATCAAATATTAATAAGATTAATGACATTTTAATTTGATATCAAATATTAATAAGATTAATGACATTTTAATTTGATATCAAATATTAATAAGATTAATGACATTTTAATTTGATATCAAATATTAATAAGATTAATGACATTTTAATTTGATATCAAATATTAATAAGATTAATGACATTTTAATTTGATATCAAATATTAATAAGATTAATGACATTTTAATTTGATATCAAATATTAATAAGATTAATGACATTTTAATTTGATATCAAATATTAATAAGATTAATGACATTTTAATTTGATATCAAATATTAATAAGATTAATGACATTTTAATTTGATATCAAATATTAATAAGATTAATGACATTTTAATTTGATATCAAATATTAATAAGATTAATGACATTTTAATTTGATATCAAATATTAATAAGATTAATGACATTTTAATTTGATATCAAATATTAATAAGATTAATGACATTTTAATTTGATATCAAATATTAATAAGATTAATGACATTTTAATTTGATATCAAATATTAATAAGATTAATGACATTTTAATTTGATATCAAATATTAATAAGATTAATGACATTTTAATTTGATATCAAATATTAATAAGATTAATGACATTTTAATTTGATATCAAATATTAATAAGATTAATGACATTTTAATTTGATATCAAATATTAATAAGATTAATGACATTTTAATTTGATATCAAATATTAATAAGATTAATGACATTTTAATTTGATATCAAATATTAATAAGATTAATGACATTTTAATTTGATATCAAATATTAATAAGATTAATGACATTTTAATTTGATATCAAATATTAATAAGATTAATGACATTTTAATTTGATATCAAATATTAATAAGATTAATGACATTTTAATTTGATATCAAATATTAATAAGATTAATGACATTTTAATTTGATATCAAATATTAATAAGATTAATGACATTTTAATTTGATATCAAATATTAATAAGATTAATGACATTTTAATTTGATATCAAATATTAATAAGATTAATGACATTTTAATTTGATATCAAATATTAATAAGATTAATGACATTTTAATTTGATATCAAATATTAATAAGATTAATGACATTTTAATTTGATATCAAATATTAATAAGATTAATGACATTTTAATTTGATATCAAATATTAATAAGATTAATGACATTTTAATTTGATATCAAATATTAATAAGATTAATGACATTTTAATTTGATATCAAATATTAATAAGATTAATGACATTTTAATTTGATATCAAATATTAATAAGATTAATGACATTTTAATTTGATATCAAATATTAATAAGATTAATGACATTTTAATTTGATATCAAATATTAATAAGATTAATGACATTTTAATTTGATATCAAATATTAATAAGATTAATGACATTTTAATTTGATATCAAATATTAATAAGATTAATGACATTTTAATTTGATATCAAATATTAATAAGATTAATGACATTTTAATTTGATATCAAATATTAATAAGATTAATGACATTTTAATTTGATATCAAATATTAATAAGATTAATGACATTTTAATTTGATATCAAATATTAATAAGATTAATGACATTTTAATTTGATATCAAATATTAATAAGATTAATGACATTTTAATTTGATATCAAATATTAATAAGATTAATGACATTTTAATTTGATATCAAATATTAATAAGATTAATGA
>OY744550.1:24526993-24694493 GCA_963556195.1 Sepiola atlantica
TTATTAGGTTTTTTTTTAATATACTAATTAGTCATCACAGACCAAGGCGAAAGGTCACTCGAAGATAAGAGAAAAAAAGATTAGTCAGTCTTTTTCGTCCAAGATGTGGACTGAGGTAGATGCACCTTTGGAAGGCTCGGGTGACTCCTTCTCTAACCTCCTCCCTCCCGAAAAACTTTCTGTAGGAGAAGAAAATTTGTAATGAGCATAAAACAGTTTCGATTATTCTCTGCAGAGAACTGTAAAAAAAATAAATAAATCAGTAAATCGAAAATGAGTATGTTGTTTTTTTTTAGTACTAATATGTAGACTGCTACTCGCTGTTGACGCTTATGTTACCACTACAGAGACAGATACAAGCGTCTGCTACTACTATGGAGAAGTGACATGACAAATGATACAATGTGGAGAAAGCAACGACAAGGGGCAAATGCGCGGGCCATTTGCTGAGTTACAAGATCCTTTCGCTATGTTATAGGGTTTTTTTGATTGTTTTTTTTTTGCTTTAATTTATCCGAAACAAGGAGACACATTGCCACTGAGACTTAAGGGACTACTGTGAATTAGGTGGCAGATGTATAGGGGACATCCTAAGTGGGGAGTTGTGTAGCCTGATGTCTGTTCACATTACATTTTAAATTTCTGCATATCGGTACAGTCAGGGAAACAGGAAGCAAGGAAGGAATTCCAAAGGCTAGCAGTTCGAGGAAACAAGCTATTAGAGTAGAAAGCTCTCTGGCATCTGGGGATCTCTACAGTGAATGGATGGGATCTAGCTGATTGTTTCGTTGGTCGGGTGTATTTACGTCGAGGCGGTACAAGAGCAGCAAGTTCGTCAAAGCACATTCTGTTGAAATATTTGTAAACCAAACACAGAGATGCAACATTGTGGCTTCTACTGGAGTTTTCTTGTTCGTCTCAGGTATTTTTTTCTAATTTTCTGTTGATTTGATTGTGTTCACTTCCAGAATACCCAGATATTTATAATTATCATGCTTGCCAAGTGCTCCTATAACCTCTCGATTAGGCAATTCTGTGACTTCTGTTATTTAAAGTTTTGCCTTCCTCTCAAGTAGTTCACACTTTTCTATTATGAGTTCAGTGTGCATGTCCTGACTCAATTTTCTGGTTAGTGCTTGTAGTTGTTCTTTGCAAATAGTTTAAGATTATTCATATACGTGAGGTGGTTTATTTTTTCCTTTATGTTGTTGAGTGATATCATGGCTATGATAAAAAGCAATGGAAATAGTCTCTCTGGAAATGCCTCTCTGTATTCTAATCTCAAGTCTCCTTGTTTCAATTGCGTTTTCCATAAAGTTGATAATTTTATCAGATATTTTGTACATCGTTAAGCATACAATTACCCATGTTTGCGGTATTATCTCATACGTTTTTTAGTAAATATAAAAGAGTTTATTACTGTAAATGAACAATCCGATATGTACTTACAAGTTGGGTAACTGACTTGTAATGTATACGGGAAATGCTCAACATTCAAATATAAAAAGGTTTATTGATGTAAGTGTACAATCCAATAGGTAGGTATAAGTTGGGTAACTGGCTTGTAATGTATACAGGGAATGGCATGTACAAATATAAAAAAGGGTGTATTACTGTAAGTGAACAATGCAATAAGTAGGTGCAAGTTGGGTAACTACTTGCAATGTATACTTGGAATTACCAACATACAAATATAAAAGGGGTTATTACTGAAAGTTAACAATGCAATAGTTAGATACAGGTTGGAAAACTGGCTTGTAATGTATAAGGGGAATGGCCAACATATAAATAACAAAGGGTTTATTACTGTAAGTGAACACTCCAATAGGTAGGTACAAGTTGAGTAACTGCTTGTAATGTATAAGGGGAATGGCCAGCATATAAATAACAAAGGGTTTATTACTGTAACTGGCTTGTACTGTATACAGGAAATGCTCAACATTCAAATATAAAATAGTTGTATTATTGTAAGTGAACAATGCAATAGGTAGTTACAAGTTGGGTAACTGGCTTGTAATGTATACGGGGAACTGCCCAGCTGTACTCGTATTTTCGGGGCTTGATTTACACTTATCTATGGGTCTGTCCTGTGCAGTTCTAGGAGGTCGACCCTCCCAGGCTTTGCCTCCCCTCTTTGGGGAGGAGTAAGTTTATTGCTTACTGCCTGAGGCGCCCCTACCGGGGAATGCCGACGGGGCTGCCCAGGCAATTTTTAATGGCCAGAGTGCTCACTTCTTGGGCGCTGGCTTTTCAAACCCCACTTTCCCGACCCGACCTTGGGTCACATCTTACTTGTGGGAGTAAGATAAAAACTGGCCTTGTGCCTAACTCCTGGAGAGGAGTAAATCAATACTCGTATTACTGTCATACTCTCTGAAACTAGTATCGTTGTCATTGATATACTTCTTGGGATAGTTCATTTTATAACGAAGGGGTGTCAGTACATACTCTACAACAACTTTTACAGTCTTGCTTAAGTAAATTTGCTAGAATTTGCAAGAACATGTTCAACAGATAAAAATAGACAAAAATGTCTATCATATTTAATGGAATATGCTTGAATGAGTGAATCTTTTGATAATTCAGTTGTCCAGAGAGGAATGCAGCTTCTGCCGATTTTATCGAAAAATTGTGGACGATACTAAGAATACAATTGTGAATAACTTAAGACTTCTACCCAGTCATTGCTGATTGAATGAGATTAAGCTAACCCTGTGGATTAAATAAAGGGTTTCGTTCGAAATTCTGTACAGATTCCTGAGTTTGAATGAAAGATTCCAGAGTTTGACAAGATACACCTGAAGAAAGTTGGAGGTTACATCGGCTGAATCGTTTCGAGAATAATATCCAAGAGCCCCGTGAGTCAGCCTGGTTGTTCCAACGCATCTCCCTGGCTATCGTTCGTGGCAACGCTATGTCAGTGACGGCGGCATCACTTCCGTTCTAATCGTCATCTGTTGACTCTTTCTTTCTCTGACAATTATTTCAAGCCTTATTGTTTGTTTGTTTTTTTTCTCATCTAACAGCACCACCCTCCCCATTATATATATATGTATATTAAAATGTTGAATTAAATTTGAAAAAAAATTTTTAAAAATAAATAAAAAAATTTTTTAAACTGAAATGAACTTAAATCAATAAATCAACACAAATCATGGTCGGGAAAGAGTTATGAAAACAGGAATACAAAATAGGTTGAGTCCGCCGACGTATATGTACTATGAAAATGGAATTGAGTCTGCGAGGATTTCAACGTCTAGGTACGAGCCCCGTGAGTCAGCCTGGTTGTTCTAATGCATCTCCCTGGCTATCGTTCGTGGCAACGCTATGTCAGTAACGGCGGCATCACTTCCGTTCTAATCATCATTTTGTGAACTTACCGTGAATTCGTAAATAAAAAATGGAAAGATAAAAAAAAAATAAAAAAAATAATAATAATAATAAAGTAAAAAAATAAATAAATAAATAAAAAAAAAATAATAATAATAAAGTAAAAAAAAAAAATTAAAAATTAAAAATTAAAAAAAATAATAATAAAGTAAAAAAAAAATAATAATAATAATAATAAAGTAAAAAAAAAAAATAATAATAATAATAATAATAATAATAATAAAGTAAAAAAAGAAAATAAATAAAAAATAAAAAAAATAATAATAAAGTAAAAAAAAATAAATAAAAATAATAATAATAAAGTAAAAAAAAAAAAAATAAAAAATAAAAAATAATAATAATAAAGTAAAAAAAAAAAAAAAAAAGGCATACTTCGATTTGCTGAAATTACCTTTTGACCCACAAACACATTAAATGAATTGTTCAAAATGTAACAAATATCCAAGAACAAGAACAGTTGTCCGAATAATCCGAACAATACAAAAAGCTGGTAGCACTCTGGATTAAGTAACCTGCCACATCGTTCAATTCTTCTATAAAATATTTAAATAATTCAATAAAAGGGATAAGATAGAAAGCTTGAAGGTATTAAACGGTGTTAAAACTCTTATGTGCTCCGGATGAGATGATATTGCTATTACTAATGAACTAACCGAAGACTTAAAGAAAAAAACATTTGAGGGAGAAAAAAACGTTATTAAGCAATTACAAGAAGAAATTCGTCCCTTAAATGTTGACATTAAGGGATTATGTACGAAGACACAGGGCTTTATAGAAAGGAGCGCAGTCCTTTTTTTCTGTAGCCAAAGAGTGAAGGACTCATTTTTTCTCCAGCAGTGGGGAGGCAAGTAAATAAAGACTTATTTGAAAATAACTTTAGAAATGTGTGGAATTTTTAACAGTTCATTTTAATGTGCAAATGGAATGAGGAAAAGGAATCGCTCCTGTTTTTTGTTTTTTTTAAGAGCGGGAGCAGCTCCCAAACTAGTGGAGCGGGTACGGTTCTGCGAAGGCTGAACTGAATTTGCCTTGCGTCCGAACAAAGGAATGAGTTTATTTTTTCGAACTAGTATCAATAACAGACTCGCTGATGATATAGGTCCATTCACAACACTAATGTTTTTGAAGAGATCGAAGCCAACGTCTTTTTTTGGCCAAGATCAAAGTGTAGTAACTGTTCCGATGGATACTGCACCCCATACTGGTATTGTTTTGGCCTTCGGGCCTTGATTTACGCCGGTCAATGGGTCTGTCCTGTGCAGTTCTGGGAGGTTAACCCCCTCCCAGGCTTTGCCTCCCCTCTTTGGGGAGGAGTAAGTTTATTGCTTACTGTCTGAGGCGCCCTGCCCAGGCAATTTTTAAGAAGACCTAAGTACTCTTCCTCTGGAGTGCAAATTCCCACTTTCCGACCTTGTGTCACATTCTACTTTGTGGGAAGTAGATAAATAGGTATTTTATTGCTATCTCCAAGCTGCAGTGTGCAATTTTCAGTTGGATTAATCTTTCTAAACTCGAGTTCAAAAATTTAATTGCACAATTCAATAATTGTACGAACTTTTTTATATATACTAATGGTTCACCACTTACTAAGGCCAAAAGCCATTCGAGGATAATGGGTTAATGATATTTTCAGTTGGATGATGGAGCAGTACTACGAAAGGATTGGGAACTATGATTTATTAACATGACGACTCGACAAACATTTGTTGACATTGGACTTTAAAACGACTATGTTGTAGTCTGTAAGGAAACATTCCTGCAGTAACGTGTTCCGTAGGTAGGGAGTTCTTGGAAAAAAACTATGTTCATGGAAGTCCTGTTTGATTTTAGGAATACAGAGGAAGAAAAAAGGATTCTTGGCAGCATTGGAAGCAAGATGAGTTCTTGCTGAAAACGTCTTAGAGGGAGAAGGGCAGAGTTTGAGGCTCAGTCGAGCATCTACCATGAAAATACTGATAAAATAGCGAAAGACTAGGAACATCTTTTCTGTGAGAAAGGGGTTGCAGGGAAGAGAAGATATCTTCTCCCACTAGATCGCAAAGTCGATTTTGTACTCTCTCTGAATGCAACGAACAGTGCTCTGAGTGCTCTGAGTGCCACCTCCCCAGATGTGGCAGCAGTGCTCCATCTTAGGACGTATCTGACTCTTATACAGGTAGAGGATTGCATTGTACCAACTCTATGAATTCTAGCAAATAGAAAAATAAACTCTTTTAAAGAGCTATTTTACAAATGCTGCGCACGGAGTGGTTTTTCATTTCACCTTCAATGATGACAATTACGAAGTAACAGTGTTGAAAGTAGCAGCGCAGTGAATATTGTTATTACGTATCAACTCTTAATTGAACAAAATCTTCAATCAGCAGTTTCTTTCAGCTAATCAGAGAATTCCAGTGAATGGTACAAACCCCCAAACACACAGCTTTCTTTCTCTTTTTACTCTTATTTTTCAGACAACACAAGTGCGTACGTCACAATCCAGCTCCCCATCCTTTGCACACACACACCCACACCCACCCACACACACACACACACACCAATTACTAAACGCACATGGCGCCAGCTGAAATGAACATACATAAACTCTCTCACTAAAAAACAAAGGCACACTAATATATGCGCACACACACACTTATATGTCTACTCTATTTACACACACATAAACAGATATGGCACCAGCCGAAATGAACATCCATACACTCTTTCAATAACAAAACATAGACACAGTAATATATATATGCCTATCCTATTTACAAATACATAAACACACATAGTGCCAGCTGAATTAAACATGCACATATTCTCTTACTAAAAAAACAAAGGCACGCTAATACATACTCACCTTTTGGCTAAGATCAAAGTGTAGTATCTGTTCCGATGGATACTGCACGCCTGTTCTGTGCAGTTCTAGGAGGTCCACCCTCCCAGGCTTCGCCTCCCCTCTTTGGGGAGGAGTAAGTTTATTGCTTACTGTCTGAGGCACCCCTACCGGGGAATGCCGACGGGGCTGCCCAGGCAATTTTTAAATGGCCAGAGTGCTCACCTCTCGAGTGCTGGCTTTTAACCCCACTTGCTCGACCCGATCTTGGGTCACATCTTACTTGTGGGAGTAAGATAAAACTGGCCTTGAGCCTAACTCCGCGAGGAGTAAATAAACATACTCACATATATCTTCCTGCCTATTCATTTACACACACGTAAACTCAAATGTGCATACTCAATTTCTTCTTACAGACAAAATCCCTATGTCTTTCTCCAGAACGTTCTCGGACTCTTTGAACTCTCAATCTTTACCACCCTTCATTTTTATTGTTTTAACAAGTTGTCGAATAAAATAAATTAATTTTAAATGGATAGACTTTGTCATTCTTTCATAATGTCTTATTCTCTTCAGCAGTCTCTATACTAACCAATGTATATGCTCCCCCTATTGCTTGCCAGGGAGAGTAACTTGGTGTGTGTGCACCATGGAGATGTCTCTGGAAGAGCTGTTATGTCTTGGACACGGCACTACACCAGCTCTCTGGACTAAACAATGGTTACATTTGTCTTAAACGAATGGGTTTATATTCTGTTGGGTATTTGGTCTCGATATACGGCGTCATTAATTCTCTCCAGAGAATCAACTATCTGGCTGAAACCATCAGCTGCAACTGAAGGCTTGTAATGAGGGAACAACACATTACTTTATATATCAAAAATATAATTTTATTATTTAAATGTCTATCATATTTGATGGAATATGCTTGAATGAATGAATCATTAGATAATTACTTAAGATGTCTACCCAGTCATGGCTGACGGAATAAGAGCAAGTAACACCAGTAGATTAAATAAAAGGCAAAAATTAACCAAGTAGAGATAACGTTCTCAAAAGAGTCCATTGTTTTTGAAAAATGTGACTGTTCAAATATACATAGTCTTGCATAATTATTTTTGCCGATGAACATATCTACCAGTGTAAAGTATGGGAAATGTGCTTTCCAACGTCTATCACTGTTCACTACTGAATTGCAAATGGCTGCCCCACAGTTTCTTATATAGTAATAAAGGGCAGATAACTCATGGTACTTGTTCCATGGGCAGATAACTCATGGTACTTGTTCCATGGGCAGATAACTCCTGTTTACTATTTCAACACGAGAGTAGATTACTCCTTCACCTATACAACCAGAACATTTGGTAGTAACGTGAGTGTGAAGACACGGTTTAGCTGTCTCTGGAGGTTCCGTCTCATTTTGTTCATGAAAAATTAGTGTGGGTGGAACACAGAGTTCCTGGGTGTCGTTGTCCAAAAATGCTCGTTTCAGTCGATCAACCGATACAGTCCGACAACGTCCAGTGTAAAAAAATTGTCATTTCGTGTGAGCACACGATATGGACTGGAATAAGATGGTGTGAGTGGGGCTTTCACCGAGTCTTTCCTTATAAACACATGGGTCCATGATGCAAGCTCCTTAGAAACAGCTGATTTGATGCTTTGATGCCGAGGTTTCATGAGTCGCAAACTGTTGAAGTAGCATCTGAGCCTGTTAACATCGTGTTCCGTATCAGCCGCAGGGGAATCTGAGGGGATGAATATATGACCAGGTTATGCTAACGGGGTTCCGTAAACTAGTTCAGCTGGAGAATATCCGAAATCTTCTTTAATAGCAGGAGAACAATAGGCACATACTTAATCCAACGTTGAGGATGCACGCAAAGTGGCTTTTAATTGCTGATGAAAGTGTTTGATCATTCCATTGCAAGCTTGGTGATAACTAATAGTTCCAGTATGCTTAATACCTTAATACCTAAGATTTTGGATAGTTCTTGGAATAGGCAGGATTCGAACTGCCTGCTGCAATCAGTGGTAACCATACCGTGAAATCCAGCCCGATGCACTACAGTTTCAGCGGAAATATCACTCAGTGGGATGGTGTCAGGCTATCGTAAAAAACGATCAATACAGGTTAGCAAGTAGGAGTAGCCTTGGTTGACTAGCCAAGGTCCAACCAAGTCAATTTGGATATAGTTAAATCGTGCATCAGGGGTACTGAAAGTTCCTAGTGAGGCTCGTATATGTTTGTGTACCTTTGATTTCTGGCAGGATAAACAGAAATGGGTTCAGACATATTCGGCCAGAATAATCTGGCTGAAATAAGTTTCACTGCGGCAGAAATTCCGTGCAAGGAAGAAAAGACAGTTTTGCGATGAGCTTCAGGAACTAAGGAGCAAGGTGACTTCAGCGAGGTCTTGCATAAGATTTTTCATCCGCTGTAGGGATGGGGATGCACTGGAAGTTACAAGTAGCAAACTCTGGGGCTGATAGATTTAAAACATCCAAAGAAAGCTTTTAGCTGGCAGTCATCAAGTGAAATAGGTTCATCTTTTTTTTGTTTTTACTATTCTTCAAAAGGTCACAGTGGGGGATGAACCGTATGTAATAGTTTAACAGTCCCAGAAAATGTTGTAGCTGGCGAAGAGAAGTTGGTGGTCGTAAATCCAGCAGAGCCTTAACCTTTTCAGGAAGAGGAAAAATTCCCTCTGAGCTTATGACATGACCCAAAAATACAAGACTTGTAGCATCAAAGATACACTTTGCAGAGTTTACCCTGACATGGTAACACTGTAAACTTTCAAAAAGAATACGAAGATGTATTAAATGTTCTTCTGGTGTATACAGAGTCTACTAAGTCACACACTACATAAAACGACATTAAAAATTGCTAGCTGCATTATATAAGCCGAATGGAATTGGTAAAAATGTGAACGCTCAGTCTTAGGAATATCAGCAGGATTAAACAGAATTTTGTGGTAAGTCTTTACCAGATCCAACTTAGAGAAAATCTTACAACTATACAAAGATGAAGCCAATCCTTGGAACGCTTTGGAACCATATGCAAAGGAAATGTCTAAGGACTATATGAGGGGCGAATAATACCCAGCTGGAGCATATGATTAAATTCATGCCTCGCCACTTTTAGCTTCTCCGAAGAGAGACAATAGAGAAAATGAAAATATAAGGCAGCAGTAATTTTAATGAAATGCATAGTAGAATGAGATGTTTATTTTAAAATTCATATTTGTTAAATCTGGAAAGAATTTAAAAATGAATCAAAAGAGTCTTCAGCGGAAGTCATAAAGAATACAAGACTAATAAGTGGACTAGAAGCTTTCCTACCAGGTAATGATAGCTTAGTATTAGAATCTACCAGTAAGTTAAAATGGTGTAGAAAATCAGAACCTAAGAGAGGATTGAGGAGATCTGTGACCATAAAGATCCACGTGAAATCTCTGCATAGTTGCAAGTCCAATGATCGAACAACTTGATCCTCGTAACTCTTGCTTCCCTTATTTTGCCATTTAGTCCTCACATTTTATGAGCGATGTTTCTGACAAAGGGGAAAGAATTGCTGGTTTCTGGGTCAAGAATCTATCCAAGACTTATCATCGGCAAGTTTTTGACCAAGTAGTATTTTTTTTTAGCTCCTTACATCAAATGGCTTCATGCCTTGTCTGGAACGATTTCCACAAAAAAATATAAAGAATACGGGGATGCGCAAGGGCTAGATGAGGGACAAATAATACCTAACTGGAGCATATGATTAAATTCATGCTTCACCACCTTTAATTTCTCCATAGAGAGACAACGAAGGCATGAAAAAAACAGGGGCAGCAGTAGTTTCAATCTAATGCACACTAGAATGAGCAGGCTTGCTTATTACAAAGTTCAAATTGGTTAAATTCAGAAAATAATTTAATAATGAACGATAAGGGTCTTCAGCAGAGGCTATAAAGAATACAGGACTAATAAGTGGATTAGAACCTTTTCTACCAGGTAATGATAGCTTAGTACTTTAATCTACTCGTCCGCGTCTATGCATATCCACCATAGTTGCATAGTTGCAAGTCCAATGATCGAGAAACTTGACCAAACATGGGTAGAGGAGAACGGTTTACAGTCTGAAATACAACCGTAGAGGCAGGATGTTTCTCTTTAAAAAAAACTTTAGGGGCCAAATGCTACATGCAGCATCCATATTAGCGAGTAAGTGATGCTGAGAAACGAAATCCTCTACGTAGAATGCATGACTGATAGGGAGGAAGTGTCAGGCTCACTTCTCCCGACTCCCATTTCCATGATTCTGTGAGACGAACGTACAGGGTTTGTTGCAATAGCAGGCCCAATCGATGAAGCACCTATGGTATATACAAAACTTGTGGGAATCAGTATTACAATGTGCTAGTGAAGATGATCTATTACAGTGCTGATGCAAAGATGACTTGGCTCTGGATAACTTCAATGCCTCTATTTCCCTGGTCAGTTGCTTGACAGCCTTTTGTGTAGCTGTATATGTGGGGCTAGGGGTCGATTCAGCAGCCCCGGTTGAATTTCTGCCACCAAGTTAGAATTTGTCACTGGAGGGTCTCCCCCTGTATAACCAATGACCTTGTTTGGCAAGAAAAGTAACTGTTTAACCGTCCCTGTCTGTAGGGTGAGTATGGCCTGTACGTTTGATGGTAATCAGGATACAAATAATTGTCTCAATAAGCCACTGTCAGCTAGCACGTCATCAGTAAGCTCCCACATACACCTAACGAGCTGGTTGGGAAACCGATCTCTGAGTAGCTCGTCATTCATGAGTGTTTGAAAACGGTGCTCCTCCGACAATGAAGTGAATCAAAGAGCTTCATTCTTCACACTCCTGGCTGTGGATCTGTAATAAGATCTTTAATGATAGCTGTTAAGGAGGCCGGTAATGTATTTAAATTCTTCGACTCTGAAGAAAAGAGGGTTACCAGGTTCCATTTAGAAGGACAAAGGTATTCTCTACAATTAAATCAACTTTATTTAACAGTTTCGTCAAACAGAATAAGAACCAGAAGGAGTTAGTAACATAAGAATATAAGACAGGTTGATTCGACCGGCGGGCATTGACTATAGAGAGAGAATTGAGTTCTGGAGTTTAATCTCGTCCTGCCACGCCATGGTGAGAGACGAGAAGAGGTTTTTAACATCTGGTCTCCACCTCGTCTGTCCAGGAACTGTTTTTATTTGTGCACCAAATAGTCTGGGTGAAAACGGGAAAAGGTGAGCATGCACACTGTGTTCCAAACACTCAAGGCATCGCTACACAACTGCTCTGATCGCCTGTGTATAACTACGTGAGTTTGGACATGCCAATGTTAGCTAGGTTTTTTTTTTTTTGCAGGAATCAATTTATTTTTTTTACCTTCCTCATTCCAATTATTATGGCATATCTTTATTTTCTTTTAATTTGGTTTGTTTTACGGTGTAGAGATTATTGGTGAGCTTGAGATGCTTCTTGAAGATATCCATTCTGTAGGAGCGCCTGTATTCATCTGAATAGGCTTGCTTGAAATGAAGAAGAAAATGGTCACCAGCTTCCATGTAAAAATGCCAACATCTTCTCTACAATTAAATCAACTTTATTTAATAGTTTCTTCAAACAGAATAAGAACCAGAAGGAGTTAGTAACACAAGAATATAAGACAGGTTGATTCGGTCGGCGGGCATTGACTATAGAAAGAGAATTGAGTTCTGGAGTTCAATCTCGTCCTGCAATGCTATTATGAGAGACAAGAAGAGATTTAAAGCATTTGGTTTCAGTGGCGTTTCTCCAGGAACTGTTCGTAAAAGGTGCCAAATAAGAAAGCCACATAGGCACACTGTGTTCCAAACGCTCACTTGAGTTCTGGAGTTCAATCTCGTCCCATAAATCTTAAATTTGTTTCTATGTCTGCATTTAAAGAGTAACTTGTTCCTTTGCTTATGTTATTATGTTCGTACATCAATATTTCTGATTTTCTTTTCTAAGCACAGGCTGCATCTCTGTTTGAAGCTTCTGAGGATGAGGATGTTAGATCTGCACAAAATCCTGTAATGCTATTCTGGTCTCAGCTGCGTATCTCCAGGAACTGTTCATAAAAGCCACCAAATAAGTCTAGGTGGAATGGCCAGAAAGTGCTATGCAAGTCTGGGCATGCACAATGGTACTAATTGTCTGTGTATCACTATGCGAGTTTGGACATGCCTGTGTTAACCAACCGAACCACATATGCAAGAGATAACATGTTTGTACAACAGAAAATAGATTCCAATCATATAACTGCTGCAACTCCATTCCAACATACTGGAATTGATTGCACAGGTTACATATAAGTGCAAAACGAAAGAAGATCTCACAAAATGTATGAATGTGACAGCTATTCCTGAATAGACAATTGTATTTGTTTCTATTAGAGTTTATTTTTGCTTTTTCAAATTGAATATGAATGGATAGATGTGTGTATATATATATATATATATATATATATATATATATATATATATATATATATATATATATATATATATATATTAATAATATTTATAAATAAATATTAATTATTTATTACCTACAGACATCGATGTTTCATGCTAACGCAATCTTCAGTGCAGGAAGTTAATTCTCAACGGTCTGCGGGCTTGAACTCCAATCACAAATCGCCACTGATTCACAGTCAAGAGTGCTAACCCCTCGGCCATAGGGAATTAGCTAATAATTAGGGAGGAATTTAACTTTGTAAATAGCGAGTCGGCGGCTAATTTTACACGAGCAGTTAAAGTGATCAACAAACTGTGTTTGGATCTTGCATGAAGCTATTTGTACTGCTTGTTATTAAACTCACTCATATATATATATATATATATATATATATATATATATATATATATATATATATATATATATATGCAAACATTGTTAAAAATAACAGAATTCGTCTGTTTAATTATACCTTTTCTTATTTTTTCAATTTTTCTGATAGTTATTTTTGTATTAAAATCAAAAAAATTAATAACAGTCCCATAGATTTCATGAACGTTTTCGATTCTTCGTTGAATCATTCTCAGGTGTCAAAAACAAATGAATAAAAAAGCTGGAGAAAGAAGAGAATTTTTATAAAGATGGCAGAGAAACGCACAGAGAAGGTTTTTCGTAATGTTCCAGGAAAGTCGTTGACGATTTAAATTCAGCAACGCTGGAGTGACATCACAGAATAAAAGCGCACTAGGTTAAGCATTTTAAAATGTTGCCACCGGTTTCATATGTAAGAAGAATATTTTTTTAAAAGACTGGGGAGAAACGCGCAGAGAATGTTTTTCATTGTTCCTAGAAAGTCGTTGACGATTTAAATTCAGTGACACTGGAGTGGCATCACAGAATAAAATCGCATTACGTTAAGCATTTTAAAATGTTGCCACTGGTTTCATACGTGATGTTATTAATTGTAGGTTGTTGTATTTTTATGTAGATAGCTTCCAGTATTTTTAATTTTTTTAATTGGTTTCGGAATGTATTATTTAAGTGTTATTAACTAGAATTTGTCTTAAATCAGAGGAAGGGCAGTTATGTTTTTGTAGACGTTGGTAAATTGAGCTAGAGTTTACAAGATGCATGGTGAGGCGGCGGGATAAGGTAGTGCTTGTAAAGCCAATGTAGCTATTAGCTTTATTATTATTATTATGGGAGTTACATTATCCCAAAGGGCATTTAAACTTATAAATAACATTGGTTCTTTCCAGTGGTTTTTGGGTTGTGGAGGAGTCGTTTTTTACTACAAGATTTTTAGTTTTAAATTTCTTATAGTAAATAATGTGTCGAATTTTATTATTATTGTCAATTGAAAATATGTATCTGTGTATATTATTTTTCATTGGACATTTATTAATTTTTTTGATTTTAATACAAAAACGACCATCAGAAAAATTGAAAAAATAAGAAAAGGTATAATTAAACAAGCAAATTCTGTTATTTTAAACAATGTTTGCATAAATGTAAAAATGCTGCTTAAAAACACAATGTATGTACATGTGTATGTATGTGTATGTGCATGTGTTGGTTTACTCTGTACTATTGCATTTGGTGATGAGTGCACAATTTCCGCATGTTGCAGTATATTGATTTGTATTTTTTTGTATTTTGTGTATTTGTATTTTCTTCTTGGGTTTTGTATTTACTTCCTGTTATTATTATGAAGAATAATAAATTTGGGAGTTGGGCAGAATAGTACCTTATATGTAAGTCTGTGCTCCTCTTTACAATTGCATACTTTTGTATTTGAAAATTATTAAATAAAGACGTTTTATAAAAAAATTTTTATTATTATTATTACTATTATTATTATTATTATTATTATTATTATTATTATTATTATTATTATTATTAGTAGTAGTAGTAGTAGTATTTCATAGTAGTCTCAACTTTTTAATGTTTTTAGTTTGAGTTTTCTTTTTTTGAACATCAAGTCAATTGTCTTGACTTTAGACATTCAAGCTATACCGTAACACGTTCCTAACAGGCAAGCCTTTTGCAGAATTGGAAAAGAAATTGCCTCATCAATCTGTTTACACCATTTACGGTGGCTGTCTGTCATGGTTCCAAGCGTTTCAATTACAATGGGAATCACCTTTACTTCTTTACATTTCCATAGTCTAACTAATTCCCATTTTAGATCTTGTTTTTTTTTTTTTTCGTGTTCTTTCTCCTGCACTCTGGTATTGAAGGGGCAGGCTATATCAATGATTAAGCAAGTTCTCTTGTTTTTGTTTAGAAAGATTAAGTCGGGTTTGGAATGTTCAAGAGCCTTATCAGTATGTATGTCCCAAAGAAGTTTGACATTGTCGTTCTCCTGTCCAACTTCTGTCTTATGCTCATACTACTTCTCATTGTAGTCTAATTCATAAAGTTTGCATATATTCCAGTGTAGTACCTGAGAGACTTTGTTGTGTCTCCATTTCTTATACTGATGTTGTGCTAGCATTGGACATTCAGATACAATATGCACTAAGGTTTCTTCCCTTTCATTACACAATCGGTGATTCTGCAATTGTGCCAATGTAATGTTTGATGGGCCTAGTGTGAGTGGCTTGTTCCTGGGCTGCCATTAAAGTGCTCTCGGTAGATCTTTTAAAATCACCCCTAACCAATCAGTTTCAGCTGGCATTATCTCTAAATGCAGTATTCTTAAAAAATACACCGTGTAGTTTCTTTCCAGATAATTTTAACCCTCTCTCTTGTAACCTTTGATTCTTTTTCACCCCAATTCTTAGTATTTCCTCTCTTTTCACTTCACGAAGAAGAATATCATTACTTTCAGAAATATATTTATATAGACAACCTTCTTCTATATTCACAACACCTTCAACACTAAGTAGACCTCGACCACCTTCCTTTCTAGGTAGATACAATCGATCTGCATCTCCTTTCTTTGCAAAAGTTCCATACATTGTAAATTATTATTATTATTATTATTATTATTATTATTATTATTATTATCATTATTATTATTATTATTATTATTATTATTATTATTATTATTATTATTATTTGTACTCCCTAGGAGTTCTCACACAAGTTACTGTCAGTGATTGCTCACCGACAACAACCAGTGGTGTTCCCTGGAGTCTGAGTAACAACAAGCCCCCCCCAGATTTCCAGTACTCTCCACCTCTTTTCGATCACCACCGCAAATGACGTTGCGATATCGCAACAGCTGCCTACCATTGATTTCTCGCTGACAACGACCATTGGTCTCCCCTGGGATTTGAGTGGCAATAAGCCTCTCCAACGTCCCAGCACTCTCTGCACTCTTCCAGTGGAGGTCTGATTAGTGCTGTTCCTCCTCGGTCTTCCTATGCTCCTTGACCCTCTACAACTATTTTGTGTTGTGTCAGCCGAGACCAGTGCCATTTGTTTGGGGGAGCGCCAGCTTATGACTGGTTACCATTTGTAGCTTATGCGGGTTGGTTTCCACATTCAAGAGTTTTCTGAAAGATTATAGCTGTTTTGATCATCTTCCATTTGAGTCCAATTTTTCCCAGTCTTTTCTTTAGGTTTTTCGGAACTGTTCCTAGTGCTTCTACGATTATTGGTATTATATTTACTTTCTTCATGCTCCATATTCCTTTCAGTTCTCTGGCAAGTTCCGTGTATTTGCTTCGTTTTTCCATCTCTTTGATCTTCACTCTGTGGTCTGCTGGAACGGCGAAGTCTACGATTTTGCAAGATTTTTCCTTCTTGTTGATTATTATAACATCCGGTCTCCTTGTTTGTATGGGCTTATCTGTTTGTATATCCATATCCCAGAGGATTTTGTGTTTTTCGTTTTCCAGTACTGTTTCTGGTTCATGTTTGTTCTATTTGTCTGAGTATTCGAAATTCAATTGTTTGCACAGTTCTCAGTGTACTGCTTTCCCCGCACAGTCATGTCTGTTCTTGTATTCTTTTTGGGCTAGTTTACTGCATTCACTTATTATATGTTTTACTGTTTTGTCTCTTTGTCCACACAGTCTGAATTTACTGTTTTCCTGGGTTTTATCTATTTTAGCTTTAATGTAGTTTGTCCTAATCGCAGTGTTCTATCTGTGTAGCCATCAGTAAATATTCTCTGTTCAAGTGTCCTTTTTCTTAGCCATGCCCAGCTATTTTCGTTGGTTTCTTCTCTTGTCAGTCTTATGAAGCGTCCACGTAGTTGTTTTTCTTCTCACTTTTCTTTTCTTGTCGTTTTGTTTCTGGTTTCGGTGCTTACTGAGTTGCTTGTTGGAACGGTGTCTCTTGCTGCGGTAGTTAGCCTTTCCGTGTTCTGAGTTATGTATTTCTCCTGCTCTTTTTTGTGTTGTCCACACAATCTTCTATACTTACCAGTCTTCTTCCCCCATTCGTTTCTTTTCACGTAGAGTCTTTCCATATCGTCTTTTGGGTGTAGTGCATTGTGCCTGGTCAGTAATTTTCTAGTTCTCTGATCAAGGTGCCTGAGTTCTTCTTTAGTCCAGCCTATGAATAATCTAGAGTATCTTATTAGTGATACTGTCCAGGTATTTATTCCTTTTACTAGATTCCTGCCATATAATTTTGTTTCTAAGAGTTTTCTTGTTCTTCGTAAATGTTATTTTCCCATTATTATTATTATTATTATTATTATTATTATTATTATTATTATTATTATTATTATTATTATTATTATTATTATTATTATTATTATAATACTTCACTGGAGCCTTGAATCGGTTTTGTAATATTTATTGTGCACCTATCCACATACAGAGTGATAATTAAATACAGCTTTAGATAGTGATGTAATTAAGTGTCGCATCAACAGCAATACATACACAGACTGTAATTAAGCATATAAGAACGAGTGTACTTTGGATGACTATATAAGGCCCCTTTTCTTGAATCAATGTGATGTTTCCTGCTTCTTCTTAGCGTAATGCAAAGCTCTTTGTAAATAAACAAATTGGGCACAGTGAAGCGGAGGTCAATGTTTATATAAAAAGACATTGTAGATATCATTTATGAGTGCTAATTCCGTAACCTAATGGTAAGAGCTGCCGACTATCAACTAGATGGTTGAAGGTTCGATCCCTGGCTTGAAAGTGGTGCTAGTCTAGCCGCACTGAAGAGCTGTGATACAGTGAAACACTCTGTCTGTGGATATCGCCTGCTGTTTCCTAGCGTAATGCAAAGCTCTTTGTTAATAAATATATATGCTTGAAAGCTTAATTCATGGCATGATGTTTCTACATATATGTTGATTTTTCACAAACTTCTGGCTTTTAGATCGTTTCCTGAACTTGATTGGATTCCAATATCCTCCATTACATAACACCATATTCCAATTGGATTTCTTCAACAATTACATGGATACAATTGACTTTCTTCTCATTATTTGGTCTATTTTTGCTTTAAGCATATCGTAAACTTTTGGTGCTAATTTTCAAATTAATACTTACCGATGATTAGTAATTTATTGTTTTTTTCGCTTCTGAGGATAAGAGTAATTCTTTGAAAATCCATGGATTAAAGGTCATTATATTATATCTTTGTTTAAACACCTGATAATACATGTGTAAAGTATGTAACTTTACTTTTTTCATTATTCCATCATTTTGCAAAAGGTCTATAATTGCATGTATATATATTCTCGTGTGTGTGAGAATGTGATAAGAACAATAATGGGATTATACAAAACGATTCAAAAAATTCTATATGTTCTCAAAGGGTATTTATATATGTATACATAAGGGGTGTATAAAGCATGTATTATAAAATATAACATTTTTAAATGGAGGAGGGATGTCTTGAGAGTGAAAAGGTAGACGTGAAATATATATTTTATTTTAAAGTGAAAAGACAGTAAACATTTTTATTTTTGTCAATAAAAAACAGGAACGTAATTCTTCTTTGAAAAATGTGTTCGTAAAATGAAAGAAAACAACGAATATGAGTTTACCGTTAATTTGGGTAGAATGGGCTCAAAAGATGTCTCTCAAACCCGGGAATCTGAAAACAGGTATTTTCACTCTTCCATCATAGATGCAGACATGGACGGCGCCCCCCCCCCCCCACTTTACGGTCATCAATAATGAAGTTATATATGCATGTGTTTAACCGCCCCCCCCACTTTTTAGGAGAGCCCCCCCCCTCCCACACACACACTTTTATAACTGTGTCGCCGGTCCTGGCAGATAATGTAGTTATAGGTGCTAATATTCACATAAAGTATAAGACTATACTTTCCTATGATAACTTTCACAGATAACATAAATTGGAATAACTACATAGAAGACATTGCCAAGACTGCTGCAAAGAAGATGGGCTCCCTCTACCGTACCAGTAAACTTCTCACACCTGACATTATCCTATATCTCTACAAAGCCACCATCCGCCCATGCATAGAGTATTGTCGCCACATTTGGGCTGGGGCATCATCCACTAGTCTCTCCCTCTTAGACAAGGTTAAAAAAAGAGTCGCCAACTTGATAGGTCCCTCACTATCCACCAAGCGCCAATCCCTGTCCCATCGCCGCAATGTTGCTTCCTTGTGCCTGTTTTACAAGTACTTCAATGGATTGTGCTCTGATGAGCTTGTTGCTCTGGTACCCCCACAACGTAAATTTACTAGACCAACTCGATAATCTGCCAAATCCCATCCATTCTCTGTGGAGGTCCTCAGATGCCGAATAGCTTTCTACTCCAAAAGCTTCTTTCCTCGTGCTGCTGGACTCAGGAACTCCCTCCCTGCTCCCTGTTTTCCTGACGGTACTGACATGCAGAAATTTAAAACTAATGTAAACAGACATCTTGCTGTGCAGCTCCCAATTTAGGTTGACCCCCCCCCCTCCACATACACACACACACACACTTTCACCCTTTTTCTCAGTAGCCCCTTACATCTACAGTGGCGGCCTGCCTTGTTTGGGGTGAACTATGTTAAAAAAAAAAAAAAATCTGTATAAAAAAAAAGGATCGCTAAAGATAGGAAAACAAGGCTCTTTTATAAACAATTCCTATAAATTTATTTATCTGGCATACACAGTTGAGTGTAGGTTGCCAGAAGTTACAACAATGAATTGAAAGGAATTAAAGTTAATAAATGGCGGCTGTCAAAAGTCTTTTCTTGGGGCAATATATATTCAAGTGAAGACAAGACTTTATTGAACTCTCCTGTACAGCAGACACATCGGCAACAGTCATGATATCACTAAGTGCTATGACTAACAAGCTTAATTGTTTGGGCCAGAGTTATCTCCCTTGGGTATATATTGTCGGTACCAACACAAAAAGGCAATATTTTTAAAAATCTTATTCTACCTATAAGAGCTAATCTTCACGTAAATTATTAGACTGTCTCCTGTAATAATCTATAAAAAAAAAAAAGGATCGCTAAAAATAGGAAAACAAGGCCTTTCTATAACCAACAATTTAGGCAAATTTATTTGGTACTTGTGCATGATGACAACAAAATAGCAACAAACAAAATTTCCTTTCTTATTTCTAGAGGAGTGAATAGAAAAGGGAGATAATTCGAATTATTTTGAGCGTCTTAAATTTTTTTCTTAATTTTCCGAAAATGGACGTCAATGCGTTAAATCTGGAAGACATTTAGTTGATTTTTTGCAAGCGCACAGACTAGTTTCTTAATGTATTTTATTACAGAAATACTGTTTTTAGATGTTTTTTCTGACAAAATCTCATGCTTCTCTATCTGTGTTACGGTATGGCAGGAGAGAGTGTTTATGTTCTTCTTCGTGGCTGCCTGGAAGCTCTGTAACTGCTCTGTGAATCCCTAAAGTTCTCCGGATGGAATCCTTAAAAGATCCGGTCGTGTAGTAACACTCTAGAGCAGGGGCGGGCAACCTCCGGCCCGCGAAGGCTTAGCGTTCGGCCTGCCACCCTGTTATGCTTTGCTATTGCAATTAGCCCCACGGACCTCCCAGTAAAACTCATATCATTTTGTGACATAGATGTAAAAGTAGGTTTCAATTAAGATTTACAGTGGGATAAAAATGTATAAATATCAGCGAGCGATGATGAATTTATATTTCATTTTTCTTTAACTATTAATTTCAAATCCTTGGCCTGAGATAAAAATAAAAAAAGAGAAAGAGAGAGGCAAAAAGGAAACGAGAGATGAGGAAAGGGCATGAAACAGAGACTCTATGTGAGGTGTGTCAAAACGAATGCTGGATCAACTTGCTACTTTCCCTGTCATTATTTTTTATGATTCCAAAATGGCTCTTCGTCGGCGCCTTTTATAACATCACATACAGAAGTCTCCTGAGAAAAAATATCAGATTTGTAGAGTGTTCAATGCAATTTTTGTACAATTTATTCATGTAAACAAAATATAGTAATTCTGAGGTTTTTTTTTTCACTCCGGCCCGCGATCTCCTTCCAAAAGTCTCATCTGGCCCTCACTCTGAAAAGGTTGCCCGCTCCTGCTCTAGAGTCTGATTGTTCATCGTGTGACCAAACAATGTCACAGGAGCTGATCTCCATCAGAGGAAAAAAATGTCAATGTTTATGACTACTACGGGTTTGGTTTGCATGTGGTCATAGTGCCATTTGCTTTCCAAGATATGCAGCAATAAATGACATCATCGGCTAGGTTACTCTTCCTGACTGTGGTGATGGAAAGCGACCAAATACGATTACCATTTTTCCTTTTTAATTGATTTAGGCTGCTCCCCATGGCGACACATTTTCAACTAACAATTTGGTCATGTCCTCCATTGGGTTGCGGTCTGTTACTCAAAATATAGATATGTAAAATTAATACTATCTACTACGGACAGACTTTCTTTTTTACTCTAGTGAAAATGGAGACCTCTGGTGTTGTTGACCCTCTCTCAATTGCGCTCCTTCATAAGTTTGGTGGATTACATCAAACAGAATTTCCATGAACAGAGTTTCTTTCCAAGAACACATTACCATCGGACTTCTTCCTTGATGGCTACAACATGGTCGTCTTCAAATCCAATGTCAACAAATACTTGTGATAAATTGTCCTCATAAGCAATCAAAATTTGTTAATTCACTTCATCGTTTTCAATTATCTAATAAGAGTCTTCATCAACTGAAAATCTATGGCGGGTGTTATGAACAAAGGATTAACCACAGTGGCGAAGGATTTCTGGACAAATGGTTATGAGAGAATGAATCCCCCGACCAAAGGTTGTGAGAGAATGCCTTTGTAGCAGCATGTCATCCCACTGTTCTGGACGTGGCCCGATCACGTGTGGATTGGTCGAAGTAGCCGGACCACGTGTGGATTAAATTAATAGGTTTAGACAAAAAAGGGAAAAGAAAGAAAACATTATTATTATTATTATTATTATTATTATTATTATTATTATTATTATTATTATTATTATTATTATTATTATTATTATTATTATCTAAAACTTATATTAGAAAGAAAGCGAAGAAATAAGAAAGCTAACACAACATAAGAATGATCTTTTATAAAATTAATAATTACGAGGAAAACATTTATATTAAACGAAAACAATTTATTTAACTAAGACATTTGTAGAGTTCGTCAGTTCATATGTGTAAGGTGTATATGCGATGCGTGTTTGCTGTATTTTTGTGTGGCCACTGAAATGATGTGTGTTTGAAGAAATACATAGTTTCTCATTCGAATTTAAAGAGATTACCTTTTTGCCTCCCCCACCTGCTCGGTCGAGCCGGTGGGTGGGTGGGGGGGCGTCGACGATCTCCTCTGTGTGCGTTCGCCCAGAACACGAAAGGAAAAAGAGAAAGAAAGGAAGTGCGTGCCTTCTTTTATAGACACTCAAACCACGCGTGGTCAAGCTGATCTGTTGGTCCCTGATTGGCAATGTGATTTCACGAGATAAGCTCCTCTTCTCTACCTCTGAGACGAAGAAGGGCTGAGTCAACAAAGAGAGAAAGGGCGCATATATATCCCCATAGTTGTGGCGTCGGCCACAAATCTATCCATCTCTTTAACCTTTATCCTCAAGTGGCTTTTAGCCTTGATAAGTGGTGACTCATTAGTAAAAAAAAAAAAAAAGGATGTGCCTCATGAAATGAAGTAGCTTTTGCAGTGTTTCACTGGTGGTGATGTGGAGTACTAACTTTATTACTAGGTGTACCTATCCGGCGTTGCCCGGGATGCATTTCTTGTGAAGACGTGGAGCAATCTGAATTATGATCTTCTCTCCACGTTGTTCAGAAGCTCTGTTAATGGAATCGATGCCCTTTCTGGCTGACGATAAATGTTTCTTCATTACTGGACAGTTCATTGTTGCAAATATCACACTTGTCAGCATCCATAAGTATCGGTACTTCACTTTGGCCAACCTGAAATTAGAATATGACAGAATATTAAGCTCCTGCAGTAATACATCAAAAGAGACAAAAATAAGACATAAGAAGTTATAATTATATTTAACTTTATGAAAACTGTTGGTTTTATCCAATTTCACATTGCTACATTTGGTATTTTTGAAGATGAATTTACAGAAATTGAGTTGAGAGAGGGATAGACTAGAATCGGCGGCAATCTTTAAAGATTGCGCCCGTTGATTCCTTTCTGCAAGGCTAATTTTGGTAAACATTTTTTATCTGAAAGAAAGATTATTCATGCCAATATCCAAGTTAAAAACTTTTGTTAGCAATTTGTTTGAGGTTCAGGCTAAAAATCAGCTAGATTGACTGAACTATTATCCTCCAGTGGATTTTAGCCTTGATAAGTGGTCACTCATCATTCCATTTTTACTGTAGAGAAAAAGATTTTTACTTTTTAAAAATTATGACC
The DNA here is from genome assembly GCA_963556195.1 of Sepiola atlantica. Lineage (NCBI taxonomy): Eukaryota > Metazoa > Mollusca > Cephalopoda > Sepiida > Sepiolidae > Sepiola > Sepiola atlantica. The sequence goes on from OY744550.1 coordinate 24,550,496, forward strand.
GGAGAGAGAGTCCATTGATTGCGGCTTGCTGTCGTGAATTTGGAATAGTGGCACGCTGACTACAAATGCAAATGTTTTTCTAGAGTGCTAAAGCTGTTATTGAGCAGACGACAACGACGGAGATAAGAGAAGATGTTAACCTCATAATTTTGGCTGCCACCTCGCCACTGCGATTACAGAAATTCGACCAGCTGATTCTGCCAACGAAGTGGATGCACTTTTGGAATTGAAGTACACCCCAGCTACGCTACACTGACACACAATCATTATTATATTAGTAGATGTGTAGAATAGAAAGACAAAGTCTCATTCTAACATTTAAAACAACTTTATATCGGCCATCTTCGTTAACATGTGAATAAAAAAAGAATGAAAGGATAGACAAAGAATGACCATTGACTCCTCCCTCCCCTCAATACACATACTCCCCACATTTTGAGGGCCTTGTGCCTAATTTGTAAATGAATTGTAATTTTTATTTTTCATTTGCAAATAAATAATTCAAAGTATAGTATCTGTTCTATCCTTGATTAGAGGAAGAGAAATCCTTCTAGACTGAGACATTTTTGTTTTGTTCCTAAAGCAGAATGCCTTTTTTGGGAGAAACTGGATTTTCTCAATATTAAAAACTAACCTTATGTCTAACTTTTCCTTCATAGGGAGGTAAGTAAATAGGGACTTGTAGAATAATAAGACAAAGTCTCATTCTAACATTTAAAACAACTTTATTCGTCGTCCTCACTAACATAAAAGGAGAATGAAAGAGAAGGGTGTTAGTGAATGAATACGTCCATGAGTATGGATGAAGACAAAAGGTTAGAAAGTCCACATAGTGTTAAATAAATGTCCTGTTAGTAGGGAAGAGAGACGAGTTCATATATGAAGGATAGGATGAATGTCCTGTTTGTAAGGAAAGGAAAAGAGTTCATATATGAGAACGTGTTTACGTACACAGGTGTTGAAGTTAGGTCATGTCTATGTGTGTATGTAACCATATGTGAGTGTGTTTACATTAAAGCCCCGTGTGTGCGGCTGAAACCATGTTGGACTCTTAGGTATTGTCGATGCCAGTGAGTTTGGCGGGCAGGTTGCAGTCCAAGAGAAGTTTTGTGATCGGTCCGAGCCATGTAGATGAGTTGTTGTCCATCCCGTCTCGTGAGTAAGAAAGAGGAAGTAAACAGTGAACTATCCATTTCATAATATGCCATCATGTGTTCAGCTATAATGAGAGATGGCCCCTGATTGTGAAAGCCAGAAAATGCTTGTACAAATCAGCGCTGAGCTAAGAAATTAAGCATAAATTCAAAATCGTTAACCACAAGCTGTCGCTACTGCTGCTGCTGTTGTTGTAGTCGTTTGTAGTCGCTTCTGCTACAGATGTAGTTCGTGATCATTATTATGAAAAAATGATGTACAGCCTTCATGAATGTATTTTAATCTACACTGTTCTTCCTGTTTATACTGTAGCAGTTACCTCCTCCTTTCAAAACATAACTGCACCGGTGGCCGTTAGGTGTCACTTTTTCACTGACAGGTGGCGCTGAAAAGCGACACCAGAGTTATCTGCCCTTCTGATTATAAAAACCGGTGTAAACGGAAAATCACTCTCTTCTCTATTCAACTGGCCTCGCTGAACGATGCTAGACACCAGCGCTCCGTCAACACGTGTTCAACAACGATAAGAGTTCTCAACTCATTTTCTTTGTATACGGCTTTCAAGGACTTTTCCCACCCTTGTAGCAGTTACCTCCTCCTTTCAAAACATAACTGCACCGGTTGACCGTTAGGTGTCGCTTTTTCAGTGCCACCTGTCGGTGAAGCGACACCTAACGACCAACCGGTGCAGTTATGTTTTGAAAGGAGGAGGTAACTGCTACAATACTTAATGAGCTGAAGTAATCGCCATTGAAGAAAATGTAGGAAAATCAGTAAAATTTAAATCTTGTAGCTTTGTTTCTTTGTGGAAGGGATGCACACAATTTCACTGGGGTGCTTTGTAAAGTTACTTGGCACTAATTGCCTGTCCTTCTAATTGCCACGTTGTAAGTGGTCGGCTCAATGCATAGTGACGTCTCTCTCCCTCTCTCTTCCTCTTCTTTTCCGTCGTTGTTAAGTCATTATCATAGTCTCAATGAAGCTATAGCAGTAAAATTTGTCTGTCTTCCTCATTCCCTTGGTTTCTTAATTAAAAAAGAACGCCAATGGTATCTTTGTTGTATTATAAGTGTGGTGTTAGTTATGTTTGTGAACCGATCACCAGCATGCCTAAAAGTGTCTTTGCATTAAAAAACTCAAAGATGTTGTCAATTAACTATTTCTAAATAACTGCTTTGATTAAATAATTAATATTTTAAATAAACGTTTAACTTTATATGGGTGTTTATTTACTGTTTATTTACTTCTGTAATGTTCATATATATATATATATATATATATATATATATATATATATATATATATATATATATATATATATATATATATATATATAAAAGAGTATGATAGTTTCCTTTAATAGTATTCATATTACTAATTCATAACACGATGATCTTTTTCCTTGTTTTATTTTTTACTTTCCTCTTTCTTGCTTGCCTTAAGCCGAAGTTGGGGAGGGGCTTGTCGGCAAATTGTTATTTTCTCTCTCGTACCGAGTGGAGGGAAAAAAGACAAAATATACACGAGAGGCCAGTAACCCCCTTCCTCAGTGCTTTTTCTTAATAATGAAAGGGAAACCTATCTTTAATTTCCTGCATTCTCTGGGAGGTGCCGTGTAAACTTATTATATCTACATATATACATATATGCATATATACATGATAGGCTCTGAAATGCCCGACTAGTACACGGGCGGAGGCTATCTCATCTTGGTGTGATGGACCCATAGACCTTGTCAAGTCATCTATCTAGGAGAAGAAAACTCTGATAAAAAACCATGCCACTGACCACTCACGTCTTGGCAACAAACCGTGGAGGAGGGAGGCCTCCTAGTCTTGATCGACAACCTTCCTAGAGCTAAAGTCTCGAACAAAATATCCGGTTTGCAAACCTATAATTGCTTAAGGAGTAGATGGGCTCTGTCTATCGCCCAGCTTTTGCACTCCTTCTCTGTCTATTAGCCAGGTGCAGAGGTGCTAATGCTGGAACGTCTCAAAGACATCCAGTGTTTGGCCTTGTTTCCTGACTAGGATAATGAACGCTGTCTCTCTTTCTCTCTATCTGGGCAACTTGGGGAAATTTTTTTGTCACTAAGTCTAACATGACTAGTCTGGGTCGCTCTTGTTCCGACAGGTTGAGGGTACAGGTTAGACAGCTTGTCTGGCTGCTGTTTCCGACTGGTAGTGCAGGAGCCCTAACTCTTAGGTAGCACTAAAAGCGCCTGCTCCATCATCAGTTGTATAATATCGTGGGTAACTGTACGTGCCATGTCACACATGGAAAGGGACCCTACAGTTATCCCCAGTGGGCTTTCATGAAGCTACAACCCCCATGGACCAAGTCAGGACTAATGGACTGGTTGTGTGAGATTATTGGCATCAAACAAGCAACCACTTTCCCCTCCCTACTCTATCTCAAAACAAATATGGCATTACAAAGTAAAAAATAAAACCTAAACATCCACCAAAAGACATCTTTGTCTTTGCCCTTGAGGCTAGCATTCACAAATATCCGGAGACTTAGAACCAACATCAACGACGTAGAAACCTTTCTCCTGACAAACTTCCTGGATATCCTAGCATTAAGTGAAACAAACCTTCAATCCTCAATCTTCTCTCGCCACTTTGATGTGACTTATTAACTCCCACTCTACTGTAAAGACTCTGACAAACATATGCACGGGCTAGGAGTTTATGTTCAGAACACCCTTCCCTTGACTAGAGAACATAAGCTAGAATCAGATGATCAAACCTACATGTGCTTTAGACTGACTCTGCAGCACAGTGTTAGTTACTTATATTTCTTATACCGTTCTCCTTCAACCCAGGACTGTACCCTCCTTAACTCTGTCTCTGAAAGCATAGATACAAATACATTGACTCAAATGCCAAAATTCATACATTTGGAAATTTTAATGAATGGCTGCGTTCTCCAGTTTTACTGATGCAGCTGTTAACTTTACGTATAATTTCTTCTTAGAAGCCTCACTTCTTGACCTGTTCTTGACCCCACTACCCGAGGCTTGTGTGACGAATTCCCATAGCCTGCTCGGGAATGCTGATCACATTGTGGTAATGATTGATATCACCCTAAAAACACATCAAAAAGCTGATGAGCCATTGCTAAAAACGACGAGATACTATGAGAAGGCTGATTTTGAATCCATCAGAGATCACATCAGCGATGCCCCATGGAGTGAAACCTTCTTACTCCCTGCTGATCAGTGCACAAATAAGTTAACCGAATGGCTCAAAACCGGCATTGAAGCATATGTCTCCATGCGAAAATTCTTTAACAAACCCCACTCTCTTCAATGGTTCACCTCGGAATGTGCAGCTGCTATTGCTAAGAGGCAGCAAGCATTCCAACAATTCGGCCGCCATAAGTCACCTGCGAATAGACAGAAATTTATAGAGTCAAGAAATAATTGTAAAGTAGTGATAGATGAAGCAAAGAGAAGGTATACAGAGATAATCAGAAAACGCATTCAGTCACAGAAACTAGGTACTCGCAATTTCTGGAAAGTCTACAATAGTGTGGTGAACAAGGGACAATCAACAATTACCACAATGATGTTGTTTGCACAGCAACTGATAAGGCTGAACTACCTGCCCAGCGTTTCGCCTTAAACTCCACTTTGGACTCAGCAAACCATCCCCTCCCTAAATTCCCATTGCGGACCGAAGCCACACTTGAAAACCTGGTCATTATTCTAACTCAGGTCAGGGACATCATAAAAAACCTTGACACTTCCAAAGCGTGTGAGCTTATCTTATACCAGTGATAGTAATAAAGAAATGCTCTGCTGAACGGGCTCCTGTCCTCTCCAAACTATGCAACAAATGCCTTACTGAATCTTGCTTCCCTGGTAGCTGGAAAATTGCCTCTGTGGTACCAGTCTTCAAGAATTCTGGAGATAGAACTGATCCTCAGAATTATCGTCCCATCCGTCTACTCCCGATCTTTGCTAAAATCTTTGAATCCTTAATCAATCTAGCGATAGTCCGGCCCCTCGTTAATGCTAAACTTCTTTCTGACCATCAGTATGGATTTAGATAAGCACGATCTACTACAGATATCCTAATGGTCATATCTGAACGCATATATCATACACTGGACCAGGCAGGTGAAGCTAGAGTGGTAGCACTTAATATATCCAAAGCCTTTGACAAGGTCTGGCATAAAGGTCTTCTCATAAAAATTCACTAATATGGTACTACTGGATTAATATTTTATATAATTAGATCCTTTCTAGCCAAAAGAAAGATCCAGGTTGTCCTCGATGGCCGTTCATCCGAGCAACATGACATAAATGCTGGTGTACTCCAGGGATCCATCCTTGGACCTCTATTATTGCTGATTTTCACAAACGACCTCCCTGATGACATTGAGTCTAAGATGGGTATATTTGCTAACAACACCATGCTCTACTCTCGTCATGTGGGAAAAACGCACATGCACATATCCGAGGCAATGGCTGAATCCTTAGAAAATGACCTCCAGTCTGTAGTGGATTGAGGTCATAAATGGATGGTAACATTTAATGCTGCTAAGACAAAGCTCCTTTCCTTCAACAACTACGAGAAACCTCTTCACCCACCGATTGCCATGGTAAATAACACCCTACTTGAGAGTTCATCATTCAAACTCCTCGGCCTAACCTTCACAGGTAACATGAATTGGAACAAATACATTGAAGACATTGCCAAGGCTGCTGCAAAGAAAGTGGGATCTCTCTACCGTGCTAGTAAATTTCTCACACCTAACAGTATCCTATATCTCTACAAAGTCATTATCCGCTCATACATGGAGTATTGTTGTCACATCTAGGCTGGTGCACGATCCACTAGTCTTTCCCTCTTAGACAAGTTCTAAAAAAGAGTGTCTAATCTAATATGCCCGACACTGTCTACCAAGCTCCAGCCCCTGCCCCATTGCCGCAATGTTGCATCCCTGTGCTTGTTTTACAAGTACTTCAATGGAACAGGCTCCGATGAACTTGCTACCCTGGTGGCCCTTCGACGTAAATACACTAGACAAACCAAACAATCAGCTAAGTCCCATCCATTCACTGTGGAGGTCTCCAGATACCAAAAGCTTCTTTCCTTGTGCTGCTGGATTCTGGAACTCCCTCCATTCTCCATGTTTCCCCGACTCTACTGATATGCAGAAATTTAAAACTAATATAAACAGACATCTTGATGCACAGCTCACAACTTAGGATGACCCCCAAAACTTACTCCCTTATTCTCAGTAGCCCCTTACGTCTACAGTGACGTCCTGCCTTGTTTGGAATGAACTATGATAAAAAAAACATCCTATACAAAGGAGAGTTGTCTGTGTGCATGCGTGTGCATATGTGTGTATGTCCAGCTAAAAAATCTAACTTTATATGGATGTCTATTATTTGCTTCTGTAATGTCTTTTTCTCTCTCTTTCTCTTTATATATATATATATATATATATAGTCTCGGAAGTTTCTCAACCATTAAAACTATATAAAAAAAAAATATATAAAAAAAAAAATATATAAAAAAACAAAACAAAAAAAAAACTTATAGTCTCAAGTCTTCCAGTGGAAAATCACTCATGTAAGTCAATTTATTTTTTACAGTTATTATATTAGTTAGTTTCTAACACTATTTTAAGGGATCATCAGTTGTTTACCATGAAAAACTGTTTCGGGAATTTAAAAACAAGACAGTATTTAATTTCATGGCTTCCCAGCAGAGTTGATCAGACCCCACTTCTCTTAAAAGACAAAAACATAAACGTTCCTTATACTAAATCTATGTTTTGTTCCATATAAATGTTTTGCTAACTTATATTAGTTATTTAAGACACAAAAAAAAAAAAAAAAAATGTGTGTGTGTGTGTGTGTGTATTTTTTCATGTATTTTAACTTGCTGTTGCCTTTGTCAAGAGCACATTTTGAACTTTTTCTATCCTTTTTTCCCATCTTTTTGGATCAAGGTTTTTTTTCTATTGCTACTGAATGAACAATTTCTCTGATGAGCAACAAAGTTGAGATGAAGACTATGTATTTCTGTGAAACACGTGTAAGATGTAAAAAAAAGCATTTAATTACAGGTATTCGCTGATATAAGAAAGTAAAGAGATTGAAAGAACAGAATAAAAATTTGGTTTTAGTTATTCGACGATATATGGAGATTAAGAAATTGAAAGAACAGATGAAAGGTATGAATATGTATATATATATATATATATATATATATATATAAATTGGAATAGTTTCTGACAAAAATAAGGTCTTGTAATCAAATAAAATTTGTTTTACTTAAACAATAACAACTGTTTCTTCATAGTCATACAATCAGAAATTTGATAATTACAAAGTCTGAATCTTATAGACAAATGAATCTTCAGATTTACAGACAAAAACGACTAACTATTGCACATTTTCATGAAAATATCCGTTTTTCTTCAATACACGTGGCGAATAATCTTCACAATCCGGCGCTTACAGAAGAAAAATGCAATTCTCATCTAAGGGAGATAATCCACTAGTTTTTATGTTAAGATGCATATCTTGGTTTTCTCCCCTGGAAAATATATTTAGATTAAGACAATTTAATGAACATAATAATGTAGCATGAGTTATTTTTTTTTTAACTAATATCTATTCATATACCTCACACTCATTTCTGTTAGCTTAAGTAATATGTAGATCATTATTCCAATATTTGTGAGAGATGAAGTTGTAAATTTTTACCTTGATTAAATTATTACTGATACATTTTTAATGTCCAATAATGGTATCAGTGTTTTAAGAAGAAAATGAAGATGTCTAGATTATATTATCTGCATACGATAAATAAGGTACCCTAGGAATAAGTAACAACTTAACCACAACTAACTAGTAAAAAAGAAATGCCACCCTTTAATTAGTTAAAATTGTATTACTTCTAATATATATATTTTAATTCCGTATATTTGCGTTTATTTAGAAGTTTAGAAGTGTTTATTAATAAAAGATAGCTAGTAATGTCATGTCATCTATTATTATAGAGTTGGTGTGGTGTCTGTTTGTTGAGAGTGTCCAGACAGAACATAACAATCTTGCTGAGTCGGCCTTGTTTATACGTATCTGCCTTGAATAAAAAAAGTGTCACCAAGAGTTTGAAGGAAAACACCAAACGTCTTCTCTACAATCATATATTCATTTAGTACTTATACAGATTAGGAAGCAAGCTAAAATCAACTTGGCGGCGGCAGTTTCCGGATTTAGCGAGATATTCCACCGGTTCAATTCAACCTTTTAACCTATTAGTGGATTGGGCGAAATATTCCACCGGTCACTATCGTAATTTAAAATTGTAATTCCGTATATTTGTGTTTATTTAAAAGTTAATTATTAATGACATGCAATGGTATCTCTGGCCTACATATATAGTTCCTGGACAAGAAATACAATTTCAAACCAACAATAAATAAACAATCATGGCTGCCATTGTGAAGACAAACCAAAACAAGTCCAATTATTTATAAAACAGTAATGTGAGAGAAAGAGAAGCAAAGAGACAGATACAGACATAGGTAGATAGATAGGAAGAGAGAAAGAAAGAGAGAGTCAACAGATGACGATTAGAACGGAAGTGACGCCGCCGTTACTGACATAGCGTTGCCACGAACGATAGCCAGGGAGATGCGTTGGAACAACCAGGCTGACTCACGGGGCTCGTGCCTAGACGTTGAAATCCTCCGTCCAATGTCCTGAAAAAATTTAACAGTCTCGGGGCCAAGCATACCCAACGTTTCCACTGAAATTGGTTGGAAGACGAAACGGTCAGTGAGCGAGCTGTATTTTCCGCGCTTCTTTGTTTCGGCGAGCAGAGCCGCCATGCCGGGCTTCACCGCGGATTCCGCAATCCTTGCTGGTGAAAAGGAGTCGGAACAAGTGGCGTCCCAGATCAGCAGCTTTCCGGTTCGGAAAGCAAACACAGTCATCCCGTCAGGCCTGCGATCGTCGCCCCTGTCCAGGCTGACTGGTTCAAGGACTGATACAAAACCTGCCGAGTCGAGACCTCGCCTGACTACATCGTTAAGGGCAGAGTGGCGAGGCAGGCGGCCAGCACTAAATCGACAAGAGAGAGGATGCAGGGCAACATATTTCAGTTAAAAGTTTGTTTAACATCGTTGCACTGCCTATTATTTTTAATTCTATTTTAATTTAGTTCTGTATATTTGTGTTCACACAAAAGATAGTTATTAATGTCATGCACCGATATCTATTATTATAGATTTGGTGTTGTGTCTATTTGTTGAGAGTGTCGAGACAGGAGATAGCCATCTTGCTGAGTCGACCTTGTCTGTACGTATCTAACTTGAATAAGAAAAGTTGTAGCAGTCACCAATAGGGACTACTTTTGAATGCGTAATCACTGTCCCTGTGAGCTGGCTTGTCCAATCAAATCACAGGGCGCAGTAATATCGTTAGTTCCCTAAGGGACTACTTATGTCCCCTTAGGGTTTGAAGAAAAAGATCAGACGACCTGCTGGCCCCAGCTTGGATGCATCGCAGAGAGCACCAGCGAGGAACGAGGAAACGCTCTCTCTCCTGCCTCACTCAAAGACTACTACCATCTTCACTTAAAGAAACTCCACGGGCAGCCCGGAGAACCATTATATTTTTTCTCTTCCTCAGACGGACACTGTCCCACTCTCTTCTACCTATAACAAACGGTATAGGTAACCTTGAGTTAATAAAACCCCTTTTTGTTATAGTTACAGAAATACTTTTCGTTGTTCCATTTCTTTACGAGAAGATAAAAGGATAACCCCTTTCATCCCCCTCTCATCATCCCCTTACAAAGTCTCACCAAGAGTTCGAAGGAAAACACCAAACGTCTTCTCTGCAATCATATAAATATATATTTTATTTAACTGGAACAAGAATACAGGAACGTAAACATGTAAGTTGAGTTTCTTGGTTGGCAGGTAATATAATTCCAGTTGGTCTTGAGTTTAGTCCCGGCCCTCGTCACCATAATGATGACGAGGGGAGAGAGAGAATGCCAGTCTGTTTATGTTGAAATCTTGACTCAAACTGATGTGTATTTGGCGCTAAATCCTCTGGGCGGAAATCAGTGGGCTTCCAATGCGCATATCAGTGGTGTGCTTATCGCCTGTGTATCAATATGCTGACCAAACTACAACTCGACATAACGCAAGATATTGCGCGTGCATATAAACAAAATAGATATGTCATGCAACTGCTACAATTGCTTTATTTTTTTCTTACGTAAGTTACATATTACGTAAGCCTCTTCTCGCTTGCTCCCCAGCGGGAACGGACAAACAAAGACAGAGCTTTGAAAAGGACGTCCGATCAATCGGCTTGCCTACCAACGAGGAAGTTTTTCCTATCCCCTTAGTCCATGACGTCATATCCTGAACACGTATCTCTAATTCTACTCGTTAACTTTTAATGGAATTTTCCGATTTCTACCTACTCTAGCCTTATATGGAAAATTCCGTTTTTAAACATTATTTCTATACACCTAGATTCAATCTTGCTCCACTCATAAACGATAGCAATTGTGATGTTCAAGCGAAGCAAAGAAATAAAGGAAAAGACAGAGTAAACAGAAAACGGGAAGAGCAAAGAAAGGTAGTAATCTTCTACTTTTTTTAGGCGATTTTATAATAAAAATCGGAATCGGTAATTGTATCGGAATTGGGAATTTAAAACAGAATCGGTAATTGTATCGGAATCGGGGAAAATATTGGAATCATCCCATCACTACTGTAAATATATACTCTCGTTAACTACCTCTTGAAAATTAAAAAAAACAAACTAGGATCTTTTTCTTGGTAGAGATGAGATACTCATGTCCATACACGGTCCCTGGCCTTTTGGCTAAGATCAAAGACTAGTATCTGTTCCGATGGATACTGCACCCCATACACTGGTATTGTCTTGGCCTTCGGGGCTTGATTTACGCCGATCTATGGGTCTGTCCTGTGCAGTTCTAGGAGGTCCACCCTCCCAGGCTTCGCCTCCCCTCTTTGGGGAGGATTAAGTTTATTGCTTACTGCCTGAGGCGCCCCTACCCGGGAATGTCGACGGGGCTGCCCAGGCAATTTTTAATGGCCAGAGTGCTCACCTCTTGGGCGCTGGCTTTTCAAACCCAACTTTCCCTGACCCGACCTTGGGTCACATCTTACTTGTGGGAGTAAGATAAAAACTGGCCTTGTGCCTAACTGCTGGAGAGGAGTAAATCAATACTCATGTCCATACACGGTGAGCTACTTTGTTAGAATGTGTTGGCACTATGAAATAATTATTTTTAAAAATCAAGGTGAAACTTATAGTGTTCATTGTACGATGGTGGGTTTATACTAGTGTTGGAACGATTAATCGGATTCGGGAATCAGAAACATCGGAACTTTTTAGGGTATCGGAATCGGAAAAAGTTGTGCCTATTTTTCGATGCTAAAAACGATTGTTTTAATTGTTTGTTTTTTTTGTTTAAAACTTTATTTTCTATTGCTGGTACTAATGATAAATATTTTTTATGTTTGCAAAAATATATGCACATGAGTTTTAGTTTATTTGATATGCAATCACCACACATTCACTACAAGGATAGCCTTTATACTTGACATCCTCTTACAAATAAACATTTTCAAATTTGTCTATTTTTTGGGGACAAGAAATTTTCAATATTATTAAGAGAGACACGTGGCTAGGACAACTAGGATGTTGGTTAAAGTGTACAGGTTATTTTGGGTTCAAAATTGATCAAAGGCAGCGAGGCAATTTAATAAGTTCACTAAAAAAATGTCAAATATAAGAAATACATAGAACATGTGTGTGGGATTCTCATTGATGGCTCTGCTCTTGAGGAGAAATCGACTCTGAAACTTCTTGGTCTTTCTCTCTCATCAAATCTTTCTTGGAGTTCATACATTAGATCCATTGCTCTTTCTGCTTCTCGTAAAGTCAGTTCTCTTTATCATTCCAAACACTTTCTCACACCTGAGGCTATTCTCTATCTCTACAAATCTACAATCAGACCATGTATGGAGTACTGTTGTCATATTTGGGCTGGTGAATCTCTGTTCCATTTGAGGGTCCTTGATAAGGTACAGAAACGTATCTGTAATTTGATTGCCCCACCCCACCTTTTCTTCTTCTCTACACCCTCTCTCTCACAAACGTGATGTTGCTAGTCTCAGTCTTTTCTATAAATACTATTATGGCATGCGTTCTTTAGAATTATGTGATCTATGCCTTGCTTCTTTTGTTCCAGCTCGTTTGACTCGTTGGTCTAATGGTCTTTATCAAGTTGCTGTCTTGATACCTCATTGTAATACAACTCCCTATTCCCATAGCTTCTTTTCAAGAACTGCAGGCTTGTGGAACTCTCTTCCTGCTAACTGTTTTCCTCCTACCTATAGCCTTGGTCTTTTCAAGAATAAGGCCAATAGGCATCTCCTGTCTTTGCGATAATCATATTTGTTCTTGTTAGCTCCTCACATCAAGTGGCTTCATGCCTTGTCTGGATCGACCCCCCCCCCCCCCAAAACCTAAAAAAACTAAAAAACATTTTCAAATTTGTCTGTATTTTAGGGACAAGAAATGTTTCGTATTATTTAGATAGACACGTGGCTGAGACAACTAGGATGTTGGTTAAAGTGTTCAAGTTATTTTGAGTTCAATCTTGATCAAAGGCAGCAAGTCAATTTAATAAGTTAACTAAAAAAAATGTCACAAGCCTGAAGCCGGATTAAGCCCCTTAGAGGCCCTAAGCATGTAAGACTTTGGTGGCCACTATATATTTGTAATTCAAAACACAAACATAATATACTAGACAAAATTCAGTGCCCCCCTCCCCTCATTCCCTTGATGCCTTAAGCACATGTTTATTTTGCTTAATGGTTAATCACGACCTGTCTGCATAATTGAATGCAATCTGTGACCCCTACTTTGACCCCAATAAAGGGTTGGATTCTAAATTCTATGACGGTTTTCAAGCTTGACACAAGGTACACAAAGAAGAAGGCTAGAGGGCAAAAATGGCCGTTGTAATAACAACCAAGACGAAGAAAGCAGTCTGAAAATTCTAAATAATAATTCTCAAATTCCCAGACTATAAAATTGAAAGCAAAAATAAAAATTTGGATTTGAATCTACTGGAATTTGAATGTCCAACCCTAACCCTAACCCTAAGCCTGCCTATTTAATCACTAAGATATTTTGTTTCCGACAAAATGTTTACCGGCCATTTATCATATGAGCAGAGCTCCAGAACATATAATACACAAAAACATATAAAAACATATAAAAACATATAAAAACATGTAATGCTTTTAGTTTTTTATATGTGGTTGGTTAGATGCTTAATTAGGAAGAAAGTCAGGATAAAGAATGTAACTTAGCAAAGTGAGCTGTGTCTGACTGGAATTGAATATTGAATAAGAAACGGGTCACCATCTTCCATAAATATCACCAACATCTCTACTACTAAATAAGTATCAATTTTTAGTTAAGGGAACACTAGAATATAGCAAGAATTGTTTGGGTTTTTTGTCGATAAACGAACGCTGTATACTGGAGTACCATTCTAGCAAGCCGCTTATGGTGAAACGACGAGGACTATCATGAGGCGATCAAAACTGGAACTAATTTTAATTGTATTTTTTGGCAGTAAGCTTTGTTGACGCGTATTGATTTCGAGTCTGCACCATTGCAGTCTAACTCCTACGCAATTACAAGTCTAGGCATGAGTGCATGTGCATGAAGCCAAACCACAACTAAATCTAACGCAAGATACTGCGCGTACATACAAACAAAATAGGTCTCTCATTCAACTGCTACAGTTTAAAGGGTTTGTAGAGAAGTGTAGGATTCTTGCTTACCTTCTGCTTACCTTCGCCGTGAGTACCTAGATTTCGTCTAGTGGTTCGGGGTGTCTCGTCTTCAGAAGGACAATGCGGGGAACAGCGACTGGTTTTTTTTTAGAAGTTTTACTTAACATTAAACAGACAAAGAATTAGTGGTTCGTTTGCACGGGAGAGGCAGAGAGAAGAAAGGAGTTACTGGGAGAGGTTTACTTAAGTCATTCTGGGATACTGTGTTCAACCCCTTCCAACCCTTGTCTACTGGCAACGGGGTGACAGGCTCTCACATCTGCACAGGCCGCCGGTAATGAAACAAATACATCTACAAAGCCTCCCACCGTTGTGACGTCACTCCCGACTTTCGTTTTGGCTCCTACCCCCTTTTAGTGAGCCATTCTACTTTCTGCACCCCCCACTATCTAACAAAAGTAGTACCTTTTCGAAATGGTCTATTCATGGCATCATCGACTGGACTCTATGCACTCCAACATTATGTGATGTGCATGATACAGCCTCACCATAGTAAATGACCGTCCATGCATAGTGAAGAGCCACATCCTTCATGAGGTTAGGGTTAAAGTCACATAGACGGAACAAAAATTCCTGTATTCTTTATTGGTAATTGTAGTTCCTGCAGCGACCGTTGCCAGATGGGTGCTTCAGCAGAGAGAACATTACAGCTCCATGGAAGATCATTCTTGACAACGGGGAGATTGCACGGCTCCAGTGAGCGGAGAACAATAAAAGTGTAAAGTCTACAGTTTTGGTGACCTGTTAAACTACATATGTGATGACAACAAAACAATTGACCCTTGGACAGAGTTTTGTTCTCAAGCATGTGATGAAGCTATTTGGAATATGCATATCAATGAATGAATGGGATGGATATTAAAAAAAAGTTAATGTTGTGGCAAACGGTTAAAGAGATGTATCACTTAGTTTTTCTAAAGGCATTCATTAGTTCCAAACAATACAAAGTGAATCGTATGTACTTTACATACCCAATGCATTCTCTATAACGTTTTTACCCTGGCAATTCATGCTTATTTCGATTGTATATAAGTTCATTCATGCATTCATTAATCCTAAACAATATGAAGTGAATCGTATGTACTTTACATACCCAATTCATTCTCTATAACGTTTTTACCCTGGCAATTCATGTTTATTTCGATTGTGTGGACTCTTATGTTAAAATGTTAAAAATTATGTCTGTAATTTCTACCCCTGATGTGGACATGTGCACAAATATCCTAGCAAAATGCATAGCTTCTCTAAGTTAAACCAACCCCACGTGCATGTCGTAAGTACTGCTCCACCAAAGGGGCCTTTGTTAACAGTGAGTGTTCAGTGCTGTAAAACTGGACCCCCACTGCCTTGCCCCAGAGGAGCTTAAACTCTGTCAGCTGAGGCATGCATGATCCATGTGGATAACGTTCTTATACCCAGCAACCTGAGTCCCAGCAATACTACTAAGAGAGATGCCCTCTTTCGCCTTTATTAAGGTAGGCACCTAGGAGAAAGAAAACTTTGATATAAGACCTGTGTATCTCTGTGGCAAATAAATATACTTAATTATACTTCAACATATTGGCTTAAAATAAGCTTTTTTAAAACATCACTCAATAAGTCCCGAACATAACTAATAAATAACAACTTTATTCATCAACATAGTGTTCTTCAAGGGTGATACACTGATTCCAAAGCGAAGGAGAAAGAAGAAATGACGGAAATATGCAAGAACTTGTATCCATCCAGAGTGTGCTCGGGGGGGGGGGGGGGGGTTGACCCAAATGATCATTGCCTCGTTGTGTGTTTATCCCGAATGGGAGCAAGTCAGACCTAGAAAAAAGGTTCGCACGACCACATACATTCCTAACGGACGCTTATGCTGTGTTTTTTTTCTAATGGAATAGATGTGGAATGACCACACTACCAGTGGCTGGGAACATTAAATTGTGGATTGTGATTTGACCATTTTATTTTATTTTTTTTTTGGGGGGGGGGATGCCTTCATCGTTGTGCCGCCTGATGAGGAGGTGTATTCTCGCACATTGTTCCTGTTTCTTTTGGACTGCATTGGGACTAATTCCTTGTTGGTTTGCATAGTAGCAACCATAATGCAAAAATATATATATATATATATATATATATATATATATATATATATATATATATATATATATATATATATATATATATATATATATTGAGTATGAACGGAAATAGTGAGTGTTATGGTATCTCCATGTTAGGTGAAAGATAACTCCAACACACAACGTTGTATTCTTAATGTGCCTTTATTGAACTGCCGAGGGGAGGGGGGGGGCTAAACTTTATTAGTTCTCCCTAAACGGAGAGTTCTAGATAGGGGACGCTACTAGCAATAACATGGCAGTGAGTACTTTGTATGAAAGATCAAGAACGTGAGAGAGAGTGAAAGAGACGTGTTAACAAAATGAAATACTTTATTACACTATTTGACTATACAAAATGTGTCTCCTAGGAAAAGAGAGTTCGTTATTGTCTCTGTATCAAAGGGAGATAATGGGTTACGTTTATTTGTCTTGTCTGTGATGATGATTACCATCAACACTGTCCTCATCCAGGTTTGTTGATGTTTACAGCCATAAGTCAGACATTCAGGCATAGTTTCTCTTATCACAGCTGTTAGGACCTGGATTATAATAACGTTATGTTCATATTATTATCCATTTATATTTTACCGGAAAGTTTTACTCGAAAGGGAATCCCCAAGTTTTGCAATATGGTTAACAGCGGAATACACAAGATGAGATAATTGGAGAAAGAAACAAACACAAAGGCAACGATTAAAAAATGAACAGTACAAATTTTACATCAGAATAAATACGATCAAAAAGCAAAACAAACATGTAATTCAATGCAAAATGTTTTTTTCCGGTGATTTAAAACATCAGCTGGCAAACATAAATACTAATAATTTTAAAGTTCACTGATCTGCGTTCATAATCAAATTTTTTCTAATCAGAACGTAAATTACATTTCTAAAGGTTGAGTTTTTGTCTTAAAGGGGATGAATCTCGTAGATATCTTCTGTTCTCTGCAGCCCTTTTCAGAGAAAAAACGTTGCTCGTCTTTCTCTATTATTATTTCCCTGGAAGATGCTTGACTGAGCTCCAATCTCTAGTTTCTTCCTGTAAGATCTCGTCGATCTACCATAGCTGAAAAGAATGTTCATTTCTTCCTCTGTGTACCTAACATCAGGTGGAATTTCCATGAACATAGTTTCTTTCAAAGAATTTCACATCTGTTAAACACATTACCATAGGATTGCTTCCCTGCAGATTATAATATGGCCATGTTTAAATCTGTAGCCGTTGCATGAGCGAACTATTTTGCATCGGTCTATGTGATCTGCGGTGAGATTGTGATTCGACTTGTGACTATGTAACTATTTTCTCTTCACCGCATGGACAAACAAGATGCCTACGCCCAATAAGATTTATGCGCAATGAATCATTTTGTCGCGAGAACCAAACCACGTGACGAACACGAACCACGAGGTGAATCTTCAGTTTCAGCTTGAATCTCAAAAAAGACAAGATGTATATCCTGCGCTCTCTACTTGGACCAGCAGTAGATGAGTCGAGAAACTCCAGGATAACGTCATTTCATTGTTTCAATATGAATCTTGAGTTTGCGATTTCTCTGAAAGCTGACAAAACGTATTCTTCCCGTTCTCACCTAGCCTCAACCCTGAGCTGTTGAGTTAGCGAACTCTGGGATAATATTATTTTGTCTAACCGACATGAATAAACCCATTGTACTGTAGCAGTCACCAATAGGGACTACTTTTGAATGCGTAATCACTGTCCCTGTGAGCTGGCTTGTCCAATCAAATCACAGGGCGCAGTAATATCGTTAGTTCCCTAAGGGACTACTTATGTCTCCAGAGGGTTCGAGGAAAAAGATGAGACGACCGGCTGGCACCAGCTTGGACACATCGTGGAGAGCACCAGCGAGGAACAAGAAAACGCTCTCTCTCCCGCTGCCGTCGCCACTTGACGACTACTACCAGCTTCACCTGAAGAAATCCACGGGTGGCCCTAAGAACTCTTATATTCTTCCTCTTCCTCAGACGGACACTGTCCCACTCTCTTCTACCTATACCAAACGGTATAGGTAACCTTGAGTTAATAAAACCCCTTTTAGTTACAAAAATACTTTTCGTTGTTCCATTTCTTTACGAGAAGATAAAAGGATAACCCCTTTCATCCATCTCATCCCCTTACAGTACTACCATCATTTTGTTCCTGTGTTCCTGTAAATGAAATTTCATATCTATCTAGTTGTGGAACCATTATTATTTCATGGAAGAATGGTGATCCCTTTTTGCATATGTAACATTTTTATTTGAGTCAGATTGGACCAGATGTATTATTCTTTCAAGTAAGTTCATCATTCTGATTTTCTTCCCAATTTAGACCCCCGACTCTAAAAATCTAAGACTTGGCATAAACCGTCCTCATAAGTAATCAAACTTTGTTCATTGCATTTATCATTTTCAATCCTCTCATAATATTCTTCATCATTCAACTAACAATCCATCCATTTCGAGTGACTTTTGGTCTTGATAAGTGGTGACTCATTAGTAAAAAAAAAATGACATAAGTTAATTTAAAAAAAAATACTTATTCATTTCTAAAACTTTTTAAAACTTTAAATCTTTATTTAAAATCTTTTTGCTTTTGGATTTTCTCAAGAAAAAATTAAATAAATTCATTTTTTTTAAATACTTTAACTTGTATTCATTATATTAATAAAAAAAATGAGTAGTAAATTAAAATCTTATCACTAGATTAAATCCATCATAAAACATTTTGGTTTCTTCGTAAACAAGTCAGCCATTTTAAGATTTTGTGAATAGTTGTAAAAAAAAACTAATTACTTCGTGACTGTTCGAAATTTGGAAAGAATTTGGAAGTATTTAAACTATCGAATAGAAAGTCATTTAAACTGGCTTTAAAATTCTTAGCAAACCTTCATGTAAATAACTTCCATAGTTGCCTATTTTTTATAGGTCACTCTAACCTAGATATATATTTTAAATTCTGTTAAAATGAATACATCTCTGAATTTTAGGTAATCACGATACAGGTAAAATGATACAAGTGGCATTCCTGGAATGCAGTACCGGAAAATGTTTAAAAATGAAATAAAATAATTTTTGTCAAGAAAAAAAAATACTGATAATTGTAAAAAAATAAATATAAATTAAATTTTTTATTTTATTCTAAATTAATTTATTTTTTTACGTTAGATGGCTTTTGTCAGTGTTTGAATTATTTTGGTGAGCTTTTGTCTGGTGGGCTTTTGGCTCTACCACTAAAGTTTTCTTTGTTAAAATTGCCGAATTTTCCATTATTTAAATCAGAAGATTTATAGGGCAATGTGACCCATATACTTTTTTCCTTTATTCTACTGTTTATTATCATTATTATATGTTTTTTATGGTTCTTAATGATGTTTAAATTATGGAAAGGTTGAATAAAAACAAATAAACTCACTCATAATTAACAATAATGCTTTAAAGTTTTTTTGTTTTTTTTTAACAATATCAATATTTCTTTTATGTGTTATTTTGACACCGGTAAAAATAGCAAAAATGGATAAATAAGAAAATATATAGCACAAGTGAAAAATCTAGATAAAAATCTCACGATACAATACATAAAGGGAAATTGGATACAATACATAAAGGGAAATTGGATACAATACATAAAGGGAAATAAAGTTTGTCAAATTAAAAAGAAATCATATTTTTATCTGTACCATTATTACCTAAATTAAAGTCGTAATATGTCACTGTAAAATAGGGTAATGTGACCTATATACTTTTTTTTATTTTATTATTTTTATCGGTATTATATGTTTTGTGGCTTTTAATAATGTTAAAATTATGGAAAGGTTGAATAAAAACAAATAAAATCACTCATAATCAACAATAATGCTTAAAAAAAATATTTTTAGAATATCAATATTCTAACTTATTTTGTGTTATTTTATGAAACTGCTGTAGAATGTAGTCAACAATTATCGCCCCTTGATATTCGGTGTGTGGACAAAAGCCACCAAAATAAGTCAAACACGGACTATCGGTATGCGGACATAAGCCCACCGGAGAAAAGCCACCGGACAAAAGTCTACCAAAATAAGTCAAACACGCACCAACGTAAAAATAAATAAATTTTTTAAAATTAAAAAAAATATTTTTATGTTTAGTTTTTTTACAATTATCAATAACTCTTTGTCTGCAATTCTTTTTTCGCGACAAATTTGTTAAAATTTCATGTTTAAACGTATTTCCGGTACTTTATATATATTGCATTTTTTTACAGATTACATCATAAAAAACACGTACCCTTTTTATTACTAACCCTAAGTCCGGTGGTAAAACGAAAAATACATTTAAAAAAAAATTATGTATTACTCATCTTTTGCGGAAAGAAAAAACAATTATTTTAGATTGAAATTGGGGAATCAGTTTTGCATATAATTTTAACATAAAATGATCCCCCATTTCCGGACCATTCGAACTTTTTAGGGCAGTTAACCACTTTTTTTTTGCGATGAGAGATAAATTCTATGCATTGTTTTTCACCTAATTTAGTTAAAATGGCACCGGTAAAAATGACACAAGTTAATAAATAAGAAAAGATGGCACAAGAGAAAAATATAGATGAAAATCTCATAATGAGTTTAGCAAAATCTTGAGAACAATACGTAAAGGGAAAAATTAAAAGTGCCCCCCCCCCCCCAAAAAAAACAATGAGATTCTAATTTTTTTATGCGATGACGTGTGAACACTGTAAAAAAGAACCTAATTATTCTTTAAATTTAGATTAGGGGATTAGTTGCACATATAAATTTAACGTAAAATGATCCCCCATTTCCGGGCCATTCTAACTTTTTTTTACCACTAACACTAAGTCCGATCGGCAAAGTCGTAAAACCACACATAATCGCTTTAAAAAGTAGAAACCACCCACCCCACCCGAAAAACAATGCATAGAACTCATATCCCATTGCAAAAGAAAAATAATTACTTGCCCTAAATAGTTAGAATGGTCCGGAAATGGTGGATCATTTTATGTTAAAATTATATGCAAAACTGATCCCCAAATTTCAATTTTACATAATTGTTGTTTTTCCTTCCCGCGAAAGATGGGTAATACTATACATAATAAAAAAAAATATATATATTTTTCGTTTTACCAAACTGACTTGGGGTTAGTAGTAAAAAGGGTGCATCATTTTTTTATGATGCAATCTTTAAAAGAATGCAGTATTTACAAAGTACTGGAAAAATGTTTAAAAATGATATGTAAAAAATTTTGTCAAGAAAAGAAAATTACAGACAAAGACTGTGTTGAATTGTCAACTGAATATAGTTCTACTCAACCAAGTGGTGATAAGGCCATCGACCTGATCACCGCACTACGTGATAATTACTGCGCTGCAGAGGTATCACGTGACATGAAAATTAGGTGCCAAATTTGTTCTTTCAAAATTGTATCTTCAGTCCGAGAATAATAGTTGTGCAATACGCACGTATTATTGTTACCCCATTCTATTCTTGTCTTTTCTTATATGTCTTCATGACTCATAGTCTACCACGATGTTACGCTCTACCCCTCAAAGCTTAACATGGTAAATCACTGTAAAATAAATTCGTCATTTCACAGCCAAAATGGCAGACAATGAATCAGCTGTATTTTTCTCATTTTTTCCCGACCTTTCAACGATTTATTTGAAAGAAGGAAACAAAATTAAAAAGTAGTAAATAAAGTTTTTAGTTAAAACTATTTTTAGGCAAGATGGCCACCAGAGTTTAAAACACTGAATTACAGTTACTAAAAAAAACAAACTTAGAAATTTATTTCATGACAATGAAAAACAATTTTGCTTTTTTATATACAATTAATTTTCTAAAACTTAAAGCCAGTTTAAATGACTTTCTATTCGATAGTTTAAATACTTCCAAATTCCTTTGAAATTTCGAACAAACACGAAATAATTGATATTTTTTTCAATTATTAACAAAATATTAAAATAGGAAATAAGCATTAAGTTCAAAGAATTTCAAACCGAAAAAAATATAAACAAACATTAATTATTTCAAAGAATATATACACGGTGGCCAGACAAACAGCAATGGTCAGCGAAAAAAAACAAAAAAACTTGTCCAAAAATTATATAAAAAAAAATAGTATTTTGAAAGTTAAATTTATTCGGTGTAATCCAATGTCAGCTAAAATATAAACAATGCTGGAGACACCAGCCAGGTTCAAGAGGTCAAAGAAAACCTGTCACCGAGATTTGTTGAAACACTGATGACGGCTGTATTCCCTCTCTCTCTTTCTCTCTTTCTCTATCCCTCTGTCTCTCTCTCCTTCTCTCTCACTTTCCCCCTTCTCTCTCTCTCTCTAGAAAAGAGATTGAAAATTGAGAGACTGGTTTGAATTCTGACAGAGACGCACGTGTCTTGTCGCGCGCTCTGAGATGTTTCTTTTCAAAATATAATAAATCATATTTTTATATAAAAAGTAAAATGGTTGGTTCCATTATTACATAATGTTTGATTTGCAGCACAATAGCCCCGACCAAACAGCCGGCTAGCCAGTCCCAGAAGCAGACGACAGTGACTATCGTCAGACGATGATTGCTCACTGGCCATAACAAGATGAGACATTGCACATACGTGCACATCGTCCCATCGTCACATAAAGTCCGGCAAAGATCGCCCAGCCGTCCAAAAGCAAACTGTGTTGCCACATTGGTTCCGGTCCCAAGAGATACCCCTTCGGCCAAATCAAATAATATTGCCAGATTGGTGCAGCGTGACTCAGGGTTACCACAGACACAACCAAAAATACCATGGCACAACAAACAAATCGACGATCACAACGACATTTGAAAACAACAACCCAAAGAAAAACCCATGGATAAGATAAAAAAAAACTGTCACTTCTAACCGGTACGATCATCACATCATCAAAAGAAGAAAAAAGACAACACACTGTAAAACCACACAAGCTAAGGTAGCTGACCATTTTCTTCTGCTCTCATTGACTCTGTGAATTTGTTGGTAAATAATTTATAAAAATTATTCGTGTATAGGACTTTTTTGTTTAACGTCTGCTGCTTAAAAATAATAAATAACAAATAGGCAAAATGGCGGACACTAACTCAAACCCCTTAAATAGAGTGCTCACAGGTGGATCGAAGATCATAATATTTACTGGGAAATCGTCTGATCTAAGGCCATGGCTAGCTGCTCTAAAAAAGAAAGAGCGGGTCTACAATCTAACAGACCCAGAGCTAGTAAACCTGGCATATGACTTTTCAGACGGTCTACCTTCGGAATGGATCGGAGAATATCTCGACGACCATCCGAATACAACAAATAAAGACCTGCTCGATGAGTTAGCAGCACAGTATGGTGAGGTTATAAATACCGCCGATGCTGCTAGGGCCCTAATTAAAATAAGGCAAAATTGAGGTGAAGCTCTCGCAGAATTAGCTATCCGGATGAACCGACTAGCTAAGCTAGCATACAAGGATGCAAATATGAGGGAAAGTTCAGCTGTGCAAGTGCACCTAGCTGAATTTTTCATAGATGCGTTAATTAACCCCTTCATTAAGGAGGATGTGGCCAGATCCAATCCGACAACATTATCGGCGGCTTTGTCTGCTGCGAGACAAAGTGAAAAGCTTTACAAGCGAATCCGAAGTGGCCACGAAAATGAACAAGCTATTCTAAATGATAGCTTGTTCAAAGGCGTTTACTGGCAGCAGGGACGTAGGGGGACTTCTAATAGATTTAGGGTACCCAAGACTGAATCATACAGCGGGGACGGGTCAGAAAATCTATGGTTGCTACAGTTGTAGCAAAGCAACAAAAGCTGTAAAGAGTAAGTCTTGTGCATACGCTTCGGCAAAATCTAGGAGACCGCGGCGAGGGCATTTTAACCATAAGAGGCTAGAACAGGACTGTCCATGGTTATCTGAGGGAGAAGTATATAACTTCAACTCAGGAAAAAGAAAGACCAGGGTACTCTCGAAAACCACACATTACCACCGGCATGATCAGACACCGGTTACCCGAACATGTAACCATGTCAAGTCCTCAAAGGAAAAAGGACCCCGGGGAAATATGAACCCTAGAGGGCATGGATGTCAGGGAGGTGGTAAAAACGGTCCGAAACAGGTTCACCGAAGAAATAATAAATCAAGAAAAGAAACTCGAAAACGTAAAGGAGCCAAGGGACATAAACTCCCCCAACAAGGCCCCGGAATGGGTTTTATAGTGAAAATAAGAGGTCGACTGATAAGAGGCACTGATCGACACTGGATCAGAGGTCTCGCTCCTCAAAACATCGGTTTTTGAGGAATTAAAATCGGAATAACGAGAACTGAAGAATTCGAATCTAACTGTTACACTCGCAAACGGACAAAAGATGATTCTCGATAATATGACTCACTTACCCATTAAAGTGAGCAAGTTAAAGGCTTCGTGAAGGTTATATATCACTCCGAACTTGGATCGAGAGTTGATATTGGGCGCAGACTGGTTGAAAAGAAACCAAGCCCAAATAACCTTTCACCCTAACCGATTGAAGATTAAAGGGGTAAATATACCACTTGTAACTAGTTGTAAAATCGACGAATCCTCACTGGAAAATGTGGAGTTGCCGCCATGCATCGCCACTGTTAGATCTGTTGAGAAAAAACAGGCAAAAAAGAATTCACCTCGTCGTAAGACACCAGTCCAAAAAGGAAAACCCGTGATAGAGGCAATTAAGGTGTCTCCACACCTACCCACAGCACATATGCCTGTGGCTCGTAGGGGCCTCAGAAATACTGTTACCTTTCCACCTGACTTACAGGCCAACAAACCCAAATTGAAAAGATTCCCCAAATTACCCACCCCCAATAAAAGAGTTCATTGGGAGTTCAAATAAATTGAACAGTACTATCCAGTCTATTCCGAAAAGACATGAATTAACTAACCTCAGGACCGCCGTCCATGAATCTCTTGAATCACATATACTTTTGTTTTTTCAGTTTTGCCACAGAAAGAAATATGGCACTTTAATTCTCCTTTAAAGTTTAATTTTTTTCCTTTGGCAATTTTCTTGGTTTCAAATAATTTGTGTTTTCAATTTTTTCTCCATATTTGTTCGTCAATAATACTTATGTCTGAGCCAGAATCCAGTAAAAATGTGATTGTATGACCATTTATATGTACATTTGTAGCGGTCATAAACATAGACCTATTCCCCCCCCCCCCCTAAAAATGTCCCCATTGAGAGAGCTGGTCACACACTGACCAATTATTCTGCAGGGCTGATGGATTTCTTCTGTCCACTGAAGGACTGTTTCAGCCCCTTTGGGAATCAGGAGCGGTCAGCAGAGATCTCCAGCAAGCAACAAGGAAACACTTCTCCTGCCCCTGTCCACTGGCCGTGCCAGCAACTATCATCTTCGCCTGGAGATAACTGCTTAGACTTTCGGCAGCCCTAAGAGCTCTTAATTCCCTCTTCCTCACTCGGACACTGTCCAACTTTCTTTCTACCTATACCAAACGGTATAGGTAACCTTAAAGAATAAACCCTTTTCGTTGTTGTTGTTGTTGTTGTTGTTGTTATAAAAAGGTTTTGTTATTTCATTTCGTGTCTTGAACATAAGATAGGGACAACGTTCCCATTCTTTACATTTTCACTGTTCTGGAATTCTTTTTTTGATAATACTACGTTTACTTTTTACAAAATTCTTTTTCTTATTCTTGTGGCAAACAGACCATTTATGACCCTTAATTCTGCAAGATTCACAGAATTTGTTCTTATACCAACATACATCTTTAGTATGCTTAGTATTTCCGCACGTCTCACATTTTCATGTCTTTTTGAATTTAAGAGTTTATTGTTTTTTATGCGTTGTACTTTGGCAACACTTTTTTGCTAAGAATTTTGATTCTTTGCAAATCCTTATGTTTTAAAAGATTGAAAGTTTTGGAAGATTTTACATCTTTATAAATAGAGATTAAATCAACGTTACCATAACAACCATTATTTAACAACAATTTGGTTCAGTTAATAATTTTATGATCGTATAAAGTAAATTTAACTTTTTAAATCCTACTTTTTAAAAGAATTGGTTAAAAAAAAAACAAGAAAAAAACCGGCTAGTTAAAAAATGAAAGTAAAAAAAAACTCCCGGATAACACCGGCTACAGGGTGGCATTTTTTATGCTCTCCAGGGTGTTCCAGGTCTCTCTAAGGCGCTCCACGAATCACAATCAAGGATTTGTCTCACATGACTCAAATTAATCAATCAAGTGCAATCATTTGAAATATCGTCTGCTCTGAATATTAAAAAAAAAAAAACTAATGCTTTTTTACTGCCTGCTCTGAAAATTCTAACTCTTTTTACAATTTCGGTTTATTTTAATATTTTACTTATCAAAATAGAATTAACGTTTAAGTGTAGTTCTGATACTATACTTTATCTTTTCTGTCGTCGGTCAGTGAAGGAGAAATCCTTCTAGACTGCGGAAATTTTAATTTTGTCCCAATCCATAGTGACCCTTTTTGGGGAGATAGATTTTCCTCACATTAAAAACCGACCTTGTATCTAACTTTTCCTTCGATTTAAATATTTGCCGATTTTACAATATTTTTTCTTGTAATTTAAAAAAAAGATACATTTTTGATTCATTAATATACAAGCTAACGTGTTCTTTTCATTTAGATTTTGATTTCTTAAACAAGTCCAAGACATCGTTTCATGTTTCTTTTCCTTGCATTAATCACAGCTATTAACGTCCCTCAGTCACCCAATTGAACACTGTAAATATGATTCTAACTTTATGTTACTTGTATTTGTACAGGAGAGATTCAAATGTCTTTCTCCTCAGTCCTTTGTCTGGAATTACCATTTGGTAATTCCAGACCAAATTTCTTTAAAATAAAACCCACAAAGGGTCAAAGTCTTAGGGGTTTCTCATAAAAACAAACAAAAGTCTCCAAAAAAGGTCATACAATTAAACTAAAAAATAGATACATACAAATTCAAAAGGTCTATATGAATATCAGGTCGACAAAGTTTTTTCTTCAAGGGTCTCCGAACCAAAGTCTTTACTTCGAAAATCTTCGTTTCAAAAACTTTTCTTTTCAAAAACCTCAGATTCTTAAAATTCCTTCTCAAAGGATAATTTCCTCGTTCTACCAACGATGGGATCTAACAAAAAGTCGTATGGAAACCTTCAAAAATTCTATCGACCCTTTTAGAGTCCTGTGCTCTTTACATAAAGTAGAATGACAAAAAATTATGCTGATATCACCCTTTTAGAGCCCTGTACTCTTTGCATAAAGGGGATTGATCAAATTACGTTGACTTGTCAACGGAGTACAAAACACACGTCCTTTCTGGTACTGTTTGAAAAAGGCGTTCCGCATTAATAGCAAAGTTTGGCCGAATAACGGGACAACTTTGATTCACACGGGGTCCGGAGTCACTTCGGTACACAGCCATTCCCCCCTCCTCCTCGTCGGTGGACTGCTAACATCACCACCGTCCCCAACTTCGGCCGTCACGAACCTTGAGGTAACAGGATAGGCCAAGCGCCACACAGATGACAACAATGGGGATGATGCTGAAAATGATAGACACAGAGGGACGAGCTGATACACAGCTCTGATGACAGCAGGAGAAGGGAAGCGCTTAGCGGATTCATAGCAGGAAATGTTGACCCCCCCTCCCTCCCTCAACCCACACTGCCATAATGGTGAAGAAATTAAATTTTTACAAAATACATTTAGTCAAAAGATATTGGACCGACATTATTAAAAAGTACCATGATAATTCAGGGGGTAACATTGCTAAAATCGGATATAAAGAAACTATTTGTTGATGTGATTACAAGAGACAAAATACATTCTCATCTCACATTAAATCGAAGACAACTTAAAGCTTTATGTTGTAGTGTATGAAGGATTTCTTTGTTTGTATTCATATGTAGAATTGTCCTTTTCCAAACAAATTCAAATGATTTCAAAAGCTGCATATTCACTGTTATTCTTATTTCAACTTCCAAACTCAAATATCATTCCATCTCAATTATATCATGATATAAAATCTACATTTATCGATTCAGTGTTTTGCAGAGCCAAGCTTCAACTAAAGTGCCTTGATGCCATTTGCAAATGTGACAATATTCTAATTCGGCATCCTGAATGGGTTAAGAAAGGATGACCATCCAGACGTCTTGCACTTTAATATTCAAGCATCAAGGATTGGACTGGTGATCTTGTTGTCGGCAATGTGAATTTGGTAATGTACCGCCAAGATTTTGTTATCTCTTGTTTCGGATGTGACATTCAGCATCCTTGATTGGCGACGTGTTTGCTCTGCACTCTGACCTGCTTGAATTATTTTTTGTAGGCTTAAATTTGGTTCTATCAATAATCTTTCACTTAGTCTCATGTCTCTGATTCCACATATCAGAATATCTCTGGTGAGACTGTCTGTAAGGTCGTCGAATTTGCACTGTTGTGCCTTTTGGTGCAACTCTACCACGTACTCATCAAATTTTTGATGCTCCGCTTGTCCACATGTGAAGAATTTGTGTCTCAGGAAAATTATGTTTTTTTGGGGGGGTTCACAATATGCATCGAATTTTTCGATTACTGTTTGAATGTTCATTTCTTTGTCAGGTGAATCGAAATCCAGAGTAGAATTGATGTCACGTCTTTTGGAACCGATGCAAGTTAAAAAAAATTGAAGTTTTTCACTTTGTCTGGCTTTATGTCACTTTCTGTTACTATCAAAAAGAGATTGAATTCTTTTTTCCACTTTTTCCATGCTGCGGCTAGATTTTCTTGATTAAAATTGAGGTCTTTTGGATGCGGTAGATTTTCCATTTCGTCTTCGAAGTATGATTTCACAACTTCTTTTTTCTTTTTGTTTCTGTAAGATGGGTTCTTTTAGTAATCTGACACCATGTTGTTAAATTATATATATATATATATATATATATATATATATATATATATATATATAAATTAAATATATATATATTAAATTCCCGAAAACAGTTTTCATGGTAAACAACTGATGATCTCTTAAATAATGTTAGAAGCAAACTAATATAATAACTGTAAAAGTTAAATTGACTTACATGAGTGATTTTCCACTGAACGACTTGGGATTTAAGGTTTAAAATTTTTTTTTTTTTATATAGTTTTAATGGTTGAGAAACTTCCAAGATATATATATTATCGCAAATTTGATCGTTAATGATTAAAAGTTAATGAAGAAAAAAAAAAAACGCCAGCCGACCGGTTTTGCCCTCTCTTTACAAAAGCTGTATCGAGGGATTAAAAAAAGGGGGGTGAAAAGAGAGAGTACAGAATATAAAATAGCGTTATGGTATATATATAAAAATAATGTAATTTATCATTTTAAATGTAGTTGCAGTGCTGACTACGTGGGTAGGACGACGTTAAGATTGGATAGTAGAGTCCAACAGCACATTCCGAGTAAGATCAGGAATGGAACCTTCCGGTCAACAGACGATCAAAATAACACATACGGGTCTTCCATTACAGACAATTTACTTAAAAACCCGCCGTGCGCTAGGAATTTTAGCATGGGGTCCTTCACCATTCTCACTCATTTTACCATCTAAAAATCTTGGAGACGATCCACGTTCGTCTTAAACGTTCCTCCCTTTGTACACAAAGGGAGTGTCTATTAGGATTAGATCTGATCAGTCTCTAAGATTCATCCTCCATTGTACATATATCATAACGCATTTTATTTTCTGTACTCTCTCTTTTCACCCCCCCCTTCCTTTTTTAAATCCCTCGTTTTTTTTTTTTTTTTTTTTTTTTTTTTTAATCCCTCGATACAGCCTTTGTTAAGAAAGGGCGAAACCGGTCGGCTGGCGTTTTTTTTTCTTGATTAATTTTTAATCATGAACGATAAAATTCGCCTTCCCTTCATGCTTGCGATAATAAAATTTTGTACTCCCCAAAAAATCATAGAATATATATATATATTTTATTAAACTCTAGCATGCTAATGCTTTCTTCGTTCTACAACCAGAATTTGAATTCATAACCGCCAACGTCATCGGCGTGGATATATCACACCAAGGACATTTATCAAAGAAACAAACAAACAAAAAAAGTTTGTTTATTTTTGTTTTTGTGTTTTTTGATGAAAAAAAAATGACACAATACTGGTCAACTCTGATGATGAAATTTTATTCCGAAATTAATAAGATTAAAGTAATTGAGTATGAAAGGAAATAGTATTTAGTATGAAAGATCAAGAACGTGAGAGAGACTGAAAAGACGTGTTAACAATACGAAATACTTTATTAGAAGGTGTCTCCCTGGGCAAGAGAGTTCGTTATTGTCTCTGTATCAAGGGAGATAATGGGCGACGTTAGTTATTTGCAATATATATATATATATATATATATATATATATATATATATATATATATATATGAAGAGTTCGAATGCAAAATGCGATAAGCGCCATTTTCAAAATCACGAAACTGTCCTAACAAAAAGTGTTGTATTTCAACACTCGCCGACACCCGAAGACTATTTGTAACATAATATGATACCAAAGTAATGTATGTTTGATTTAAATTAAAAGCAGCATTCATTTAAAGTCTAGATTTAATATATTCGTGTTTTTATTGTTTAAGGTCTCAATTTAAACGAATTGGATTTATCGTGTTTTGCGTTCGAACTCTTCATATAACATAGACCCCACGCCTCCTACTCTTCTTCCTCCGTGGGTATCGTAGTCGGCCACTCGCGCACAGGTGTTTGATATCCTGGTCGCGGCGCCACCTACAAACAGGTACCCCACACTCTTCTTCCTTGTGACGGCATCAAATGTAATGAGAACCGTCTCAGCGCAGGAATCCTTCCTGATTGTGAACACCTTTTCTTTGGCTCGTGATGTCGTCTGTGGTGGCGTTGAATCTCCTCCGGGTCTGCTGAATGACGATTTCGTGATTCTGTGAAGGCAAGATTACTTAGCAGGACAATTCGACGATAGAATAACTCAACAAACGGTTAGGTCTTTTCATAGCAATAATTATTTAACAAAATGAACGGTTGGTTTTAAACTTTAACCCAAAGTCTGTTTTCCGATAATGGCTTGTTTACTAACTATCTTATCTCTCTGTGTGCGTGTGTGAATCTCTTTACGACTGCAAAGCCTTAATCGAGATATAACTTGTCTACCCAAAACGGTGGGGGGGATTGCTATGGGCCATGTCATGCCAGGCGAGAACGATTGTTCGCGCAACGCCTCGCCTGGCCGTCCGTTCCGAACGAATTCTTAGATCTCACTGTCTTGTGATCGCCTCAAATAACAAAGACGAAAAGCGTATAACTCATACTCTCTCTCTCTCCCTCTCTCTCTCTCCCCCTCTCTCTCTCTCTGTGTCTTCGGTTCTTTCTGACGCTATCTAGATAAAACAATCATTGGGGGAGAGGAGGCTCTCGCCATAATACGACACGGGTAATTACAATTCTCCTTTTGGCCTTTTCTTCTTTCCTGTTATCGCAAAAGACTTATTCCCTTTCTTTCTCTAGGGGGGGGGGGGGCGTTTGCACGCGCGACCACCCCGCGAGCTGATATCCATCAGTATCTAAAAGACCCATGACCAAATTGTTCAGCTGGTCAAACTCATCCATTGTATCTGGATAATTGCTACAGACAACCTAAGGACCGATCTCAGTCTCCTTGGCTCCATTCTCCCTCTTCGCCAAAACAACCGATTTGGGCCGAACATATACTAGTGGTAGCTCTACCTCATTTCTACGTAGGATCCAGCATCCTCGCTGAGATGCACACTGGTGCACCCTAAAAGGACAGATTGCGTCGGCTGAAATCACTGTTTCACATTCATATATATATACATATAATTATTAATGACAATATATGTATTAGCATATACTATCATGTTATGTTTTTTGGAAATGTGAAAAAATAAAAATAAAAATAATAAAATAAAAACATGGTTATTGGAATATAATATGAACCTGACTTATATTGCAAATAATAAATTTTTTTTTAACAATTTGCTTAATTATTAACAAATAATAAAATCAAACTGTTTTTATAATTGGATTTTTTTATATATGTTTTTTAAATAGTTTAATTATTAATTATTAACCAAATATTACAAAGTAACAAACAATTATTAACAAATAATAAATTCAAACTGTTTTTATAATTGGATTTTTTTAATATATATTTTTTTAAATAGTTTAATTATTAACCAAATATTACAAAGTAACAAACAATTATTAACAAATAATAAATTCAAACTGTTTTTTCTTTATAAATGTGAATTTTTCTTTATAAAATTTAAATATATTACAAATTCATATTTTATATAACTAGGTACGTGCAAAAATGTCTGTCTCTTGTACGGACTATGCTTATTAAAAAGCGCTTATCATTAATTAATTAATTAGTTTCCGTGTACACTTTGATTGTGTTTGAAAGATAAAAGCCTAAACTTAATCTATAAACGAAAATAAAACTGCATATTTACGTGTGAAAAATAAATTATAATGAAATATGTAATCACGGCGGCTAAAAAAAAAAATCATTGAATTTTGAACTTTGAAAAAATTACTTGTAAAAATCCCTTGAAAGATAAATATAAGTTTTTGGGAACTATTTCAAAGATAATTATTAAATTAAAGTCGTAAGATACTGAATTTAAAAAAAATCTACGTTTTACTAAAAATTAATAAAATTACCCCCCCCCCCCAAGTCATAAATCCGGCATCAGTTAAACGGTAAACGACTTTGTTTACCAATTGACTATCGCTATGCAAAATATATGGAAGACAAAAAAGTCATAATTTATCATTTTTAACTTTATATATAAAAATGGTTCTGTAATAGTTTATAGAAGTTGAAAAATTATTATCCATTAATTTCTTTATTCTTTTTAAGGTTATAAACAAATTTAAGTACCCTTATTTTGTTATAATAAAAAGGAAATGCTTATTTAATTAAAATATTTGTGAATGTACGCAATTAAGATCTTATTTTATTTTTAACTAAAACGGTTCATATTTAACTTGGTATTAGTTTTTAATTTAGTAATACTATGAAATTATTGATGACGTTTGTTTACCAATGTTTTCCTTAGAATTTGAAATAAAACTTTTTTTAAATGTTAAAAATTATTTTTACGTTACGAACTGCGTCAATTTTATCAATTTTTTTTTTACATGATGATTAAAAACTTTAGTTACTCGATTTATTCTTAACGTGTAACGATAAATTACATTGATTCTTTTTAAAATAAAGTGTTTTTTTTTTAATTTTAAGAGTGAACAAGTAAATTAAAGTCAATGACTAAACTAACAATTTATTCATTGAAAAAAAAAAGTTAAAACAGTGATTTATTGATAAATAGAATTCAATTTTGAAAGAAAATGTCATGTTTGAATTCTCTTTATTTATTAATAAATAATTGTTTTTAACTTTTAAAATATTTATTAATGAAAAAAAAAAAGACAAAACAAATACAAATCTTTCTAAATAATTGACGATGAATTGTGCAATTAACGAAATTGTTCAATCTCTAAAAATAAAATTTTGAGGGCGGTGTAAAAGTGAGTGGTTGTTGGAAGGGTACTTGTCCAGATATTGAACCTAATTTCCGTGACTGCCCGGCAGCAGCGAGACAACAGCTATCGGAAGCGTCCGAGACTTGCCGAATCGAAAACGAGGCTGGCGTCAAGCAGCCGATAGCGATTTGAAGGAGAGACGCTTGCCAATTGCAGAAAATGAATTTCGAAGTGCTGTGTCGTACAATTGGCTCTCCGGAGCAGTGCATTAACTTTTGCTTTGCCGGCTAGCACCGCGAAAGACTGTGATGGAGAAATATGCATGGAGATGCCCCACCCAGGAATGCCGGGCTTGGATTTCGTTGCGATCGGGGACGTTTTTTTCGCGGTCAAAACTAGAAATTTCAACAATTCTAAAGATGATATACCTGTGGTCCCAGGATATGGCGACCGGTAAAAACTTACTAAAAGAATGCGGCGTACTGTCTCGAACCACGCAAGTGGACTGGAAAAATTTTCTGCGGGAGGTGTGCATCGAACACCTAGCGCGAAACCCCAGACGACTCGGAGGTCCAGGGCATATGGTTGAGATAGACGAGAGTCTGTTCAACCGTAGAAAAAACAACGTCGGCCGTGTTCTTCAGCCGCTCTGGGTCTTCGGGGGATACGACCCCGCAGAGAAGGAGGGTTTCCTGGTGACGGTACCAAACAGGAATGCCGAAACCCTCCTTCCAAGTTTAAAAGTTAAAAAAAAAAACAGTTTATTATTTTAGTTACAAAAAAAAAAAAATGGTTTAAAAAAGTAAAAAAAAAAAACAGTTTCTATTAGGAAAGGAAACAAATGCCTAATGCAAAAAAAATAGAAACCCTCCAAAAAAAGCTAAAATAATGAAAAAAAAAACAATGCGTAATTGCAAAAAAAAAAAAAATGGTTTAAAAAAGTTACAAAACAAAAACAGTTTCTATTATTTTCGCGTTTTAAAGTTAAAAAAAACAGTTTATTTTAGTTAAAAAAAAAAATGGTTTAAAAAGTTAGCGTTTCTACAAAAGTTCTTAAAAAATAATAATAAAAAAAATATTTATTTATTTCAGCTATGGGTTTGTTCATTTTTTGTATAAAAATATATGCATTTCTTTTTCTTTACGTATATTCATCGTCTTACATTGTTGTCGTCTGTCGACTCGGCAGGTCTCGGACGCTTCCGTTAGCTGTCGGCTCGCTGCTGCCGGGCAGTCACGGAAATTAGGGTCAATATCTAAAACACTACCAACAGTTTTTATTAGTTTAGAGTTTTAAAGGTAAATAAAACAGTTTATTATTTTAGTTACAAAAAAAAAATGGTTTAAAAAAGTAAAAAAAAAAAACAGTTTCTATTATTTTCGCGTTTTAAAGTTTAAAAAAACAGTTTATTTTAGTTACAAAAAAAAATGGTTTAAAAAAAGTAAAAAAAAGGTGTTTCTACAAAAGTTCTTAAAAAATGGTTAAAAAATAATAATAAAAAAAAGTTTATTCATTTCAGCTGTGGGTTTGTTCAATTATTTCATTTTTTGTATAAAAATATATGCATTTCTTTTTCTTTACGTATATCCATCGTCTTACATTGTTGTCGTCTGCCGACTCGGCAGGTCTCGGACGCTTCCGTTAGCTGTCGGCTTGCTGCTGCCGGGCAGTCACGGAAATTAGGGTCAATATCTGGACAAGTACCAAACTGTTTTTTTAAAAACTTTTTGAAACCATTTTTTTTTTTTTGTAACTTTCTTCTTTTTTTTTACATTAGGCATTTTTTTCCTTCATTAGATTCTTTTCCTGGAGGGGTAAGGGCTTGTTTTTTTGGAGGGGGGCTTAGCGAAATACAGGCAGAAGAGGTATATCATCTTTAAAATTGTTGCAATTTTTAGTTTTGACCGCGAAAAAAAAGTCCCCGATCGCAACGAAATCCAAGCCCGGCATTCCTGGGTTGGGCATCTCCAGGCATATTTCTCCGTCACAGTCTTTCGCGGTGCTAGCCGGCAAAGTCGGATACATCGCATAACTTTTGCCAGCAGAACTTTTGTGGTGTAAATGAGGAAAAAGAAGAGAAAACAAGAACGACCGACCGCGTTTTTGCGTGGCTTACCTCGTGTGAAGAAGAAGGAAACAAGAATGGCCGACTTGTTTCTTTAAATGCCTACAGGGTGACTACGAGGTATGCAAATGAGATGCTCCTGATTGGAAATGGAAGAGATAAAAGAGGAGTGATTGGGGGAGGAGGCAGAGCGAAGTTAGATTGCGAACAGAGAAGTTTGATCATAGGAGAAAAGTCGGATCCGTAGAGAGTGAAGAAAAACGTTGCAGAAATTCGTTTCGGAGTGGATAAAAAGCGGAAGTACGGCCAGCAGTGTCGCGTATATCACAAGCTATTTCGGCGAATCGAGCAAATTACCATGGCTGAGTGGAGACTGAGCACTCACATGCTGAGACCCTTTACTGGGGAGGGTGACCTGATTAAGTGGCTGGAGAAATTAAAGATGGTGGCGAAGCTGCAAAAGATAGAAGATGTGGTCACCCTGCTGCCGCTATACTTAGAGGGGGAAGCCCTCACGATTTACCAGCAGATGCGAGATGAAGACAAGGAAGACCTTGCCTCAGTGGAGCAAAGGCTGAAATTGGCCTTCGCTGAGGGCCCATTCGAAGCACTTGGTAAGCTTTCCAGTTTGAGGTGGACCGGCGAGTCGGTTGACGTCTTTGCGGCAGAGATCAGGAGACTGGCAGGGTTGGCTGGTTACGTGGGGAGGAGCCTGGAGATGACGGTAAAGCTGTACCTAGTTAACGGCTTCCCAGAGGAAATCTCTACGAACATGCAGAGAATCACTGGGATCCATACTATGGGAGTGGACGATCTCTTGGTTCACGCCAGAGTCCTAGTGAAAAATGTTAAAAGCCCAATCGTGGCTGCAGCTGTGGGTGGAAATATGTGCATGAGGCCTCACTTGAATGAGAGGCAGCCGGCGAGGCGACAGGAGGGGAGACCTGCAATCAAGTGCTTCCGGTGCCAGGGCCCTCATCTGATCAAGGACTGCAAAGAGCCGAGACCAGGGAAACGAGTGAAGGGGAGCTATTGCGCCAGTGGTTACCCCTTCTGTGCGGAGATGGCGCATGATGGAACGTTGCCTCGGTTACCGGTAGTAGTCAATGGGAAGAAAGCCATAGCCCTTGTCGACACAGGCTGTACTACAACGTTGTTAGCGAGGAATGTCGCTAGGTCATGGAGCGGAACCAGGACTATTAGGACCGTGGATGGCAGGGATGTGAAGTGCCTAGGTGAGACGACAGCGGAAGTAATGGTGCAAGGGGTGTCCATTGGACTGCGAGCCTTAGTGTTGAATCATCTGGTCGGTGGTGTTGACGTGATTATAGGTATGAGTGCAATTAACCGACTGGGGGGCGCCACGTTACGAGGGAGCCAAGTGACGTTCGGACGTCTCGGCGCAGTGGGGATGGCAGGAGTGGAAGGTGATAGAACCATCAGAATACCAAAACCGGAGGTTTGCTGCATTGAGGACAAAGATTTCCTGGCAAAGTTTGATGGCGTGAGGTGGACGGTGGAATGGAAATGGATCTCCGGACCCCAGGAACTACAGAATAAAGTGGGCTGCTACGAAAACACCCTGCGAGGAGAAATAAGAAAAGGATTTGAGGAAGAAGTGGAGAGGTGGATAAAAGAAGGAATTCTGAAACCGTGGACAGGGGAAGAAAAAGGAGTGTTGCCACTACTGGCGGTTGTTCAGCCTACAAAAAACAAGATTAGGCCCGTACTGGACTTCAGAGAATTGAACAGACACGTAGCCTGCCACACTGGAACGGGGATCGACGTATGTGAGGAGGTCATGAGGAAATGGAGAAGAATGGGACGGGCCACAAAAATTGTCGATCTGAAATCGGCATATCTGCAGATCCATGTAGATGAAAAACTCTGGCAGTACCAGCTGGTCCGGTACAAGGGGCGAGTGTATTGTCTGACGAGGTTAGGCTTTGGGCTGAGTTCAGCCCCCAAAATTATGACTGCCGTGCTGAAGACAGTGCTGAGCAAAGACCGTTCAGTGGAGGAGGCCACTAGTTCGTACATTGACGACATTCTGGTGGAGGAGGCAGAGGTGACAGCGGAGAAAGTAAGAAGCCATGTCGAGAAGTATGGGTTAACTGCAAAACCGGCGGAGGCCCTGGATGGAGGACGGGTGCTGGGGTTGAAACTAAGGCGAGATGGAAAAGAAAGCCTTGTCTTCGAACGAGGGAGTGTAATACCCGAAGTCGGATCTGAGCTGACGAAGCGAGAACTTTTCTCAGTCTGCGGGAGGCTGGTCGGGCACTATCCTATCGCTGGCTGGCTCAGGATAGCATGTAGTTTTATTAAACGACTAGCAGGCACTGCTGACTGGGAGGGCCGTGTAACGAAGGAGGTTATGAACATGCTGCAAGATATCATTGCGAGGGTGAGGAATGAGGACCCAGTGAAAGGGGACTGGTATGTCAGCAGCGGGGATGCGGGTGTGATTTGGTGCGATGCCAGTAACCTGGCGTTGGGCGTCGTACTAGAGATGGGAGGCGTAACTGTGGAGGATGCGGCATGGCTAAGAAAAACCAACGACTTCTCCCATATCAACGTAGCAGAACTAGATGCCGTTATGAAAGGACTCAATCTGGCCCTGAAGTGGGGATTGAAAATAATTGAAATTAAAACCGATTCGGCAACGGCAGCATCGTGGATTCGGTCGGCAGTAACTGGCGATAAGAGAGTTAAGACCAAAGGTGCTGCGGAAATGCTGATCAAGCGCAGACTCGGAGCGCTCGCCGATCTAATAGCGGAGTTCCAGTTAAGAGTATCTGTCGTGTTGGTCCCATCAGAAAAAAACAAGGCGGATTCGATGACACGCGTGAAGAAGGCCTGGCTGCAGGAGGGAAAGGAGGTCTCCTCGGTATGCTATGCAGGGGAAGAAGTCAAGGAGTCACACGAAATGCACCACTTTGGTCGGGAACGAACGTTATTCCTAGCCAGAGAGGTTTACCCGGAGACCACCGAGGAGGAGGTTAGGGAAGTGGTGGAGAACTGTCGAGAGTGCCAATCAATTGACCCTAGACCGTCCAGACACGAAACAGGACAGTTGCACGTTGCGGAGGACTGGAAGCGATTGGCTATTGATGTGACGCACTATCGCCACAAATTGTATCTCTCGATGGTCGACTGTGGACCGGGAAGGTTTGCCATCTGGAGAGAAATCAGGGCAGAAGCGGCATGGGCGATCGGAGGGGTCATCGAGGAGATATTTTTGGAGAGAGGGCCGGTTGAGGAACTCTTGATGGACAATGGGCCTGCTTTCCGATCTGAAGCCTTTAAAGGGGTATGCGATAAGTGGGGAGTAAGGCAATTTTTTAGAGCAGCGTATCGGCCGAGTGGCAACGGAATAGTGGAGAGGAATCATCGCACCATTAAAGCCGCTGCGGAAAAAAGCAACGTATCACCCATAGAGGCGGTGTTTTGGTACAACATCTCGCCAAAAACCAAACAAGACGAGACAACTGTCCCTCATAGGGCCGTTTTCACATATAAGTGGCGGCACCCGTGCAACAAAACAGCAGGAATCGAGAGTGAGGAAGCCACTATCAAAGTAGGTGAAGAGGTATGGGTGA
Source organism: Sepiola atlantica (assembly GCA_963556195.1). Taxonomy (NCBI): domain Eukaryota; kingdom Metazoa; phylum Mollusca; class Cephalopoda; order Sepiida; family Sepiolidae; genus Sepiola; species Sepiola atlantica. The sequence goes on from OY744550.1 coordinate 24,589,853, forward strand.
AACCCCCTAATGCACAGTGTACCACTCGTTGGAAAAAAGGGGTCGTAACGGGATTGCGGTCGAAGAACAATGTGATGGTGAACGGCGTTCCCCGGCATATCCTAGACCTGCGTCGCATGACACTGCCGGTACGCAGTGAGGGCAGTAAAGAAGAGGAAATCGAGGGCCACCGAGAAGCAAATGATGCGACTCTACCTGACTTAGACCCACGTTGTAGTGAACCTGAAAATGTTAACCCCCAAGAAGTTGTTCCCCAGAGGCCTCGACGTGAGAGGAGGCGGCCTGCTTGGATGGAGGATTACGAAGTATCCTATTGATCTCGAAGATCAAGGGGGGCGTGTGGTGTAAATGAGGAAAAAGAAGAGAAAACAAGAACGACCGACCGCGTTTTTGCGTGGCTTACCTCGTGTGAAGAAGAAGGAAACAAGAATGGCCGACTTGTTTCTTTAAATGCCTACAGGGTGACTACGAGGTATGCAAATGAGATGCTCCTGATTGGAAATGGAAGAGATAAAAGAGGAGTGATTGGGGGAGGAGGCAGAGCGAAGTTAGATTGCGAACAGAGAAGTTTGATCATAGGAGAAAAGTCGGATCCGTAGAGAGTGAAGAAAAACGTTGCAGAAATTCGTTTCGGAGTGGATAAAAAGCGGAAGTACGGCCAGCAGTGTCGCGTATATCACAACTTTCTGCTGGCAAAAGTTAATGCACTGCTCCGGAGAGCCAATTGTACGACACAGCACTTCGTAATTCATTTTCTACAATTGCCAAGCGTCTCTCCTTCAAATCGCTATCGTCTGCTTTTGACGCCAGCCTCGTTTTCGATTCGGCAGGTCTCGGACGCTTCCGTTAGCTGTCGGCTTGCTGCTGCCGGGCAGTCACGGAAATTAGGGTCAATATCTGGACAAGTACCGAAATTATTCAATTTTTAAAATTCTTTCTTTTGTTAAGTTCCTGGGTCTCAAATTTGTCAATTTTTGGTTTATTTTCGAGATTATAAAAAAAATTTCTTGCGCCGATGATGCCACGTTCATGTATGAAAGGGAAATATAATTATGTCGCATTTTTTTATTTTCCCAGAAACTCTAATCATTAAAATCACATGAAATATTTTTTGCAATTATATTATTTTTTTTGGTGAAAATATTGATTAAATATATTCAATAATAATATCGCTAATTCAAAAAATTAATTTTTCTTCGAGTTATAGTGATTTTGTTAACACGGTATTTAGGGGCCTTTTTCGTAATATATAAAAAATAATTTTTTTTTTTTTTAGTTGTTAACATCTACAATGCTTTATTTTCATACCCCCCCCCCAAAAAAAAAATAATGCATTTTAAAAAATTAATATATAAAAATATAACTTTAATAAAGGTGTATTAAGTTTTAAAAGAATAATACATTTTCACTAAGATTAAAAAAAAATGGTTTCATTATATTCCTTGATTGTTGATTAATAAATATTGAAAATTTCATTAAAATTGGTTGATTTCCTGAATTTTAGTGAATGTTTTTACATTTTGGGAATCGGCCATTGATTTTGCACCTACCTAGATTATATAACCTAACAAATTAAAAAAAATCATAGCAATAATGTTTATTGGTGTATGTTACGACGCTCAGCAGAGGCGCGAACGGGGTCCAAAAAAAGAACGAGAAAGAGTTTAAAAACATAAATTTGCAACAAGTAAAGTTGACTTATGTCTAGAATAGACATTTTTCTACTTACCTATGTAATTTGTTTGTATTTTTACGTAGTATAAATGGCTTTTTATTAGATGTTAAAAAAATTTTTTCTTGTTTTTTAAAACATCTAGTTTCTCAAAGAAATTGCCTCTATATTATTACGTAGAGCGGCCATTTTGAATTCTTCGAAAACCCTCTGTCGAACATAAATTTCTAATAAATAGCACTTCAAACGGGTTTAAAATACAAACAAATAGCACATGCAAGTTTGAAACTAACTTTTACAGCTTACAGTTACTTTTATTTGTTGTAAATTTGTTTTTTTAGCGTTTTTACTGTCCTGAGTCTCGTAAAAGATGCCCGTTTATTGTTTCCAATACAGAATATTCCCGAAGAAATTGTTGAAGCGGTCAAAAATATATTGATGACGTTTTTTGGATTAACACCGGTCGAAATTTCCGATTTCTGATTTTGGCTGCGATGACGGAGTGTGAATTTTCTATTAAACAAAATTACTGGTGCTTCTGCTGTTTCGCTCCGACATGTTAAACCACTCTTTAAAAAATATTTAAAGAAATGTATAAACTTTGTTATGTACTTACGTGATAGCTGAAAATAAGATTGTACAGAAAAAAATTACGCAAATTCATCCAGTATTTATTAAATTCAAAAGAAAAAAAACAAACGATTTCATCTTTCGGTAACCATCGGTAACCAGTAAACAAAATTTGAGTTATCTCCTTTGCCTATTTCATAAGTGAAAATGTCTACCGATACTTAAGATCGTTTTTTCTTTTTCTTATAATTTAATAAATACTGGATGAATTAAGCAAATTCAATTTGCTTAATTTTTTTCTCTACAATCTTATTTTCAGCTACCACGTAAGTACATAACAAAGTTCATACCTTTCTTTAAATATTTTAATGGCATTGTGAAACAGCAGAAGCACCGAATTATTTTAGTAATTTAAAGACTAAACGATACCGTAATAAATTTAACTTTCAAATCCCATTTAAAAATATAATAATTTGGAAAATAACAAGCAAACGGCATATAGTTAAAAAATAAAAAAATAAAAAGAAGTAAAGGCGAAAGTAAAAAGACTCCCGGGTAACGGCGGGTAGGTACAGCTAATATTTAATTAAATGTTATGTGGACATGGATGTAAAAAATGAATCGACAATCATGATTCATTATTGTTGGGAACCTATTTTTATATGATTTTCTTGATTAAAATTGATAAGTTGCTTCCCTTGTAACAATAATTTACGTACGATCCCATGTTTTGTTGTTTTTATCTGTCTGTCTATTTAAACAGTCCAAACGTAATGATGATATACGAACAACGTCGATAGGGTGTGGAAGGAATGTGTGTGTGTGTGTAGGGGGGATGCCCCCTTTCGAAGCAGCATTCAGTAGCATTGTAGAAGCCTTTTAAGTTTCATTTGGTTAATTATTTTACTTAAAATATTGACAGGAAAAATATAGAGTTGCTTTTAACAGCTTTTTGTTAAGTCTAGGATACATTCTTGACAATCGATCTGGGGGAGTTTGGTCAGCTGAAGCATTAGTTAGCTCTACACGTTCTTGGCCTTTTGGTCAAGATCAAAGTGTAGTATCTGTTCCGATGGATACTGCACCCCATAGACTAGTATTGTCTTGGCCTAGTATTGGCTTGATTTACGCAGATCTATGGGTCTGTCCTGTGCAGTTCTAAGAGGTCCACCCTCCCAGGCTTCGCCTCCCCTCTTTGGGGAGGAATAAGTTTATTGCTTACTGCCTGAGGCACCCCTACCGGGGAATGCCGACGGGGCTACCCAGGCAATTTTTAAACCCCACTTTCCCGACCCGACCTTGGGTCACATCTTACTTGTGGGAGTAAGATAAAAACTGGCCTTGTGCCTAACTCCTGGAGAGGAGTAAATCAATACTCCATTGGGGTGAAGTATGGTCTTGTTCAGTACTAATATGTGCACCTTCCCAGGCGTTACCAATCTCTTTTTGAGAAGGGGTTGGCTTATTGCTATTTGGTTGAGGTGGCCCTACCAGGGAATGCGGATGGGCTGCTCAAGCTATTTTTTGTGAGCCAGAATGCACAGGCTCTGCCCCCCCCCCTCCACCTTCCAGTCTGGTGCCACATCTTTTTTTGTACCCCTTATTCAAAATATTGTCTGGAAGTCGTTTTTAACAACAGCCCTCTCCCCCTAAAGTCCAACCCTTCCTTACTGTGGCAGGGGCGATGGGAACGTGATAATGTCATAGCTATGCCATCTAAAACTCTGATTCATACCATGGCCACCCATCCACCCATTTTGGGCAGATTTCTAACCAAGGGATATTAGGGCCCTGGAGAAAATCCAAGACGAGTCGGCATCAGGATCTGTCGTCTCTGTGTGTGGCAAGCAAAGATGTGTCAGGTGCAGAACACAAATCAATGGAGTGACAACGTGCCTTCTGCACCATTCCTTTGTGTGTTCTCGGCCAAACTTTCCTCAACTTTGAGATAAAAACCTGTGAACCTGCAGGTTAATGAATATTGATTTACTCCTCTCCAGGAGTTAGGCACAAGGCCAGTTTTTATCTTACTCCCACAAGTAAGATGTGGCCCATGGTCGGGTTGGGAAAGTGGGGTTTAAAAATTGCCTGGGCAGCCCCGTCAGCATTCCCCGGTAGGGGCGCCTCAGGCAGTAAGCAATAAACTTACTCCTTTCCAAAGAGGGGAGGCGAAGCCTGGGATGGTGGACCTCCTAGAACTGTACAGGACAGACCCATAGACCGGCGGAAATCAAGCCAAGACAATACTAGTCTATGGGGTACAGTATCCATCGGAACAGATACTACACTTTGATCTTAGCCAAAAGGCCAAGAAAGAGAGGTTAATGAATAGCTGTGATCAACAAGGAGAACTTCATTCAGAACAAACAATCCTGATGAATGATCTTTGTGAGATCGATGCACAAGTCTGATTCACTTAACAGATAGACAAACAGCTACAACATATTAAAAATGTACGCACACAGATAAAAAAAAAAAAACGTTACTGCACATGTGTATTATTCTAGCTGAAACTTCAACTCTTTTGAAAACCTCTATATCATCATATTCGGTTTAACCTTCTGCAGCAGTTACATGACGAAAGATCTATTTTCTCTTGTATATTCAAGCAATCCATTGCGTAATAATGAGTTGTGATTTGGTTGGCAAAAACAAGTACCTCCAAACTTATGCATTGATATACAGGCGATTAGCGCATCACCGCACATGCGCAATACTAAGTCCCACCGAAAGCTTGATTCGTGCGCAACATAAATCAGTTCAAGTCGAGACTTCAACATAGACAAACGTTGCATTTCCTCTCGCCTTTCGTCATGCCGATGAGAGGCGGGAATAAACTCAAGACCAACTGGAATTATATTACATTTCTATTATCCTGCCCACTGAGAAACTCAACTTACATGTTTATGTTCCTGTATTCCTGTTCCAGTTAAATAAAATATATATTTATACTATTGCAGAGAAGACGTTAGTGTTTTCTTTCGAACTATGGTGACTCTTTTATTCAAATCAGATACCTACAGATACGGCCGACCCAACAAAATGGTTATCTCCTGTTTCGACACTCAACAAACACCACCATTCTACAGTCTGTTTTACAAGCTGGCACGTATTGGACGGCTTTTAGAAATTGTCTTCCAAACTAACCTATCTCTGGACAGGTCTTTATTTATCTTTCTCTCAAGTCCATTTTTATCACTACCTCCAATATTTTCCTTGTAATGATCCTGCTACTTTAACTGTCCTACATCTACTAACCCAAGAACTTTCATCTGTTCTTCAAACGTAGCCATACCATTGAAGTCTCCTGTTATGCACACATCTTCTTTCAACAGGACCATATCATTGAAGTCTTTTATTCTGCACACATCTTCCTATACTGTCCAGATTTAATCTTCCTCTGAGGTCATCAAATCTAAACCTCTCTTTAAGACTCACATTACACAGCCATCATATCATTTTCATATCATTTCTCTCCATGCAACACATGTCCTCAACCCTCAGTGGCCACGTTTTACTTCCACACATCATCTCACTGCACATACATGCCTGATAGACTTTTCCCTTGGTAGCTGTAACACTCTGGCAGAAGTTCCCTGAACATACTCCATCCACTTCTTATTCTTGCAATCACCCTAACACTTCCTCCTCCCTGTGCTCCAATGCTATCACCAAGCTTAACAAAACTTCTGAACAACTTCAAATGCCTCGCCATCCAAATATACTTTCTCTGCATCTGATTTCTCATCCGTCTCTATTATTGTCTTAGGCTACCATATCCACTTCACACAAACTGGTTATTCTCTCTCAACCTACCAGTAATTCCACTGCACTTCTTACTTACAATGCTTACAAGTACCACAAAAAATTGAGTTACTTCCAACTACCTTTCCACAAAATAAACAAGAGAACTTTCCTCTTTCCAACACTACAACCACTGAACATCACTTTTATCTTGGTAACGTTCACTCTCAGATCTTTACTTTATATCAGGCTAACTTCAAAAACTTGTATTCCTTAATTTATTGAAAAAATGTAGAATATTTTTAGGTGCTAGTCTGAAATTTATTCAACGCTATAAAAGGCCAAGGAATTCTAAGATCAGAGTAGGGATTTTGCAGCTATGTTTGCCCAGCACTTTCAATCTTATCATAACCTTTGAAAGAACCCTCATTGTCACCGCTCTTTACTCACCTTCCCTGATCTCAAGAATATTTCTTCTCTTAAATCCAAAAAATGAATGCGTTAACTCCTTATTCTTCTCTCCCTTTCTTCCTCTCCTCTCAGTCTCCCTTTCCCTACAAACGCAGACTCCTTTTTGACATCTTTTTTTGCTACAATCCCCTTCAACCAAAGGAGGCACAACATTGACTCCTTTCACTTTGATCTAGTATGAGTATAACAAATTGGCAGGTGCTGATGATGCGGACACATCATCCTTGGGGGTAACGTTGTACCAATACACAGCCTCCATAACAGGACAGCTCTTTCGTGCAGCAATCCTCTTCACTGTCTTATGACACCTTTCTATAATACCATTTCCTGATGGCCGATATGCACAGCATGGTCGGAAGTTTACATCCCACTCGTTCATGAACTGCCTGAACTGTTGACTGCAGAAGGCAGTGTCATTATCAGCCAGAATCTCGGCTGGGGGGGTCACGTTCAAAAAACACTGATTCTAATTGCCAGATCACATGTGCAGTGTCTTGCCATTGTAGTGGCCACCAGATTGAAAACCGTGTGGGTCCACAATCGATCAGTGTTTAAAAATTGCCAACCATTGTAGTGTGTGATGTCCATGCCTAGCCGGTTCCATACGTCCTGCACACCGAGTCCTCCCTTTTTCCATTGAACTGGAGCTGGGTCTATTGTCTGGCATTCCTCACAATTCCGAATAACTGCCTTTACTGCCACTTTAGACACAGACGAGTCGATTCTACGCACAAAATATAATATTCGCCTGATTCCAGGATGTCCACTATGTCGATGAATTTCATTCAGCTGTGTTGGGTTCAGGTTTCCTGTGGCAAACGCACACACTGGCTGTGTTGGTTCAATCTCTCTCTTTACATCATTGAGCCACCGCTGTGGAATTCTCGTCAGGGAGTCTGCTCGGTTCTGGCCAGATCTTATTAGTGCTATATCAACCGAAATGTCGTACTCTTTCACAAGTGAGATTATCGTGCCCAGTCTCCGCCATATGAGCATCTCACTTGCAGTCTTGGTGCTCAATCGAGACTTTCCCATGAGCGCATTAGTCACCCAGTGGTAAACACACACACAGTCTGTTTTTATGTGTAACACATTGGCATTCCATTTGAGTGCAAGGTTTAGTCCTTTTAGCACGGCATCCAGCTCTGCCACGTTTATATGTTGGGTATCCTTTGTTGGTCGCAACCAGCTTGCATCCTCGATGATGGCTCCACTGGCGTCAAGAGCTACTCCCACAGCAAGCGAGCTTGCATCCACCCACATATTCAGTTCCTTTGTGGCCACGCACCATTTTCCTTGGACGGGATCTGATTGCTGTACACGGACAAGTGTATCTGCTATCATACACTCTAGTGGAGTATCGCTAACCTTGTCATTCCAGTTCTGTGTAACAGTTGTAGCATAACGTTTAATAAAGCCGGTTGCCACTCGAAGCTATCCACACACTGGAAAGTGCCCCACCAGTTTGCCACACATGGAGAAGATACATCTTCGTGTCATAGTTCTCGGCGCATCCACAGTACTGGTTCCTCGCCGCCATCGCAGTTGGCCATGCTCTGCCCAAATTTCTAATCCCAGCACTCGTGCACCATTTTTCAGTTTTTCTGGGTCCTTACTAGTAAGTCCGTACATGTCCAGATGCTTCCTTACAGATTCTTCCGACGCCACATCCTCATTAATATATATGTCATCAATATACGCCGACGTTGCTCTCCTTATCTTCTCATCCTTAGCTAACACAGCCTCGAGCACAGCCCGCATTACAAGAGGTGCCACATTTAAGCTAAATCCTAACCTAGTTAGACAATATCTTTGTCCTGTAAATATGACTGTCTGGTATGGCCAGAGAGCTCTCTCAACATGGATCTGTAGGTATGCCTTCCTGAGGTCCAGAATGGATACATTCATTCCTTGCTGTCTCCATTCTCGCATTTGCTCTGCACAAACATCTGCATCGCCAGTGAATGCATCAACATAGGTGTTTAATTCACGATAGTCCATCACAGGACGCACCTTATTTTTATTGGCCTGCAGCACAGCCATCAGTGGTATTAGTCCCTTGGGGGGGGGCAAACTCCTCCTGATTATATGGCAACAACCAACCGTTGTTTATCCAGGTCTGCAGCTCGCATTCATAATCTTCCCTTAATTCATTAGACATTGGATATTCAGAAATCCGAGTTTCCAGTTTCTCTGGTGCATAACCTGCTGACCATTCCCATGCTGCAACCACATTCTCTTCCGTTTGTCAAATTTGGCAACAAAATCAGCTTCGTTAATACAAAGTGCTGCGCAGATGGGTTGTGTCTCCCCAAACTCCACACTTCTAGATTGTGTGATGCGAACGCCACCGAGTGCCTTAATGGCGTCAATGCCAAGTAGCACATCGAAATCAAGAGGTTTACCTTGCATAATCAGCACCTTGATTGTGGCAATGTTACCAGTCTCTGTATGAATCCTAATGGTGCCATTTCCGCAGCAGGCCTGCGTAGCGCCGGTTAATGTAGTTACCATTATCTTCTGCTTTGACCAAGACCGACATAGTTTTGCACTCAAGATAGAACGTGAGCATCCAGTGTCAAGGAGAGCCAAGCATTGTGCATCATCAACATAGATGGTAATGACGAGTTCACATTCTGACTGGGGAAAAGACTGGAGCTGATGTCTTGTTCCCAACTTCGTTTCCTGGACAATCTCTTACCAGATGACCAGTCTTGTTGCACCGATAACATCGTTGATGGGTAGTCTACCTCCTTTGCATGCAGTCTCTTGCAAAATGATTAGGGCCGTTGCATTTGTAACATGTATAATCAGATTGCCCCATGCCCACAGGTGGTTGAGTGATTCGGGTAGGCTGTGTCACAGCCACAACTGGTTCTCCCACTTCAGCATTGTCTTTCATCAATGCTCGAGCCAACAGCTCTTCTAAAGTCATATCGTCCACCCGAGAGGGGGACCGCAGATCTGCCAAATATACGTCTACAGTCTCACCCGGATGCAATACACGTGCCTCGAACTTCTCATACGCTGTAAATCTGTCATCGGCAAATAGAGCTCCCTTAATTCGTGCTGCATCGGATTTTTCTTCTTGAGTTAGTTGCTGGTAAACTGCGAATGCTCCCCCATTTAGCCGAAGTGGGATGACATTTTCAAGCCGCTTCACTCCAGATAAGTCACACACTAATTCCACCTCAATCCATTCAACGACTGCTCCAGTCCCATCAGACTCAGGAATTATCTTTAGGTCAAAACGGCTGTCCATTTTATGCCGAAATAGCTTGTTAACTAACTGTGCCAGAAAAAATAAAATTTAAAAAAAGGTTTTGACTGTAATTCAACCGAACCGAATTTCGTGCAACCCACTTTCTGCCCTTTTCTCTAAACGTTTTTACTGTCTTTCAATTTCCAACAAAATTTCGTGCAACCTACTTTCTCTCTGCCTTTCTCTCTCCAATCCAAACTCGCTTCCTCTCCTTCCCAGCTGTCCTCTTCATTTATCTCACCTGATATCCACATATGCAAATCACATAAACACCTGCACTTATGAAGAGAAGCCCTTTTTAAATCTGCATACGACATGCAAAGCACTTCCTTCTTTTTCCTGATGGTGAGTGTTCCTCTTTATTGTCACAATTTGCTATAAAAGTTTTTTGAAAAAATATATAATTAAAATCACTTGTTTTCTTACTTCTTCATATTTCCATTTCTTACATTGTGATAGCCTACTAATACTCCTCTATATACGTATTACACACAATGCTTCAATCAAACTACCTCTCCTTATATATATATATATATATATATATATATATATATATATATATATATATATATATATATATGGTAAAATGAAAAAGGAAAACCAAAAAACTGGATGTTTTTTTATGTGTACATCAACGTTTCGTCTTTATTTATAAGACTTCATCAGGATGATGATATAGGGAAAAGATATCATGCAAGCACGGATACATGTAGGGTAGACATGTTGGGAAGAAAAATAAAATAAAATGAAAAATAATAGCAGCGTCTACATACATATATATGTATATATATATAAGAATATTTTTTAAATAAATATTTATTTAATTTTTACCTACATACACATATACATATACATATATATAAAAACACCCAAACTTCGGATTTCAACAAGAATTTTCATTTCTTAATCCTTCTTTTTTGGCAAGTTGATTTTCGTTTTTTAGCAGTTTAAAGGAGCAGCATGTACAAAAAAAAAGAAGAAAAATAACATTACTGCGCAACTCAATATCTCTTTTTAAATTTTTATCACGGATCTACTAAAAAAGGAAGACCGGTCTGTTGCAACATATTACATGATAGACACATTTTATTGTTTTTTTTTCACCTGACATGGTTTACTCTCTATAGCGTATTTTATCAGAGATTCTTATCCTCGTATATTTACTTTAAGTAGGAGTGGGACGTAATGGGTGAAAATTTCAGATTAATGTGAGTAGTATTTTTTTGTGTTCATTTATACATAAATAACACTAAACAATCAAACATTTTGAAAATTTTGCAAAATTCAGAAGGTGCAGGCCACTAACTTTTGGCTATTTTACATTCATGAAAACCCTTTCACAGCCTGAAAATGGTCCTAAATTAAAGTACTATATCAGATTTATCCATATATATATATATGAATGTAAAATAGCCAAAAAACTAGTGGCCTGCACCTTCTGAATTTTGCAAAATTTTCAAAATGTTTGATTGTTTAGTGTTATTTATGTATAAATGAACACAAAAAAATACTACTTGCAAGAATCTGAAATTTTCACTCATCACGTCCCACCCCTTCTGAAGTTTGCAAAATTTTCAAAATGTTTGATTGTTTAGTGTTATTTATGTATAAATGAACACAAAAAAATACTACTCGCATGAATCTGAAATTTTCACCCATTACGTCCCACCCCTAATATAATAAAAAGAGAGAGAGAGGGAGAGAGAGAGAGAGAGAGATTCTTCCAACCGCCGAAAAAAGGAAAAGGAGGTGATTGGATATAAATAGAATAAAATTTAGCATGTTTTACATTTAGTGTTAAGTCTTAACTTGGTTCTTTTAAGCTAAATATGCTCTCACAATTCTTTTTGTTAATATTACCTCATGACCTGCCCCAAGCATGCAGCAAGCCATACTGTATTTCATCCCACATGCACAGAAAAAAGATGACCGTTTTGGAATATTTGGCACTGAAATACTGTCGCACCAGAATAAATAATTTTCTTCACCCAGCTTGGTCTATCATTTTTAAACAAAAAAAAAATTTTTTTTTTTACTTTTCTTGATATGGCCCAATAATATGTTAAGGGAGTAAAATTTTCGGCCAAATATTTTATTATGCTGTTTTCGTCACTGGTCACATAAGTAGCTATTCTCACTACTTTATTTTCATTCAAAATATTCTTGTCTCATCAAGTGATGGTTTCATTTTTTTTCTTAGGAAAAGAAGTGAAGACAATATTTTACAAATATTTCCCAGATTTCTTTCCTTATTTTGTTTCCCTCTAAAAGAGAATCTGCTTATTTTGGTATTTGTGTCTTTCGTTTACATTTCCAATTTCTTCTCTTAACAAACTCCTCACCTTTTCAAATGTTTTTTTTGTCGAGTACTTTGTGGAATTATATTTGCCCCTACTAAACATGAACACTAGTTCTATTTCAGCTTTCACCAGCGACATCTGCATGTGGTTTACAAAAGTCGAAGCAGCTAAAACTATTACTATTACCGCCCTCCTCCTTATAGGCTATCATTAAAGATCATATTATGGATCCACAGCCAGGAGCCTCATATGAAATTGTGAAGTTCTTTGACACACTTCTTTGTTGGTGGAACGCCGTTTTCAAACACTCATGAATGATCAGGTACTCGGGGATCGGTTGCCCATCCAGCTCTTTTGGCGTATGCGGGAGCTCGCTAAGGATTGATCAGCCAATAGCAGCTTATTGAGACAATTATTTGTATCCCAATTCCAATCAAACGCACAGGCCATACTTGCTCCTATGATGGAGATGAGTATGGTCGAATAACTAGCATCTTCAGCGGACAAGATCATTGGTTATACAGGGACTAATTCTAGATCAGTGGCAGAAATTTAATTCATGGCAACTCAATAAGCCTCTGACCCAGCATATACAGCCATGCAAAATACTATCGAGTATTGATTTACTCCTCTCCAGGAGTTAGGCACAAGGCCAGTTTTTATCTTACTCCCACAAGTAAGATGTGACCCAAGGTCGGGTCGGGAAAGTGGGGTTTGAAAAGCCAGCGCCCAAGAGGTGAGCACTCTGGCCTTTAAAAATTGCCTGGGTAGCCCCGTCGGCATTCCCCGGTAGGGGCGCCTCAGACAGTAAGCAATAAACTTACTCCTCCCCAAAGAGGGGAGGCGAAGCCTGGGAGGGTGGACCTCCTAGAACTGCACAGGACAGACCCATAGACCAGCGTAAATCAAGCCCCAAAGGCCAAGACAATACCAGTCTATGGGGTGCAGTATCCATCGGAACAGATACTACACTTTGATACTATTGAGTAGCTGACCAGGGAGATAAGGGCATTGAGGTTAATATAGAGTCAAATCACCTATTAGTCGTCATCATCGTCAGTCATCTTCACCGGCACTTACTTATTCGCGTAAATATTGTATGTACCATAGTCGCTTCGACAATTAGGCCTGCCGTTGCAGTAAATTCGTGCAGTAAATTCGTCCAAAAGAATCAGTGAACGGAAGTCGGGAGAAGTGAGCATGACACTTCTTCCCTTTAATCTACCCGTTTGTCATGCATTCTACTTCAGTACTTCAGGCTGTAAACCGTTCTCCTATAACCATGTTTGGTCAAGTTGCACGATCATTGGACTTGAAACTACACAGAGATTTCACATGGATCTTTATGGTTGCAGATGTCCACAAGGAGCTGATTTTATACACTATTTTAACTTACTAGTGGATGTGAACTTTACTACCAGATAATGATAGCTTAATATTAGAATACTAAGCTATCATTATCTGGTACTAGTCTTGTATTCTTTATAGCCTCTTCTGAAGACCCTTATCATTCGTTATTAAATTCATTTTTTGATTTAACCAATTTAAATTTTGAAATAAACAAGCCGGTTCGTCCTACTGTACATTTTATTGAAACTACTATTGCCCTTGTTTTTTCGCACTCTCGTCGTTTCTCTCCAGAGAAGTTAAAAGTGGCGAGGCATGAATTTAATCACATGCTCCAGCAAGGTATTATTCGTCCCTCATCTAGCCCTTGTGCATCTCCTTTGCATATAGTTTAAAAGTGTTCCGGGATTGGCATCCTACCGGAGATTTCCGTCGGCTGAACACAATTACTATTCCTGATTTCTACCCTATCCCCCATATTCAAAATTTCGCTTTGTTTTTGCATAGTTGTAAAATATTTCTAAGTTGGATCTGGTAAAGGCTTACCACCAAATTCCGGTTAATCCGGCTGATATTCTGAAGACTGCTGTTTCTTCTTTTCAAAGAATTTGAATTTTTAACAATGTCATTCGACTTACATAATGCAGCTAGCACTTTTCAGCGTTTTATAGACAAAGTAGTTTACGACATCTCTGTATTCTTTTCGAACGTTTACAGCGTTACCATGTCAGGATAAACCTTGTGAAATTAATCTTTTGTGCCACAAGTCTTGTATTTTTGGGTCATGTCATAAACTCAGAGGAGATTTTCCCCCTTTCCTGAAAAGGTTAAGACTCTGCTGGATTTACGACCACCAACTTCTTAATTAGTTTCATAGATTTTTTCTAAGGCATTCGATAGCATTCACCGGCCATCACTCTGAAACATCTTGCATGAGTATGGCCTGCCAGAAAAAATCATCACTGCAATAAAGCAAATTTATGCAAACTCCAAATGTTGCATACAATCAGAAGATGGTTTCAGTGACTGGTTTGTGGTGATCACTGGAGTCCGCCAAGGATGTTTGCTTTCTCCATTACTCTTTGCCATAGCCATTGATTGGATATTAAAAAAGGCAACCAAGGGTCAGGGTATAACATGGGTCAAAGATCATAAACTTTTTGATCTAGACTTTGTAGATGATATTGCTGCACTAGCAATGAATGCAACTCACCTACAAGGCATTGCCAACAAGGTCACCGCGGAAGCAGGGAGCATTGGTCTCTATATCAGTGTTAAGAAAACTCAAAACATGCTCTTTGGGGCACACCAGCCACTTACAAACGTCTTTATCGACTAAAAAGAAATAGCTATAGTTGGAAACTGCACCTACGTAAGAAGCTCCTTAAACAAGGAAGGCAATGAGTTGCAGTGCAGGATCGGAAAAGCCTCAGCAGAATTTAATCATATCTGCAAGATCTGTAAAAAGAAAAAACGTCACCTTCAGATCAAAATTAAGATTTTATAACAGCAAAGTTTTATCCACACTGCTTTATGGAAGTGAAACCTGGCATCTCAAAATCAGCCAAGAGAGGAAATTAGACGCGTTTGATTCCAAATGTCTTAGAAAGATTCTAAGGATCAAATGGAGCGATAGAATTACTAACCTAGAAATCAGAGACCGCACTAACCATCGTCAATAATCTGCAAACGACGTCTAGACTGGATTGGACATGCCCTAAGATTGGTCCCCAGAGAGATTTGCAAACCAAATTCTTCAGTGGAACCCTGATGGAAAAGAACTGGAAGCAAACAATCGAGAGAGATTTGACTGCAAGAGAAGAAACTGGAGGGACGCTGTGACTTCAGACTGAAAACAATGGTTTACTTTGACTGCTTCATGCATCACAGGATGAGAGAGTTCCTTAGTCTTAGAGTTCTGAGTCATAACCTCTTTTTACCAGCTACAAGACTGTTAAACTATTACAGACGGTTCATCCCGCACTGCATAAATATCCTTGCTCCTTTAACCGACCTTTTCAAGAATAGAACTTATTTCACTTGATGACTGCCAGCTAAAAGCTTTCACAGGGTCACGAACAAGCTTGCAGATTCATCTTTGCTGTCACATTCCATTCCTGATGCTGAATTTTCTATTGTTGTGGATCCATCTAGTTCTGCAATCTGCAGTTTTGCAACAACATCATCAGCAGCAAATTCAACCTTTGTCCTACTTTTCTTGTCGATTGCCGTTTACAGAAACTTGCTCTAGTACTTTTGGACATGAACTCTTGGCTATTTACTTAGATATTAAACATTTTAGCCATGTATTAGAAGGCTGGGAATTTGCCATTTACACGGATCATAGTCCACCTGCTTACGTGCTAAGCTGGACAAATATTGCCCTTGGGAAGCTAGGCATTTTAGCTTTATTTCCAAGTTCTCCATCGACATACGACATATATCCAGTTCACAAAACACTTCTGCAGATGCACTATTTTCTCTTTCCATCAGTGCTATTTCTTCACCAGAGGATATTAACCTCCGTTAATAGGCTTTTGACCAGCCGTCTTTGGAGGATTTGAATCTCTCGGCTCCACAATTTGCTACTGGCAAATTTCAGTATATCCTCATCCCTACAGCGGATGAACCGATCTTATGTGAGACATCTCTGAATTCACTTTGTCCTGAGGCTATTCGAAGTAGTCTTTTCTTTCTTGCATGGACTTGCTCACATAGGAATTCCTGCTAGATTCTTCTGGCCGAATATGAGACGTGAAATCACTGCCTGGATCCGTTCCTGTTTATCCTGCCAAACATTTAAAGTGCATAGACAATTACAAGCCCCACTCGGAACTTTCAGTACTCCAGATGCACAATTTAAGCACATCCACATTGAGTTAGTTGGACCATGGCCGCCGGTCAGCCTTAGGCTACTCCTACTTGCTGACCGGTATTAATCACTTTTTGCGGTGTCCCTGTAACAATTACCAGAACCGGCGGGACAGTTAAACACATGCATATATAACTTCATTAATGATGACCGTAAAGTGGGGGGGGGGCAAAGTCAAAAAGTGGGGGGGGGGCTTGAGCCCTCCCCCGGTGCCGCCGTCCATGATTACTACTGATCGTAGTAGGCAGTTCAAATACTACCTATTCCAAGACTGTTCAAAAGCATATTAGAACCACTAGTTATCACCAGTTTCTAATGGAATGATCGAGCATTTTCACCGACAATTAAAAGCCGCTTTGCGTGCAGCCCCTGGATTAAGTATGTGCCCATTGTTCTCCTTGGTTGCCGTGCTGCTATCAAGGAAGATTTGGGATATTCTCCAACTCAACTGATTTACGGAACCCCACTGATTACATGTGAATCCCCTCAGATTCCCTTGTGGTCGATACTGAACACTATATTTAACAGGCTCAGATGTTACTTCAACAGTTAATCAAAGCATCAAATCAGCTATTCCTAAATACATTGCATCATGGACGCATGTGTTTATAAGGAAAGGCTTGGTGAAAGCCCCACTCACACCACCTTGTTCCGGTCCATATCGTGTGCTCACTCGAAATGACAAATTTTTTATTCTGGACGCTGGGGGTACAAAATAGATAGACTAAAACAAGCATTTTTGGAAAACGACAATAAAGAACCCCATGTTCAACTCACACTCATTTTTCCTGAACAAAATGACAGAACCTCTAGAGACAGCCAAATCATGTATTCTAATTCATGTGTCACCACCAGATGTTCTGGTAGGCATATTCATCGGCCAAAAATATTATGCACGGCTATGTATATTTGAACAGTTACATTTTCCAAATACAATGGACTCTTTTGAAAATGTTATCTCTACTTGGTTAATTTTTACCAGACATTTTTTCTCTTTTCAGCAAAAGTACAGACATTTTTGGTCAAACTAAACATTTATTTACCTTCTTGTTGCAATTTGCATGTTCATTAAAATTTTTCTCGTGTGCTGCTACAATCAATAAAGAATCCCTTGTTTTTATCGACTAAAGGCCTAAGCAGGGGTAATATAGCAGTTACATGGTTAAGATCTATCTTCTGTTGTACAAACATGTAATCTCCTGTGCGGCATGGCACATGCTCTGTTATGCCCAGACTTGCATAGCTCCTTGATAGATACCACTGAGACCTAACGTTACAAATCTCTTTTCGTCTCTCGTAATAGCGTGGCGGGACAAGATGACCCTCCAGAACTCAATTCTCTTTCCTGCCTGCCAACCGAACTAATCTATCTTGCTGTTTTATATTCTTGTGCTAATATCTCTTTCTGGTTGCTATTATGTGTTTCTGAAACTGTTAAATAAAGTTGATTTAATTGTAGAGAAGAGGTTTGTCTTTTCCAATGGTGACCTCATTTACTTCATCTCAAGCAAGCCCTCTCAGATAAATACAGACAAAATGGCGATCTCCGACAAGCATCTCACCAACGCCACTACAACATCTTAGTTCAACAAACAAAAAGAAAGGGTTTAAGAAAGAAGTTATTAAATGTTCATGTGTCTTGACAGAGAAAGTGTTATGGTAAAAGTTCAAAAGTCAAGACGAGGAAAATGTTATTAGGAGTCCATAAGTCTGTTCGAGGAAGATGGTATCATTAGATGAGTTCATAAGAGGAAAAAATCATTATGACTGTATGCAGGTTCATGAGACTGACTGACAGAGTTCATATTATTATCAGGAAGTAAGTCCATGTGCCAAAGTGTCGCCATCTTAAAAGTGAAGTCCCCCGTGTCAGAAGCTACTGCAACATTAGTCTGTGCACAAAGAAAGAGTGTTGGTAGAGTGCAGAGTGACAACGATTCGTTAGGCAACTTGGCCCTCTTCGATGCCTCTCTGTGGAAAGTGCCACAGTTTATCATAATTTAATTAACTTTTTAAAACTTTCCCTTTATGTATTGTATCCTAAATTTTTATAAACTTATTGTGAGATTTTCTGAACTGGCCAGCAAAACTCTGGAGCGATTGAAGGATGTTTTGGAAACGTGGGAATGATTTGCTAGATACTATTACCAGAAGAACGGTGTTCTCTCTCTGCGGAAAGCTTATTGGGTATCTCCCAGTGTGTGGCTGGCTGCGGGTAGCGACTAGTGTCATCAAGCAAAGAGAAAACGCGGAAACAGAAGGATGGGGTGATCAAAGTGAGGATGTTCCATTAAGACCATGGACGGCGGCACTGGGGGGGGCAGGGGGAGGGGGGCTCAAGCCCCCCCCCACACTTTTTTACTTGGCCCCTCCCACTTTACGGTCATCAATAATGAAGTTATATATGCATGTGTTTAACCGGCCCCCCACTTTTTAGGAGAGCCCCCCCCCACACTTTTATAACTGTCCCGCTGGTCCTGAAGACGTATGCTAACCGAGACTGTTAATAGAGTGAGTCAGGCTACCCCATGCAAAGGTAAATGGTGCGTCATCCTGCTCGAATCACATGGGACCGTGCTTGGAGATGCGTGTTGGATGCGTAAAAAATCAGACACACAACGCATAAACCTCGCAGAGTTGGATGCCATTCTAAAAGGAGTAAATCTGGCTATAGACTGGGAGGCCAAATCCTTACACCTGAAGACCGACTCTTTATGTGTTCACTGATGGCTTACTAACACGTTGACTAACAAATCCAAAGTGAGCACTAATACTGCTAGTGAAATGCTTATCAGAAGACAGTTACAAACCTTTTCAGAACTGGTCAAAGAGTACGTGCTGGTGGTAGATGTTGTGCTCGTCAGGTCAAGTCAAAATAAAACCGATAAGATTGCTAGAGTTCCGCAGAAGTGGCTTGAAGCAATGAGGAAGGAAACAGAGCCCATGTTGCAGATATGTGTCGCCACCGATAACAGCATGGAACCGAGCCAAATACAACAGATTCATTTGAACAGTGGTCATCTTGGAGTGAAACGACCAACCTACTTCGTTAGGAGGATTGCTACTGGTTCGAAAACGGGGGCTGTAAAATCTGAAATTGCATCCTGTCGCAAATGTCTGTCTATTGATCCTGCACTGATACGATGGAACATGGGAAGCGATGGTAAATTGTGTGTGCCGGTGATGAATGACGAGGCTTATAACTCGGTCGATGATGGCCTTAGTTTATTCAGTGACAGTGATGACATCGACAATACCGAAGATAAACATGTCTCGGTAGAACCATCAAGGAGCAACTGAATCAGCTGTGCCACGTCTCCGAAGAAGCCACATACGAAAGAGGCCGCCTATCTGATGCGTGTGATGATGAGAACAAGGGGCGAGTGTAATAGACAGAGCCAATCCCCCCCCCCCGACATAAATGACAAAATATAGCCTGTGCCATGCATGAAAGCTTGGAAAGGAAATTTGCATAGCGTCCAGGTGAACTGATGAAAAGAAAAGAGTTGAGAATGAAAACAGAACAAACTCGAGAACGGCAGGAACGACGGTTTATGAGTAGAAGATTATTCCGGATATTTTTGATTTTGTGCGTTGTGTTCTTACATGCTATCTCGGCGTCATGATAAGATCGATCTGAAGATTATACCAGTTTAGTGGTTCCGACCCCAGCAAATCCATTATTTCTGCAAACTGAGGTAGAGGTAAAACATATATTATGTAACATTTTAGGGAGCTTCCTGTAACACTCGAAGAGATAAAAGAAAGGATGTTAAACAACGACTTTATAAAAAATTTGTAATGAATTAGTCATACCTGCAGCATATGTTGGGCACCTCGGAATATCGAGAAGCTACATGTATTGGACGAAAATGGACAGACTCAGACTCAGACCCAGGAACTCCCGCGTCCTGCGACACATGAGTCAGTCAAAGGGAACAATTGTATTTGGTCTTAATCCAGATCATCAGCGCCCCTCCAGCTTCTTCTCATTGCGGTCAAATCTCTCTCGATTGTTTGTTTTCAGTTCATTTTTCGCCTTCCTCTTCATCTTTTTCATCAAGGTTCCACTGAAGCACTTGGTTTGCAAATCTCTCTGGGGCCAATCTAAGGGCATGTCCGAGCCAGCCTAGACATCGGTTGCACATAATTGACGATGCCACCTGTTGATTAGTGCAGTCTCTGACTTCTTGGTTGGTAATTCTATCGCTCCATTTGATCCCTAGAATCTTTCTAAGACATTTGGAATCAAATGTGTCTAATTTCCTCTTTTGGCTGATTTTGAGATGCCAAGTTTAACTTCTATATATCAGTGTGGATAAAACGTAGCTGTAATAAAATCTTAATTTTGATCTGAAGGTGACGTTTTTTATTTTTCAGATCTTGCAGAGTTGATTAAATGCTACTGAGGCTGTTCCTATCCTGTTCTGCAACTCGTGGTCAATATTGCCTTCCTTGTTTAAGAAACTTCCTACGTAGGTGAAGTTGTCGACTATAGCTATTTCGTTTTGGTCGATAAAGACGTTTGTAGGTGACTGTTCACGTAGCTCTTGGTCAACCATATCACACATACGGTTCAGGATCATTTCACAATAAATTATCCCTGTATGGATAGAAGGGTCGCCCCCATCCAGTTGTCACAATCGACAAAGTTGCCTTTCTTAGAAATGCCTACAACCGATCCGTTTTTCCAATCTTCCGGAACTTCACCTGTGTTCCACATTACATTGCATAAGTGACACATCCATTTGATGATGCTATCACTTACTGACTTAAGCATTTCTGCAGAAATGCAATCCACTGCTGGTGACTTATTTACATTTTAGGGTTTTAATGCTAAACGGACTTCATCCTCGGTAAATTCGTTGATGTTGATAGGGAGAAGAGTGACTGCTTGGGTGGGTGTCTCTGGTATGTTAAATACTTCTTTAAAGTATTCGGCCCATCTGGCTAACTTGTCTCTTTTTGAGAGCAATGTTCCATAGAACCTGATGTTACTCTGGAATTGCCTGTAATCTTCTTAGCAATTTGGTACACGGATCTTATGTCAGTACGTGCTGCAGCTATTGGCTTCCTCTGCTATATTCTTGAGCCATACTCGTTTCTCTTTTTTAGCGCTGTGTTTTACTTCCTTGTCCTTATCAATATACTGTTGGTATGAGTCTATGGTCTTAGGAGTGTAATTATGCCTCCACTCATGTAGTGTTTTCCTTTCACTGATAAGCTTCCAAGTGTTGCCACTAATCCAAGCTTCCTTGAGTGACTTCTTGTAGCCTAGGATTTCCTCTCCTGTAGCTAACATGGTATTCTTCATTTCCTCCCACCAGTTTAACTAAGTCTGGTGTAGCATCCGATAAAACAATGAATTTATTTCTCAGAAAAGTCTCAAAATTAGCTTCCGTGTCTTTGTTTTTCAATTTGGAGATGTCGAAACGTCTGCATGTTGTTGTTTTCTTCTTCTGTTTCTTTAGTTTGATTTTGATTTTGGCAATCGACAGATAGTGATCACTATTAATATCAAAACCTTAATAAATCCTTACGTCTAGCTAGAAGGGTGTTCTCCATTTTGGACCAATGGCGATGTGGTCTATTTGTGTCTTGGTCTTATGGTTGTTTGACACCCAGGTTATTTTGTGGATGCACTTATGATCAAAAAGTGATGAGCCAACTTTCATGTTCATGCCGCAAAATTGAATGAACCTGTCCCCATTGTCTGTGCAGTTTTCAAAAGCGTGGGAAGCAAGTATGTGTTCAACCCCCATTCTGTTTCTCCCAATCTGTGCGTTCATGTCACCCATGACGATGAGGATATCATGTCTTGGTGTTTTCTTGACCACATCTTGAAGTTGTTGGTAGAAACAATCCTTTTCATTGTCATCTTGATCATTAATGGGAACATAACATTGAATGACGGTAACTCTCACATGAGAAGTGGTGAATCATTAATAGGTGTCGATTCCTAAAGGGCACTGTTGGTAGCTTTGTCCATGATGATTGCAACTCCACCTCGATGGATCCCATCTTGTCGACTTGAGAATAGGATGGTCTTGTTCTCGTGCATAAACTTTCCAGAATTAGTCCAGCGGACTTCGCGTAGACCCAAGACGTTCAAGTGTAACTCTCCATTTCTTTGATGAGTTGTGCAAGTTTGGATGATTGGTACAGAGTCCTCACGTTCCAATATCCAATGCCCGTAATTGATTTTGCTGAAAGAATTCTGGCTTTCGGGGTGCCGACTTCCTTAGTGAAGCTTTTATCGGCATCTGTCATACGATCACTGGGTAGGGACAGCTGTAGCTCTGGCTGCCGTGAATTTGAATTCGGCATACTTTGACTGTTTAAATAGCAAGAGTTTTTTTTATAGGGACAGGTCGCTAGCCTGTCGCCAAACCACTAACATTTCAAAAGGAGACTGTAAAATCTCACTTCTGACACCATGTTATGGCACTGAATAATGACCGAAGCAAAGCACGTGTTTTAGGTTTCGGATCCAAGATGGCTAACCTGTATTTATTCACATCTCGTTTAGGTTACAGAGCGAACGTTAGTTTCGTGATAAGGGGAATAACTCTGTTTCGTTAAACCCTACTATGACAGACCCTCCTGTGATAACAGAAAAATATATGTCCGATCTTGCTGACACAAAGTTATAATGAAGTCTGTTTTGAATGTGTACGTGCATGGTGGTGCCAGTATGAAAAATAGGAGTTGATCACATCTTTGAAAATAGTTTCATAAAGTATAAGATTTTGTTTTAGACACCACAAACAATTAAAAAAGATTTTTTTAAAATGAATAAAATTCATTTATTTATAAGCTGAGACTTTCGGCAATACAAACGAAACAAAAAAGAAAAAAAAAGAAGGCCATTTTTGAATCGGTTGAACTATTCCTGTGTTACACTCATCGCATCTTCTCCAAACACCTGCTGAATGTTACGAATTGTTTGCTTTGAGAATCACCAAGATTTTGACAAAATTTGATGCAGTACCTTTGCTTAACACGTTCAGTCATCTTGAGAGAATCGGTAATCTGACGAAGACGTTGTGTAGCACCTCACTCAGCGACCGACAGGCAGAGATTAACGCACAGGAAGGTTGTGATAAAATTCACACATGCACATGAAGGTGTCTTCTTTCACTGTGTCGAGTAGCGTCGCCCTATCGTCTCTATTTTGCACGGAAAAAATAAAGGTCAGATACTTTTTAGACACACCTTGTAAACATATAATTATCAGGATCTTTTGTTTATGAAGCTCATCAGACTACTTCCAGAGAAAAATCCTCATGGTTCGAACCCTTGTCGAGCCGTTCACGAATTGCTTTTGTGTGTATAAATAAATACAAATTAAAAAAAACCCAATATAATAAAATACGTCCAATCATGGGGAAGGGGTGACATAATGCAATAAAATACATTTAAATAGGGAGCTAACCCTCTCACCGCTCAGGTAGCGATTTGTAATGAAATAGTGTTCATTCGCTCACAAGCACCTAAAAAAAGCAATAAAAGTAACAATAAAACTTTTAAGGCGCTAAAAATCATCTGACATGACCAAGCCCGGACGTTGGTCCTATTGCTTCCAGTAGTGGCTACTACGTCTTCTCATCAACCCATCATGTCAACCCAATATGTTCACGTACTTGCATGCCATTTTTCTTAATATTATCAGCCTGAAGAAATCTTACAAATAAAGACGAAACGTTGATGAACACATAAAAAAACCATCCTTTTTTGGTTTTTCCTTTTTCATTTCCCATAACATTTGACAGAGGTAACAGACAGGGTGGTCGTGGGTTAGAATCCTTATCAAAGTTAAGCCGTGCTATGAAAGGTGATCACGGATTACTTATATATATATATATATATATATATATATATATATATATATATATATATATATATATATTATTTCATGCATCCACATAAAATGCTATAAGGAGATACAATCTTTTATGTATTAATTTTCAGTATTTACTTGAGTAGAACATACTACTATATATATATATATATATATATATATATATATATATATATATATATATATACATATATATATATATATTGTGTGTACTTAGGCAGCATTTTCTCATTTATGCAAACATTGTTAAAAATAACAGAATTCGTCTGTTTAATTATACATTTTTTTATCTTTTCAATTTTTCTGATGTTTTTTTTGTATTAAAATCAAAAAATTAATAAATGTTCCATAGGTTTCACAGGTTTCACGAACGTTTTCGATTCTTTGTCGAATCATCCTCAGGTGTCAAAAGCAAATGAACAAAAAAGCAGGAGAAAGAAGAGAATTTAAAAAAGACGGCAGAGAAACGACAGAACGTTTTTCGCATTGTTCCAGGAAAGTCGTTGACGATTTAAATTCAGAACAAAATCACATTACGTTAAGCATTTTAAAATGTTACAACTGGTTTCATATTTGATGTTGTTAATTTTAGACGAATTCTGTTGTTTTCAATAATGTTTGCATATATATATATATATATATATATATATATATATATATATATATATATATAAGGTGAGTCAATGAAAAATAGTTAGACCTGTAAATGGAAACAGATCGATATCTTCAGTTGTTCAGAACAAGGAACATTTAGTAGATAAAAATATTTATTCCTCTTCTCTTTCAATTGTATTCCTTAAGCACGGCTTTTCAAAGATCAAAATCTTATCATCAGAGGAAGTAGTGATTGATAAGTTGACAGATAAGAACAGTCAAAATTCAAAATTTGGAAAAAGTTTTAAAAAAAAGTTCTTTTTAAAAAAGTTCTTTTTAAAAAGTTTTAAAAAGTTCAAACGGGTGTGTAAATGAAAGTCACCAAACACGGAGATCCAAGTTGTAAAGGGTTCAAATGTAATTGGTAAATCGAGAAGAATCTGCAAGAAAATCCAACGGCGAAGATTCCACCCAAGTCCTTAGTCCTTAGGGGGGAGATCAGACAAAATTAGCCATATTAAGAAAACGCATTTCTTCCTGTTTTCAAGTAAACAGATCCAGAGGCAAAAAGCAGCGAACCAAACCTCAATGAAAATAGGAAATCCGAATTGTTGTAAAGTGTGAAACTTACTTGGAATGTGGGATATGTTATATATATATATATAACAATTGCTCTAGAAATGGGAAGTAAATTAACATCTAAATAGGAAACATGGAGGCTATCCAGCAAGCAGTCGAGAGAACTCAATAGGCGGGGCCCAGAGTTATGCATTACGCAGAATTACGGGTTGTTGTCAACTTAATTTAAAGTGCTCTATCTTGTGAGAGCTTTGAATAATTATTTATAAATAAATATTATTTAAAAATAAAAACCCATATACACATGTGTGTCATGCCAAACCTGCAATCGTCAGTATGGGAGGAGACAATTCCTGCCACACGGTTCGAACCCCGATATGAAAGTCATGTTTGACTCAGTAGTCGAGGTGCATACCAACGCTCTCCACCATGCATTGTCTAAGAATGGGAGGTAAATTAACATCTATATAGCAAACACGGCTGCTATTCAGCAAACGGTCGAAAGAATTCAATAGACGGGCCCAGTGCTATGCATTACGCAGACTTGTTGTCAACTTAACTTGAAGTGCTCTATCGCTCTCTCTCTCTCTCTCTCTCTCTCTCTCTATATATATATATATATATATATATATATATATATATATATATATATATATGGTTAGTTAGTGGGAGAGAAACCCAACAGCGTGATCGATTATGTTGTTCTGATCTTCTGTAATACATATATTAATAAATATATTAATAAATATACTATATATATATATATATATATATATATATATATATATAGAGAGAGAGAGAGAGAGAGAGAGAGAGAGAGAGAGATAGAAGAAAAAAAGAGTAATAAATATGTGACGATTGTCCAAATTTATTTCAAATTTCAATTGTTCAATGCAAGGTGTATTCAGTAATAAACTAGTGTTTATTATTCTTTCCTTAAGCCAAGGCTTTTCAAAGATCGAAATCTTATCATCAGAGGAGAAATACAGATGGATAAGTTGGCTTTCGAAAAAACCAAAGTTCAAATATAATTTTCATATTTTTCAAATATTTGAACTTTGGTGTTTTCGAAAGCCAACTTATCCATCTGTATTTCTCCTCTGATGATAAGATTTCGATCTTTGAAAAGCCTTGGCTTAAGGAAAGAATAATAACCACTAGTTTATTACTGAATACACCTTGCATTGAACAATTGAAATTTGAAATAAATTTGGACAATCGTCGCATATTTATCACTCTTTTTTTCTTCTATCTCTACAATTGCTCTATCTCGTATATTGAGCTAATCCTCTTCACAATAGGTTCCATCTACTAAAAGTTTTTACTTTGATTTATATTTGATCCTACTATATATATATATATATATATATATATATATATATATATATATATATATATATATATATATATAATATTAAAGATAATCCCTTAAATGATTTATATCTATTTATACTCGGACATGTTAGAAGTCTTAAAGGAGATGCTTTTTTTTCTTCTTTGTGGCTTGCATACATATAAATATAGAAAGAAAAACAATTACATAAATTTTACTTTCCCCCATGAATAAATGATGTATGCAGAGACTGTGCTACATACCTCTGAACCTTCTGACAGGTCGTGGTAATATATTATGTATGTCTAAAAAGTAATGAGACTCAGCATAGAAAAACATTTTTTCTTAAAATATGTTCCTGGTGTGCCATGCACCTTGGGTATGTTCAACCGGCTTCCTCTTAAGGGGGAACTTCCTAGGGAATATGAAATTCTCAAGTGGCCCCCTCGTTGTATATGTATCAGACAAGATGATTTTAACTACATACAACACCTAGTATTTTCAAATGGTCACCCATCTGGCACTGACTAGTCTCAACGTCACTTTAAAACAAACTTTTTTTTAAAAACATAGTTCATCCCAAACAAGGCAAGTCGCCACTGTAGACGTAAGGGGCTACTGAGAATTAGGGTGAATGTTTTTTGGGGTCATCCTAAATTGGAAGATGTGCAGTGAGATGCTTGTTCAAATTAGTTTTAGTTTTACATTTCTGCATATCGGTACAGGAAGCAGGGAGGGAGTTCCAAAGGCCGGCAGCACAAGGAAAGCAGCTATTGGAGTAGAAGGCTCTCTGGCATCTGGAGACCTCCACAGTGAATGGATGGGAATTAGCTGATTGTCAGGTTGGTCGAGTGTATTTATGTTGAGGGTACACCAGAGCAGCAAGTTCATCGGAGCACATTCCATTGAAGTACTTGTAAAACAAGCACAAGGATGTAACATTGCGGCGATGGGACAAGGGATGGAGCTTGATGGATAGTAAGGGACCTATTAGATTAGCAACTCTTTTTTTTTATCTTGTCTAGAGACTAATAGATGGTCACCAGCCCAGATGTGACAACAATATTCCATGCATGGGTGGATGGTGGCTTTGTAGAGATATAGGATACTGTCAGGTGTGAGAAGTTTTCCAGCACGGTAGAGGGACCCCACTTTCTTTGCAGCACTCTTCTCTCTATAGAGTAGCTAAACTAACCTTCCCTTTGGATGTCGGTGGCGTGTCCCAGGATAGTCTCATCAACACTCCGATGGAATGGGCCATTGAAATCCTGACGGCATTAATGTTCGTTCCTGAAACCCACAATGGCTCTCAATCGAGTAAGTGTGAATGTCCAGTTCGTTTGGGCATTCAACATATTAGAGTGGATATATGCTACATTCAGGAAACTCACTTAAGAAAGTCATTAGATCCTTTACTGCTGACTTTAGCCGACGACTCAATCTAGCAACTAAGGCAGGAAAAGTGGCACTAGAATCTAGATTAAATCGGGCAGTGGAGGCGAGGGATAGCACAAATGTTAATATAATTAAGGCGAAGCTGACCTCCTTATGGTTATTAAGTAGAACCAGACTAGTCAGTGCCAGATGGGTGACCATTTAGAAATACTAGGTGTTGTATGTAGTTAAAAGAATGCCCCAGGAAGCAACAAATATGGCCACTGAATTGCATGTGGAGGAGCATCGACAAGTTTCTAATCGACATATCGCATGTGTCACATTGTTGGATGGACGTCTCATGACTACAAATGAAGGTATTTTAGAGGCGTTTCGTTCTCATTTTCAAGATATTTTCACCACGGGTCCGGCCTGTCGTAAGAACATTTTGACCCCTATTTAACTGACTTTTCTCATCTCAAGGCAACCAAAGCCGCTAGGTGCGAAGGTAGCATAACAACAGAAGAAGTCCTGGAAGCCTTAAAGTGGGTCAGCCTGAATAAGTCTCCTGGGATCGATGGTTTTCCTTACGAGGTGTATTTGAGGAAGTCGCACATTTTTGTTCCCTTGTTGACAGTTTTATTTAAGTTGTGGTTTAGGAATGGGTCTATTCCCCAGTACTTTACCATGGAGATTGTGAAGTTGTTACGCAAAAGCTAAAATGGTGAGGATAGGATAGATAATTTTCGGCCCTTAAAGATGTTAAACGCAGAGTTAAAAATTTTGGCCAAGATTTGAGCAAATCGTATGCATGTTGTTTTGGCTGGTCTAATTAGACCTGAAAAGACTTGTGCTGTAAAGGTAGGACCATTCCGGATAATTTGCACTCAATACGCATGATCATTGATAAAGTTGACTCAGATCAATTTAGATCAGTTCAAAGCATTCGATAGGGTGAACGATCGTTACTTGGAGGCTGTTTTGTCCTTGACCGATTTTGGCCAGCTATTTCGCTCTTGGATTCACCTCTTGTATGCCAACTCTGGTGTGTGTTATTGGAGGTGATTACTTTGAGGTCAAGGCCCTTGAGATTATTCAGATCCATTCGGCAAGGATGTCCGCTTTCACCGATGTTCTATATGCTTGTGTTGGAATCCTTCCTGCACAGGCTAATGGTGAATCCGGTCCTACGTGGGATTACTTTGACAGGTGCTTGCACCATGTTAAAGTAATCCGCCTATGCTGAAGATGCAACAGTGCTTGCAATAAGCAGTGCAAGATTAGTGTAGTCGACAGAGAAATCAGAATATATGAAACGGTAACAAGGGCCAAAATGAACTGTGACAAGTCTGTGGGCTTGCTCATTGGTGTCTAGAAGGGTATATCTCTACAGAGACCCTTCAGCTGGACTGATGGGCCTTGCAAGTTACTCGGCGCCTGGTTTGGTCCTGATCTTCAGCTGGAGAAAAATTGTGCGGAAGTATTTGGGCCGTAGCTTGTCTGTGGATCCATAGAAATCTTTCATTAAAGGGAAGAGCGGAAGTGTGTGTTTCACACATTTACCCGATCATCCTATAATGTCTATTAGTACTTCCACTCCCGTCAGATACGCTGCTTGAGATGCAGTGGGCTCTTTTTAAGTTCTTGTGGCTTGGTAAGGCTCCTATGAGTCGTCATGAGATTTGTTATCTGCATCCTTCCGAAGGTGGCTGAGTATGTCAAGCATTGAGATTCGTCAACATACACTTAGGCTATACTACCGGGATCGAATGTGCACACCTTTTGAGGGAAACGGTGGTTTCTGGAAAGAAGACACTAAGAAAACCTTTCCGGCTTTAAAAAGTGTACACTCGAATGAGGGGGAGGCACACAGGTTGCCCCGAGGCGAGTGCTCCTTTTATCGCAAGTGTTGACGGGTTTTGAAGTTCCTCTTACGGTTGAAAGAAAGCCTCTCTGTCACCTTGCTGTTGTTTTTCTTTCAGATTTTGTTTATTATAGCAAACATGAGTCTTTCAGAAGCATTTAATATTTTTTGGATGTATTCGTGCCGACTGCATAATATAGGGTGTGCATGGAAATACCAAAACAACGTTTTTGTTTACAATTCTTTAGACTCTTTGAAAATGGATTTCTTTCTTTTGAGTAAAAAACGGAGGAAATAGATATTATAAGAGTAACTTAACAAACGCTATTGGAATCCAATTTCTACACCCAATTCAAGAAATAAGTGACATATTTCGTATGCATTGATGGTTGCAGATTACTCTTAAGAAAAGAAAGAAAACGTCTCAAACTGGAAAGTTTAAAGAAAGAAAAAGGAAAGAACAAATATATCACTCGGTATACCTATATATATATATATATATATATATATATATATATATATATATATATATATATATATATATATATATATATATATATGTGTTGGTGTAAAACACTTTAATATTTAATTAAAAATATTTATAGTAACATGCCCCTTTAAGATTTATAGTCTTAACTTGTTTGAAATTACAATATTGTTGTGACCCTGCGACAAAGCAAAGTTCTGCTCACGGTTGACTTCAAGATGCTTAACCCCGCTTCCTGAGTAAGTGTATCTTAATTTCAATTACTATCTGTGATGATTTCTTGTGGCCGTGTCAGTCTGAGCATAGGCTTCATAATTTTAGGCTGAATTTACGAACTGTGTTCGAGCCCATGTGACCACCTGAAAAAACCACCTCCTGCACTAATGAGGGTGGAATCCCAAAACGACGTTGTCTGTAAGTATAAAACACTTTAATATTTAATTTAAAAAACATATATATATATATATATATATATATATATATATATATATATATATATATATATATATATATATATATATGCATCGTTCCTTTAACTAAGTTGAATGCTCTTATGACGTTAAGCCGCCAAAATAAGTGTTAAAATTATCACTGTTTATTTAGCTATCCAGCGGTGGCCGAATGGTTTTAGGTGTCAGGATTTGAGTTGTAAAATACTCGCAGCCTGGGGTTTCGAATCACGCGACCAGTAGTGAATAGTTATATCTCTATGCTGATGAGTCCCGATTAAAAAAGGACGAAACATATACGTACATAGATAATAAACAAGAAACAAATATTATATATATATATATATATATATATATATATATATATATATATATATATATATATATATATATATATATATGCAGGACCGGCGGGACAGTTATAAAAGTGAGGGGGCTCTCCTAAAAAGTGGGGGGGGGGCCGGTTAAACACATGCATATATAACTTCATTAATGATGACTGTAAAGTAGGAGGGGGGGGGCAAGTAAAAAAGTGGAATCAAACCATTGAAATATTTTCAATGGTTTGATTCCGGTTTTTTTCCCGTTTTTTCGACCCTCTCGATCTTTTATTGTTGTATTTTGATAATGAAAGTTTTTCTTTCGAAAATTTAAGATTACCTTTTGCCGAACTTTTTATTTACCTGTCAGTATTTACTATTCTGGTACTTAATCAGTTTTTACGTAAAATATTAATAAATTGTTTTGAGATTCGTTTTCTCTTCTCGTTTATTTCTGTTTACCCTTTCCACCTTCCGGCAACTACATCGCATTGCTACAGCCTCGGACTACTAACCTGCACTTATATTTACCAGCAATGCTTCAAGCAAACTACAATCTCTTTATATATATATATATATATATATATATATATATATATATATATATGTATATATATATGTATATATATATGTATATATATATATATGTATATATATATATGTATATATATATATGTATATATATATATGTATATATATATATATATATGTATATATATATATATATATATATGTATATATATATATGTATATATATATATATATGTATATATATATATGTATATATATATATATATATATATATGTATATATATATATGTATATATATATATATGTATGTATATATATATGTATATATATATATGTATGTATATATATATGTATATATATATATACATGTATATATATATATATGTATATATATATATATGTATATATATATGTATATATATATATATATGTATATATATATATATATATATATATGTATATATATATATGTATATATATATATATATATATATATATATATATATATATATATATATATATATAAATAAATATTAAATTATTTATACCTACAGATGCTGGCGTTTCAAGCTTATTGCTCTCATCAGTGCAGTAACAATTTCAGACGGTCTGGAGGTGTGAACTTGGTTCACAGAGTCAGCCTAGAATCTGCAATGTATATAACTATGAAGATTTTTTTAAATATTAAAGTGTTGTTCACTTACAGACGACGTCGTTTCGGGCTCTCTTACCCTCATCAGTGAAGAAGTGGCGGTCACGTGGGCTCAAATCGACGCAGACAGTAACTGAAATTAAGGCGGGAGGCGAGGGAAGTGTCATTGTCGTCTACAGTGTTCGAAGCTTGAGCGGAACTTGCATATCGCATGTCAAGTCAAATATATATATGTATATATATATATATATATATATATATATATATATGGGAAAATGAAAAAGGAAAACCAAAAAATGGATGTTTTTTATGTGTACATCAACGTTTCCTCTTTATTTATAAGACTTCATCAGGATGATAAAATAGAGAAAAAATGTCATGCAAGTACAGATACATGTAGGGTAGACATATTGGGAGGAAAAATAAAATGAAATAATGGCCCCTACTGGGTGGACGTCCGTACTTGTTGGAGAAATAGAAATGAATGTTGAAGAAAATGAGTGGGGAAAAAATGGAAGGATGGGGTGAGCAAGGACTACTGTGGCTGGTGGTAAGAGAAAGAGGTGGGGGGTGAGCAGGGGTAAAGTGGATGGCAGAGAGGGAGTGGAGGAAGAGGAGGAGGGAGGTGTTTGACCAGATGGCTGCGGTCAAGATTGAAGGGGAAAAGTAAGTTGGAATGTTTGTGTATGGGGGGTTTATGCAGGGAAAGGAGGATAGGTAGAGAGGGAGGGGGGGCTGTGATTTTGGTGGATGGGCGAAAGTTATGGTCTTAGAGAGCGTTTTGAGAAAATGAGGGAATTTAAGAAGGGGTATGGGAGAAAATAGTTGACCGCAGCCATCTGGTCAAACACCTCCCTCCCCCCTCTTCCTCCACTCCCTCTCTGCCATCCACTTTACCCCTGCTCATCCCCACCTCTTTCTCTTACCACCAGCCACAGTTGTCCTTGCTCACCCCATCCTTCCATTTTTTCCCCACTGATTTTCTTCAACATTCATTTCTATTTCTCCAACAAGTACGGACGTCCACCCAGTAGGGGCCATTATTTCATTTTATTTTTCCTCCCAATATGTTTACCCTACATGTATCTGTACTTGCATGACATTTTTTCTCTATTTTATCATCCTGATGAAGTCTTATAAATAAAGACGAAACGTTGATGTACACATAAAAAACATCCATTTTTTGGTTTTCCTTTTTCATTTTCCATCACGTCGGATTACCTTCATCCTTCTCCTCCCATATATATATATATATATATATATATATATATATATATATATATATATATATATATTCCATGATAAATGCCAGTATACTGAAATCATGTGCCCTTAATAGGGTTAAGATGAAAATTCATATACACTAAATGTACAAAAGCAAGGAAATTCCTAAATTTTTACACTTTTATTGTCATTAAGGGTATGCGAGCACAACAGCGCCATGTATTTTACTGGTAGGAATTTTTCTTCAGCGCACCTCACACACTTCATCCACTCATGCATAGAGATTTATACTGTAGTGATGTGATAATGAAATGGCTTAGTTGATATGTAGTCATACCCTTAATGACAATAAAAGTGTAAAAATTTAGGAATTTCCTTGCTTTTGTACATTTAGTGTATATGAATTTTCATCTTAACCCTATTAAGGGCATATGATTTCAGTATACTGGCATTTATCATGGAATGTCACTACTTTTGTAAAGGCTATGCCTCAAGACAATGGTAATTTTTAAGTTTTTTTTGAATTTTCTGGAAAACTAAGGTATATGGTAAACTGAAATTAAAATGCCATCAACTAGACCCTAGAACCTCTATCTCTGCCAAAAATCAGCTGAATCCATCAAATAGTTGATGAGATACAGGGTGGCACACACGTACGTACGTACACACGGATAACACAAAATCACTCCTGACCTTTCTGGATCTCTGGGTTGCCTTGACTTATGATGCTGAAATTCTACACACTTATAGAACCTATCAAATGAAAATTGTGTGAAAAGTTTTAAATAATTTGGTGTATTGGTTTTTGAGTTATGACTGATCAAAGAAATGAGATTTCTAGCATAGGTCGTTTTTGAAGTCTATTAAGGGATAGAGCGCTATCGCGCCTTCCTTGATATATATATATATATATATATATATATATATATATATATATATATATATATATATATATATATATATATATTTGACTTTTTCCTTCAGATTTGTTTTTTTTAATTGCATTCTGGATGTTTGTTTGTTTTGTCCTTTAAACATGTTTCTGAAACTATTACCACATCTTTTGAAGTGAATTATGAACAGGTTTCTGAGTCTGCTATGTTTTTTTTTTTAATATCTTATCCGGGATAATCGAGGTTCGTTAACTGGGATAAGTTATCCCAGTTAACGAACCTCGATTTTCTCTGTTTACTTTTTTCTTCCGGGATTCTGATTAGAAAGATCTGTTTTGTGTTTTTTATGGTAAATTACCTGGATTTTTAAAAACAATTATTAGTATATCGGATTTCTGTTGTCGGTGGTGGTAAAGAAAGCAGAATATTGATAATCAGGACCGGCGGGACAGTTATAAAAGTGTGTGTGTGTGTGTGTGTGGGGGGGGCTCTCCTAAAAAGTGTGTGTGGGGGGGGGGCGGTTAAACACATGTATATATAACTTCATTATTGATGACCGTAAAGTGGGGGCGCTAAGTCAAAAAGTGTGTGTGTGTGTGTGGGGGGGGGGGGGCTTGAACCCCTCCCCCCCCCCGGTGTCGCCGTCCATGATAATTATTACTGATTGTTGCATGAGACACCAACAATAAATATCATTATTAGAATTATGATGATTAAAGTAAGATAAGGATTACTAATCCTATTAAATCCTTTAATCTTCTTTATCAGTATTACTACTACTGCAACTACCACTACTACTACTACTACTACTACTACTATCACCATCACCAAGGCCACCATTATTACTACTATCACTACTGCTCCCACCACTCCTACTCAGTGTTGCCAACTGAGATTCTCAAAACCTGCTTGATCAGAGAAGCAAAAATTTCCAGAAAACCCGCTAGATTTTTAACTTTTCGTCAGTGTTGACAATTTAGATTTTCAAAAACCACTAATAAAAATCTCACCGTAAGAAAAACACTAGTCTTTTGTTTTTTTTACTTCGGGTAAAAAACAAACAAATAGGCAACAAATAAATGTTACGCAAAGGTACTCTTATACTAACCTGGATAAGTTTATTGTGTTTTAACTTATTTTAAAGAGTTTTTTTTTCGGTGCTTATGCTGATTAGCGGCCTATGAAAAAATTATTTTTATATAAAAACAATAATATATACTTATTAAGCATTATATTCTTACTCACTGTACGGAAAAGTAGAACAAAATCTCCACTAGAACTTTAATTACAAGTATTTTTCCATTCTGCGTATCATAACAGCGACTCGTTCAGTAAGCGTCCATCTTGTTTTTTAAGAAGATTTGAAGGGCAGATAACTGAAATCTTCTTAAAAAACAAGATGGAGGCTACTGAACGAGTCGCTGTTATGATACGCAGAATGGAAAAATACTTGTAATTAAAGTTTTAGTGGAGATTTTTTTCTACTTTTTCGTACAGTGAGTAAGAATATAATGCTTAATAAGTATATATTATTGTTTTTATATAAAAATAATTTTTTCATAGGCCGCTAATCAGCATAAACACCATTTTTTTGTTGTTAAAAACAAACCTGGTGTCCACTTGTTCAGTTAGAATGGAAAAAAAAAAAATGGCTGAAATTATAGTTTCGAAAATCGCTCAAAAAATGAAAATTAAGCAAAATACTGTTATAACATTACCTTTTCACACGATTAGTGACATTTATTGGATGTGTTTCTAACACTATTTTGTTTATTTTTCGATTTTTTTTACCTATTATCAAGGATCACCGTGCTGGGCTCATGAACAGCCATTTTTTTTCCATTCTAACTGAACAGGTGGATACCAGGTTTGTTTTGAACAAAAACACTCTTAAAAATAAGTTAAAACACAAATAAACTTATCCAGGTTAGTAGAAAAGTACCTTGCATAACATTTATTTGTTACTTATTTGCTTTTGTGTTTTTACCCCTTTTTCTTTCTGTTAACGGTCGTTATAAATGCCCAATAATTGTAAGCTGCTTCCTAATAAAATGTATAGTTTCTAATTACTGGACATTATTAAGAAATTTCTTACTAAAAATTTTCTCTGTAATTATTATTTATGTCCGCTCCCAGTTGTGGACCCCAGTCGCATGTTTGCCAGGCCTTTATTATGGATCGCCTTGGCTAAATCACCCCCCCCTTTACTGTTGAGGTCCCCAGATGCCGGATTTCAACTCTAATAGCTTCTTGTCTCAAACTGTTAGCCTTTGGAATTCCTTCCCTGCTTCCTGTTTCCTTGATTGTACCGACATGCAGAAATTTAAATGTAATGTACTAAACAAACATCTGACTGCTAAACTCCTCACTTAGGAGGCACCCTCTAAATCTGGTCCCTAATCCACAGTAGCCCTTTACGTCTCAGTGACAATTTGCCCCCTTGTTTGGGGTGAATTAAAGTAAAAAAAAAAAAAAAATGTTTTTCTGAAATTGCGGTTGTGTCAAACACAATCTCCAGATTTTACAGAAAACAAACGCTCGCCACTAGATGAAAATCTTTACTAGATTCTAAACGAAACCTTCAGATCTAGCAGGAAAATCACTAAATTGTCAACACTGCTCCTACTACAAATGTTACTACCACTCTTGCTGCTGCTAATATTATACCTACTATCACCATTACTATAACTATCACTACTAATACTACATATATCTATTGCTACCGACACTACTACTGCTGCTACTACTACTACTACTACTACTACTACTACTACTACTACTACCTTTTTGCTAGCCTCCTTCTGCCAATAGACAATCAATATTCTTTGAAAGAACAACTGCACGACTAGTTCATAGTAAAACAAGGGTTGTACACAATAACCAACCACAGTTCTTCTGAGTCGGCATTACTCAAGTCCACTGGCAAAGAGTAATCCAAGACGGTGACAGGCAACACTGATATAAGAATATAAACTTTTGGTGTTTTCCTTCTCCAAGATTAGTTGCTCCTACCAAGGCTTGAGAATTTAGTCTTCTTTATGATTTCATTCATGACTGAGGAGGCGAAAGGGAAGGTTGATTCTTACTTTTCCCAAGTAGGAGTGATGCAATATCTCCGAGCCCGAATCTGCATCAGTTGTCTCACTGCAGCATCGACACTACTACAGCTACTACAACTACTACTCCACTACTATTACTACTACGTTAGTTGTATCACACTACTACTACTACTACTACTACTACTACTACTACTACTACTACTACCACCATCATCCCCAACAACAACCTTACTTTTACTACTACTACTACTACTATCATCAACATCTTAAATTCAGTTTTCCCGGTTATATGTGAATTGGTTTGTTCAGTGCATTTTTGTACTTCGTTATTCTGAATCCATTCGCTTGACTCAACGGTTTTTTTATGCAACAAAAAGCAACAGAGAAAGACGGGGGGTTATAAAAATCGATAATCAGTTTAGCTTAATGCGGCAGGAGAGAAAGTGAGGAGAGAGGAGAAAGTAGGATATATTATCAGAAATATTGAGAGAGAGACAGAGAGAGAGAGAGAGAGAGAGAGAGAGAGAGAGAGAGAGAGAGAGAGAGAGAGAGAGAGGAAGCTCAGCGGTTTGCTTTCATTTTCATGACGTAGACAACACACTCATTTCATGACGTAGACAGCACACTCTCTCTGTATCTCTATCTTTATCTCTCTCTCTATATATTATTAACGTTTCTTTGGCCCCCATTTTCTTTGCTTCCATCTGTTTATTTATCTATCTATATTATACTATTAAAACTGTGCATCTTTCTTGCTTGTCCTCGTGTACACTTTATGACATCACAAAGAGATGACGTCATAAAGGATTATGCCACTAAAGAATGATGGCACCCATTAAAATAGAAAAGAGTGCACAGTAGATGACGTCACAAAATGATGATGTCATTCATCAAATCAGAGAGAAAGAGAGGACGAAATGAATATTCTATTCGGGTTACGGGTCGTTATCTTGCTTGCTTATTTGTATATTGTCACCGTGCATACGGAATAACGTCAGAGCTGGAGATGATAACGTACAGCTACCATTCATGCTTTATGACGTCATCTATTTTCGAGTAAATATACATATTTCGTTTTTGATAAATCAAGCACAACAACAACACGATAACAAGCAATATCCACAATTTTACTTATATATATATATATATATATATATATATATATATATATATATATATATATATATATATATATATATATATATATATATATAAATATGTATATATATATATATATATATATAAATATGTATATATATATATATAAATAAATATGTATATATATATATATATATATATATATATATAAATATGTATATATATATATATGTATATATATATATGTATATATATATGTATATATATATATATATATATATAAATATGTATATATATATATATAAATAAATATGTATATATATATATATATATATAAATATGTATATATATATATGTATATATATATATATATGTATATATATATATGTATATATATATATATATATATATATATATATATATATATATATATATATATATATATATATATATATATACCGTATTTCTTAATTGGGAGAGTTTCCCAGTTTCAATTATTAATGCAATCATTAAGCTATACGACTCCGCTGATGAAGGTCCGATTTTCTCGGATCTGAAACCTTGGTCCGGATGTTGTTGTAACACTTTATTTAATATTAATAAATATATATATATATATATATATATATATATATATATATATATATATATATATATATATATATATATATATATATATATATATATATATATATATATATATAAATGTATTAAGAAGGCTGAAGGCAATGCAGAGAACCAGATTGATGAGAAGCTGTAAAGAACAACATCTTAGTGAATTCCACACAGTCGGACTTTTCTTTTGTGTCCATTTTTCACAAGGGGAAGATTTTCCCGAAATATCAAATGATTTCTAATCATCATCTGGACATCACACACAGCTAACACCATACTTTATGTAAGATTGAAAAGAAAAATAAATAAATAGTTGTAAGACCTCTTCTTCGATTGTTTATTTTTGTTCTTTCCAACTTCTCACTAAGCCGGCTCTATGCATTGCTTTCATCCTTCTTAATACATTTATTACAATTCTCAGCAATGCTTCAAGCAAACTACCATTCTCTCTTAATTTATATATATATATATATATATATATATATATATATATATATATATATATATATATATATATATATATATGTGTGTGTGATTTTATGAAGGCTTACCAAAGCATTCCTTTCAGGACACCAATGATCACCATTAAAGATATTTGTTCTCATAAATTTTATTTATTCAAATTAAATGTTTTTTCCTACCCGTGTTTCACTACCAAGCAGGTACTTGCTTGGCAGAGCATGAGGGAAATTAAATGTCTGGAATACGGGTTTCAACTGCCGACAATACACAATGTGGCGTTGCAATAGCTGAGGTCACTTAAGAAGAGAAGAGGAAAAAAATAAAAAATAAAAGTTAAAATTAGAAAACAAGGAAGAACAACGATAAATAAAAGAAAGTCCTAGAAAAAGTCTTAGAAAAGTAGCTTGTGCATTATTTCTTCCACCAAGCTAACAAGCAAATAATCGGTCCCAAATACATTAAAAAACCCCCAAAAACCGGAACAATGTGCGATAATACACTTTCACGTTGGCCGACACAATGATGAATAAATCCCCCCCCCCCAAAAAAAAACCCCCAAAGAACTAAATCATTCAAGATACCGTTCACAAGTTACCATTCCAAACCCAATGATAGTATGGGAATTCTAAATCTAACTTCTCACAAAGAAAAATCAACATAAATGTTCGTCCGGGATGCCAGCGGTCGGAAGAGCCTTATTTCAAGGGCTGATTTCTTACCCTTCAAAACAAACACATGAAGAATGATCTATTTTATAAGTGAAAAATCTCTCTCTCTCTCTCTCTCTATATATATATATATATATATATATACTTTCAGGTCATGGATCGTCTGTATATGTATATAACTGTATATGTATACTAGACAATATATATATATATATATATAATAATGGTAATAATCCAGGTGAAAATATCCACAGGGTGGTAATCCAGAGAATTTTAACCGGGTTTATAAAAAGTGCTCAATATCAAAATAGAGCTTTATATATGATAATTTTATTTACACAGACATGTACAAAATCTGCGACACTGGCATGTCGATGTTATCGATCAACAGTTACTATAAACTGAGATCTCATCAGGCAGAGTTAGAATCCGATCTTAACCTCAGATCATATTTGGAGAGAATGAAGTGGAGGGATAGAGAAAGAGAAGAAGAAGGAAAGAAATTTAACATTTCAAAAATTAAGGCCGTTAAAAAATTAAAAATTAAAAATTAAAAATTAAAAAATCTAAAAAACAAAAACAAAAAACAAAAAATCTAAAATCTAGAATCTGAAACAAACAGGGCAAATAAATAAATAAAAATATAAGGTGGAAAGAGGAACACATAATGATGAGGGGAGAGGTGGTGGGAAGGTAGACACATAGAGGAAAAGAAGGAGAAAGAGTGGGCGTCTGTTGATTCAGATCGAGAGGGAAGGAGGGGGGGGCAGACATGCACGAATCAAGTGTAAAAAAAAACAGTCGAGTTTATAAATGTATTTTTTCAAGTGAACTGTAATATTGTGTATATGTGTGTATGCGTGCGGGCAAACCGGTCAGATGCGTCTGATTGTTGTGGTGGTGGGGCGGTGATCAAATGTGTCGCGATTCTGGGTTTAAATTGTCTTTATAATTTGTCTGGAGTTAATTTGCTTACTATGAATAAATAAATATATTCGTTAAATATAACAGGAATAGTAATAATAATAATAATAATAATAATAATAATAATAATAATAATAATAATAATAATAATAATAATAATAGATACCCCTAATAATTGAGGTAAAATAATTAAAATAATAAATGAATGATAATAAAAATACTAAAAAAATATAACTAAAGAATAACTAGAAAATGCCGGCGTTATTAATTATTAATAATAATAATAATAATAATGATGATGATGATGATGATGATGATGATGATGATGATGATGATGATAATGATAATAGATACCCCTAATAATTGATGTGAAATAATGAAAATAATAATCAATGAAGTATAATAAAAATACTAAAAAATATATAACTAAAGAATAACTAGAAAATGCCGGCATTATTAATTATTATTATTATTATTAATAATAATAATAATAATAATAATAATAATAATAATAATAATAATAATAATAATAATAATAATAATTAAAAAAATAGTAATAATAATAACAAAGACAACGATAATGGTGGTCAATAATATTTAAGAATTTATAAAAATAATAGTTTAGGAAAGAAATAGAATAATTAAGAAATATTAGGAATCCTAGGGGGTAGTGATTATCATAATAATATTAAATAATGATAAGATAATGTTTGCCGATATTATGATATGGGTTAATGGTTGCAATAATGCTGATCATATAAAAATAGTGGTTTAACAGACAACAGTAATCAGAGTGGTAATCCCAGTAATCTTGACAATAGTAATAATGATAGTGAAAAAATGATAGTGAAAAATTAATAAATAATAATAGAAGTAGTCATAATGGTGGCAATAATAGTAAAATGAAAACCGTAATAATAATAATAATAATAATAATAATAATAATAATAAAAAAAATGGCAGTGGAAGCAAAAGTAAGGTAACGGTAAAACATGGCAATATCAATATTATTAATAATAGTGATACTGTTAATTTCATTGCCGCAAATAACAATAACTATGATAGTAACATCAGACATGATGTCACCACTGATGACAATAATTATCTTGATAAAAGTACAGAAATGAAAAAATGAAAAATAAAAAATAATTCAATGTCAAATAATTAAGTTTAAGATATTAATAATAGTAGTAATAAATAATTGATAATGATAATCTAAAAAATATAATCTAAAAAATAATCTAAAAAATATAGAAATATTAATCAATAAATGGATAAGCATAAAAGGGGGTATTTAAGAGTAAAGAAAAATACAGAAGATGACAATTAGTGTTAATCGTTGTGGGTATGATAATAATAATAATAATAATAATAATAATAATAATAATAATAATAATAATAATAATAATAATAATAATAATAATACCAACCAATACTACCGCTTACAGTACTACTACAAATAATACTACAAACAAAAATGCTACTACTAATAAAAATAATAATAATTAATAAAAGGTATAAGATGATAGTTGTGTGACAAAATTTTCAGTTGATGGGTAGGTGAAGTTTTTTTTTTTTTTATATAGTAACAGCCTAAGGGGTTATGAGTGGATTACTAAGAAGGTGTAATCTATTATGCCTACAGTTAATTGATGTTTCTTGTTTTTTGTTTAGAAGTTTGCCCCTATCACTAAATTTAATTATTTCAAGTTTTTCTGTTAGGCAAAGGTAGCAAGGTGAGTTTAGGGAACCACAGGTGCTAGTTTTTCTAATTGTGTTCCAGGTTACTCTTGGTGATAGGTTATTGTTGTATAGTTCCCAGTAATATATAGAAAGTGAGGTTCTTTTTTGATATGTAGGGTTATTAAAAGAACACTTATGTCCAGTATATCTTTCTTTGAAGGTATTACCAGCCATACCTATGTAGAATTTTTTCAGGGTTGGGTTTTCTTTAGTAGAGATGGTTGCTTTATATATATATATATACTGATTGGGTTATTTGGCAATTATGTTGTAATGGGCATTCTTTTTTGTTTGTGCAGTTACAGACCTTGGTATTTGCTGTTTTCGTTGCGGTAGTTTTTTCATTTAGAATTTTGTTGTTATGTTTTTTTATTATTTTTTCTAAATTTTCACCACAGCTATAGCTTAATTTGAGAGTGTTTTTATTAAAAATTTTATGCAGTATATTGTTGGGAGGGAAGTGTAGATTAATTAAGTCTAAGAATCTTTTACCGAGTTTGGTTTTAACCATGTTGTTATATGGGGGTGTGAACCAGATAATTTTTCTACCCCTATTTTTGCGTCTGTTGTTGGGAGGTGTAGGTTTGGTGAATTTAATTTGGGTGTTTTTGTATCCACTTTGCTTTAACGCTTTATTGTAAAAGTCCTTATGTTTGTTAAAAATTTCTTCATTAGAGGAGTTATCACTAATTCTTTTTTCGATTGATCTGGGGATGTGTTGAATAATAGTTTTTGGGTGGTTAGAGAGTGGATGGACATAGATCGGGTTGGCATTGTCTTTAGTGTACGGTTCATAAGTTTACTATATACGTACCTATCACCATCTCAGTGCGCATATAATATATGTACCTATCTGCACCCCTGTGTGCATGCTATATACGTATCTATCGCTGCCACAGTGCGCATACTATATACTTACCTATCGCCACCCCGGTGCACACACTATATACATACTTATCGCCACCCCGGTGTGCATACTATATACGTACCTATCACCGCCTAGGTGCAGATACTATATACGTACCTATCGCCACCCCAGTGCACATACTATATATGTACATATCGCAGCCTCAGTGCATATACTATATACGTACCTATCACCTTCCCAGTGCAAATGCTAAATACGTACATATCTCTGCTCCGGTGCGAATACTGAATACGTATCTATCGCCGCCCCAGTGTGCATATTAAATATGTACCTATCTGCGTCCCGGTGCGCATACTATATATGTACCTATCGCCATTCTGGTGTGCATACATTATACGTACCTATCGCCGACCCGATGCACATACTATATACGTACCTATCGCCGTCCTAGTGCGGATACTATATACATACTTACTGCTGCCGTGGTGCACATACTATATACGTACCTATCGCCTCCCCAGTGCAGATACTATATACATACCTATTGCCGCCCCGGTGCACATACTATATACATATCTATTGCTGCCCTGGTGTGCATACTATAATTTTCACCTCTTAAAAAACAATTATTTTACTCTTTCCATCCCAAAGAAATATTTTTAGTTAAAAAATTTTTTTTTACCTAGCCGTGAAAAATTTTTTACCCTCCACACCCACCCCCTCAAAAAAAATTTTTTTTACTCTCCCCCACCCAAAGAAATATTTTTAGTTAAAAAATTTTTTTTTTACCCCCTTCTTCCAAAT
Organism: Sepiola atlantica; assembly: GCA_963556195.1. Classification (NCBI taxonomy): domain Eukaryota; kingdom Metazoa; phylum Mollusca; class Cephalopoda; order Sepiida; family Sepiolidae; genus Sepiola; species Sepiola atlantica. Next base: position 24,634,493 of record OY744550.1, read on the forward strand.
TTTCTTACCCTCCGCCCCACCCATCCAAAAAAATTTTGTTTGTTCTCCCCCACCCTAAGAAATATTGTAAGTTAAAAGAAAAAAAATGTTCCCCCACCCTGCAAAAATTTTTTTACCCTTAACCTCCACCCCCACAAAAAAATGTTTTTACTCTCCTCCACCCAAATAAATATTTTTAGTTAAAAAAAATTCCCTCCTCCTCCCCCAAAAATGTGTACTCTCCCCCACCCAAAGCAATATTTTTAGTTAAAAGAAAAAAAAATATATCGTGCAAATGTGTCCAATTGTTTTGAAGTGTTTAATATTTGTAGTAATATTGTAATGGAAGGGATGGTTTGTCCCTTCCTTACTTTTATCACACGAAATGAATTGAATGAACAACGGAGTAACAGGCAACAAAATAGAGGGTTTATTGACAGAGGATACCTATACCGTTTGGTACAGGTAGAAGAGAGAAGTAGACGGTGTCCGGTTGAGGAAGAGGAAAAATGTAAAGGTTCTCTGACTGCCCGTGGGTTTTCTTCAAGTGAAGATAGTAGTAGTCTTTGAGTTAGACTACGGTAGCGGGAGAACAAAGGCTTTTCCGGGTTCCTCGTTGGTGCTCTCAGCGATGCGTCCCAGCTATGTCGAGGGGTTGTCTCTGCGAGGCTGTTGAATGAAAAAGAGGGTGATTTTTCTTCTGCACCGGCTTTTATATTCAGAAGGGCAGATAACTCTGGTGTCGCTTCTCAACGCCACCTGTCGGTGAATAAGCGACACCTAACGGCCAGCCGGTGCAGTTATGGATGAAAGGAGGAGGTAACTGCTACATAACCCCCTGCTTAGGCTGAAAGCCGACAGGAAATAAAAGGAAGTGTAGCAGTGAGAAACAACAAAAAAAAAAAAAAATTTGTCAATTAACAAATGTTTAAAGGGAAAAGAATGTTCTTTTACTTTTCGGTGAAAAGTTGTTTTCTTTTGAAAAATTGTTCTTTACTTTTCGGCGCAAAGTTGTTTGTTGTGAAAGATTGTTTTTTACTTTTCGGCGCAAAGTTGTTTTTTTGAAAAATTGTTCTTTACTTTTCGGTGAAAAGTTGTTTTTTTGAAAAATTGTTCTTTACTTTTCGGTGAAAAGTTGTTTTTTTGAGAAATTGTTCTTTACTTTTCGGTGAAAAGTTGTTTTTTGAGAAATTGTTCTTTACTTTTCGGTGAAAAATTGTTTAGTTTTGAAAAATTGATTTTTGAAGAAAAATGTTTTTTACGAAAGCAGAATGAAATTTTTGTTTTTTTGTTTTTAGGATTTTCCAATAAAGAAGTGTTTTCTTTTTGTGTGTCTGAAAATATTACGATAGAGTACAAAGGATAAAAAAAAAGCTAATTCTATATATATAAAGTTTTACAAAGCTTTTTGGGCCAATGTACTCGCCGACCACTGCATGTGGTGGTGATGTGCTTGTCTTTAGAATTTATATTTCTGTTTACTGTTGGCAGAGTTGGTGTATGCAATGTGTAAGTAGGGGGAATATGTGGCTCTAGTGTTTTGGTGTCTAAAAAGGCTCTTTTAACCCTATCTATTGATACTGTTTCTTTTTTGCCACTAATATCAATAGTGAATAGCTTATCAGTATGTGAAAGTACGCGATAAGGACCAGTGTAAGGTGGAGTTAGAGGGGCTTTTACAGAGTCCTTTCTAAGAAAAACATGAGTCCACGAAGCAATGTCTTTAGGGACCGAAGATTTTATGGTCTGTTGCCTAGGGTTCATCGGTGGGAGCTCATTAAAATAAGCTCGCAGTCTGTCAGTGTACAGAGCTGGGTCCGTTGCCGTTAAATCTATCGGGGCCAGCATCTGACCTGGCAACGATAGAGGTAGTCCATAGACAAGTTCGGCTGGAGAGTATCCGAGATCCTCTTTGATCGCAGCGCGACAGCCAAGGAGGACAATTGGTACATACTCGCTCCATCGCTGCTGGTCAGGATAAGCATGCAACGCGGCTTTCAATTGGCGATGGACGCGTTCTATCATCCCGTTGGAAGCTGGATGATAGCTGGTCGTACGGATACGTTTAATCCCTAAAATCCTGGAAAGTTCCTGGAATAGGTAGGATTCAAACTGTCCACCACGGTCGGTGGTAATAGTTGAGGGGACTCCATAGCGCGATATCCAGCCCGATATAAGGGCTCGCGCTACGGATTCAGCCGAAATGTCACTTAGAGGGATGGCTTCAGGCCACCGTGTAACACGGTCTATGCAAGTCAGGAGATAACTAAATCTCTGATTGACAGGCCATGGTCCAACCAGATCAATATGAACATGGCTGAACCGAGCATCTGGGGTGCTGAATGTTCCAAGGGGTGCACGGATATGCTTGTGCACCTTTGACTTTTGGCAGGATACGCAGGAACATGTCCAGGCAGTGATATCACGCCTCATATTTGGCCAGAAAAATCTAGCTGAAATCAGCTTCACTGTGGCTTTGCGTCCGGGGTGTGCCAAGTTGTGAAGGGTATCAAAAACAACCCTACGATGAGTCAGTGGAACAAAGGGGCGAGGTGAATCTGTTGAAGTGTCACAGATGATCTGCGTGTCCGAAGTGGGCACAGGCAGGTATTTGAATTTGCAAGTTGCAAACTCAGGTGACGACAGATCCAGAGTGTCCAGACATGGCTGGTCTAGAGCCATCTGTTGTAGATCGATATCCGAAGGTGAAGACAGAGAATTTATAGGAAGGCGGGACAAGGCGTCTGCCACGGTATTCTGTTCACCAGAGATATGTCGGATATCATTAGTAAATTGCGAAACAAAATCCAAGTGGCGAGTTTCGCGAGGAGAATATTTGTCCGGCTTAGCACGCAGTGCGTATGTAAGTGGACGGTGATCAGTGTAGATCACGAATTGACGGCCCTCGAGTGAATGCTGAAAGTGTTTCACTGCAAGGTACATTGCCAGTAGTTCACGGCCAAACGTGCTGTAACGTTGTTCTGCTGGTTTCAGTTGTCTCGAAAAGTATTCGAGAGGTTGCAGTTGGCCTTGGTGCTGCTGTTGCAACACTGCACCTACAGCTGTACCCGATGCGTCAACGACCAGTGAAAACTGGGCATCGGAAACAGGATGTGCAAGCAAGGATGTTGTCGCTAGTTTCTGCTTCACTTCATTGAATGTATTCAGCTGAACATCATTCAGTGAAATCTGCTCGTTTTTCTTCTTCCTGTTATGAAACAGGTCGGAAAGAGGAGACAGGAGATCTGCGCAGTGTGGGATAAAGCGTCTGTAATAATTTAACAGACCCAGAAAGTGCCTTAGTTGGCGAAGTGAAGTGGGTGGTTGAAGGTCTTGTAGAGCTTTAACCTTTTCAGGCAAGGGAGATATGCCTTCAGGGCTGATATTGTGGCCCAAGAAAACTAGTGACGAAGCACCAAATACACATTTACCAGGGTTAATCCTCACCTGGTATTGTTGAAACCTTTCGAACAGTAGGCGGAGATGAGTGACATGTTCCTCAGGTGAGGCACTTGCCACAAGAATGTCGTCTATATAATTATAGACAAAGTCGAGATCTCGCACTACTTCGTCCATGAAGCGTTGGAAGGTACTAGCCGCGTTTCGCAAACCGAAAGGCATAGTTAAGAATTCGAACGCTCCAAATGGAGTTGATACCGCTGTTTTGGGTATGTCGGACGGATTCAGTGGAATCTGATGGTAAGCCTTAACTAAGTCCAGTTTGGAGAAGGTCTTACAACCGTGCAGAGATGAAGCAAAGTCCTGTATATGTGGGATTGGGTAACGATCAGGTACCGTCATGGCATTGAGTCGTCGATAGTCCCCAGTCGGACGCCAATCACCGGAGCGCTTCGGGATCATATGCAAAGGGGAAGCCCATGGACTGGGTGAGGGGCGTATAATTCCCAGTTGCAGCATATGGTTAAATTCCGCCTTCGCTGCTTTTAGTTTCTCTGCAGGTAAGCGACGAGGGCGTGAGAATACAGGAGCTCCTGTAGTCTCAATGTGGTGTTTTGTTGAGTGAGTGGGTTTGCTCACAACAAAATTAAGATTCGTTAACTCCGGGTAGGAGTGCAGAAGTGTCTGGTATGGGTCATCGGTAGAGGCAATAAAAAATACCGGGTTGATAGATGGGGTGTTTGTTTTCAAACCACAGACGGAAAGTTCCGTATTAGCATCTATCAACCGATGTCTGCGCATGTCCACTAAAAGGTTAAAGTGGTGCAGAAAGTCCGAGCCCAGGATGGGGTATGGTAAATCAGCCACAGTAAATACCCATGTGAAGTCTCTGCGTAATTCCAAGTCCAAAGAACGAGAAATTTGACCATACGTTGGAATTAGTGAATGATTTACAGTTTGCAGTGAAATTGGCGACACTGGTGGTTTCTCTTTGAGGAGCTTCAGTGGCCAAATGCTGCAAGCGGCTCTCGTATCAACCAAGCAACGTGCCTGGGAAATGGAGTCCAAAAGAAAAAGTGCACGATAGTGTAGCTTCTGTGAAGACTGTGTCGTGCTCAGGTCTCCAGCTTTTAGTTTCCCTGGTTCATAAATGAACAGGGGATTTTGCACCGCCGTGCATGAGTGCCAAAACGCCTGTGGTAGTAACACAGAGCTCGCTTGTTAGAATGGCGGCAGCGGCAAGGGGAGCGTGGAGATGAGGAGGGGGTCTGGAGTCGGCGCATGTGCCGCTGCGGCTCCAGCCTGCTCAGTTTTTTCACCTCATTGGTCAGGCTGTCTATGGCGTTAACTATAGCCGTACCAATTAATGGATGTGTAACATCCATTACCGTACTTGCATCCATTATATACATATGAACAACAGACCAAAATAAAATCTACAGTTAATAAAGTGGGGGAAAAAACATTGTCATGAAAACATTCAAAAGAGAAAAAAAACGAAAGGAATTTTGTAAGTGTGTCAAGAAGTTAAAGCCAAGAAGTTAAAACAAAATAATAAGTATGTATTTTTGAAGAGCCAAAAAAGAATAAATAAATAAATGTAACAAAGAGAAAATGTGTGGGTGTATTTTTCTTTTTTGTGTACTGGAGAAGAAAAATAATGCGTGTACTAACTTTTTTTTTTAGCCTTTTTAAAACAAAAAAAAATATATTCGCAAAAAAAGTTGGTTTTTTTTTGTTGGAAGGCGAAAAGTTCTGCTTTCACAATAAAATGTTGATTTTTTTTTTTCGTTTGTTGAAAATAACTGTCCTGTTTTTTTTTTGTTTGTTTTTTTTTTTAAACTGGTCGTCGCTGCTCGGTATAAACCCTCGTTGCCGTATTTTGTTGTACTATGTTGTTCAACTCAATCTCGTGCGATTATTATTCTTCGGGGTCACCATTTGTAATGGAAGGGATGGTTTGTCCCTTTCCTTACTTTTATCACACGAAATAAATTGAATGAACAACGGAGTAACAGGCAACAAAATAGAGGGTTTATTGACAGAGGATACCTATACCGTTTGGTACAGGTAGAAGAGAGAAGTAGACGGTGTCCGGTTGAGGAAGAGGAAAAATGTAAAGGTTCTCTGGCTGCCCGTGGGTTTCCTTCAAGTGAAGATAGTAGTAGTCTTTGAGTTAGACTACGGTAGCGGGAGAACAAAGGCTTTTCCGGGTTCCTCGTTGGTGCTCTCAGCGATGCGTCCCAGCTATGTCGAGGGGTTGTCTCTGCGAGGCTGTTGAATGAAAAAGAGGGTGATTTTTCTTGATTTATATTCAGAAGGGCAGATAACTCTGGTGTCGCTTCTCAACGCCACCTGTCGGTGAATAAGCGACACCTAACGGCCAGCCGGTGCAGTTATGGATGAAAGGAGGAGGTAACTGCTACAATATCAGCACATGTAGTAGCACTATTCGTAAAACTTTTACCACACCCTCTGTTACAGATACCACATGCTAATGGTGATTACTGTCAAATATGGTGTATTTTTGTCAAATAGTTTTGGAGCCTATAAGTCTTTACTATTTGTAGTAATTCTAGCACAAGTAGTAGCACTATTCGTAAATGTTCTACCACCCTCTCTGTTACAGATTCCACATGTTAGTGGTTAAAGATCTGACATGCTGATATGATGTAATTGGGTCAAATAGTTTTGGAGCCTATAAATGTTCATTATTTGTAACAGCACCACTAGTAGCACTATTCGTAAAAGAACAGATACTACACTACCTCCGCACCTCTAAAAAAGGAGGAGGTAATACATGGGAGGAGGTATCATGAAAACAGAAGATATTACACTACCTCCACACCTCTCAAAAAGGAGGAGGTAATACCTGGGAGGAGGGCATCATGATAGCAGAACAGATACTACACTACCTCCACACCTCTCAAAAAAGTGTGGCTAATGCCGGACGGACGGACAGACGTAGGTGGACAGATGGACGGACGTAGGTGGACGGATTGACGGACGGACGTATCTAGACGGACGGACGTTGTTGGACAGACAGATGAACAGACGGACGGACATAGGTGGACAGACAGACAGACGGACGGACGTAGCTGGACAGATGAATGGACGTAGCTGGACAAACAAGCAGACGGACGCACGTAGCTTGACAGACAGACAGACAGACAGACGGACAGACGGACGTAGGTTGACGGATTGGTGGACGCACATATTGACGTACGGACGTACATACATAACTGGACGGACGAACATAGGCGGACAGATGGGCGCACGTAGGTGGACAGATTGACGGACGGACGTAGGTGGACAGCTACACGGACGTAACCGGACAGACAGACGGATAGACGTTGCTGGACGGACGGCCCTCTTCTCTCAAATTTGGCTTGAGGTGCTCACACCGGCTAATGCCGACACTCTCCCCTCAAATATTTTTAGTTAAAAAATAGTTTTCACCTCATTTCCCCACCGGACGTATCTTGACGGACGGACGTACATAGCTGGATTGACGGACAGACAGACGTAGCTGGAGAGACAGATGGACGAACGTAGGTCAACAGATAGACGGACCTAGGTGCACGGATTGACGGACGGACATAACTTAAATATTAGTCTCTATTAATTAAGAAAGGTTGATGGATTGCTGGACGAACGGACAGACGTAGCTGGACAGACAGACGGACGTAGGTGGACAGATTAACAGACGGACGGACGGACGTAGGTGGAGAGATGGACTCACGTAGATGGACAGACAGACGGATGGACGATCGTAGGTCGACAGATGGACGGACATAGGTAGACGGATTGACAGACGGACGTAGCTTAAATATTAGCGTCTGGTAATTAAGAAAGGTTGACGGATTGGAGGACGAACGGACGTACATACGTAGCTGGATGGCCGGACAGACGTAGCTGGACAGATGGACGGACGTAGGTGAATAGATTGACAGACGGACGGACGTAGGTGGAGAGATGGACGGACGTAGCTGGACAGACAGACAGACAGACAGACAGACAGACGGACGAACAGACGAACGGACGTACGTAAGTCGACAGATGGACGGATGTAGGTGGACGGATTGACGGGCGGACGTAGCTGAAATATTAGCATCTATTAATTAAAAAGGAAGGTAGAAAGGGTGGGAGGTAGGGGGAAAGAAGAAAGAAAGGAAAAAAACGGGGTGTAGTGAATTTCTTCCCGGCATTCCCTTCCTCATATGCCATTTTCGGTTACACGGTGACTGACATTTTTTCTCAATTGGAAAATGGAGGAAAAAAGCTACCCCCATCGGAGAAAAGTGGTCCGTTGACCCCAAAAGGGTCAATTTTTTTCTAATTCTGAGGTAAAACACGTCCGGAGGCTAGCTGGTTCGAATGATGTCAACTGTGTGAGTGTTTGTTGGGAACTCTCGGAGGAGATACGTTACATACATACATACATACATACATACAACTGGGATTGATATAATAGACAAGCATTGCTCAATGCCTTACCGCACTCCTTCTGACTGGACATTGTTCAAGTCCAGTGATCAGGAGAAATCTAAGACAACTCGTTTTTTAAATGTATGAATGTATGTAGTCAACCTGGATGGAAGCCTGATTTTTATTTTGTTCAAATAAATTAAATAAAGCTAAGCACAATCAAAACAGACAAAGGTAATTTGTATTGGAAACGCATTGTTTCAACGGTATTAATTTGCTCAATGCTTAGAAAATGTGCGTTATCGTGGGATGGAACTCTGATTTTCATTTTAAAAAAAATTTATGTAATATGTATATATATAATTTCTTTCTTTAACTTTACTGATTCAGGCGTTATTTTATATGGATACAAATATTAGCGAAAACAATGGCGGAGCATAATTATTTCTTCCTTTAACTTTACTGATTGAGACCTTATTTTATATGGATACAAATATTAGTGAAAACAATGGCAGAGCATAATTATTTCTTCCTTTAACTTTACTGATTGAGACGTTATTTTATATAAATACAAATATTAGTGAAAACAATGGTGGAGCATAATTATTTCTTCCTTTAACTTTACTGATTGAGACCTTATTTTACATGAATACAAATATTAGTGAAAACAATGGCGGAGCATAATTATTTCTTCGTGTGACTTCACTGATTGAGAAGTTATTTTATATGGATATAAATATTAGTGCAAACAGTTGCGGAGCATACTTCTTTCTTCCTGTAACTTTACTGATTGAGACGTTATTTTATATGGAAATAATTATTAGTGAAAACAATGGCAGAGCATAATTATTTATTCCTTTAACTTTACTGATTGAGTCATCTATTTAGTACTTTCCAGGGTGCGCGTTGCTTAACCTCGATTTTACAGTACCTGGTCGTCTTAAATCGTCACCCATTTAGTACTGGCCAGGCTATGCATTGCTTAACTTCTCCCTTTGACCGATAATAATGACAATAGAACGTTCTTAACATTGTATTCTCTTATTCTTGGACAACGGCAAATACAAGGAGGCCTCCAGAGCTATACTAAAAATCACTCTTTCTTATTCCCCTTCCTTTTATGAGGGTAATAGTCCGAAGAGAAACGCAAAAAAAAACCAATAATAATGTGACGATGGCATAAAAATAATATCCAAACCTACTACTATGACGTCATGTACCTATCAATGTGACGTCATGTGCACAAGATAACATTAAAGATCGTGATCACATTAAACGAAAAGATGGCTATTTGACCCCTTGAAAATGAATCTTTTTAAAAAAAATTTTTGGATATTATTTTCCCAGGGTTATGCCGGTTAAAATAATACCTAATTTGGGGGTGTTTTTGCGTTACATACATACACACAGATTTTTGCTTTATATGTTGAGATTATTATTATCAATTTGAGCCAAGGACAGCTAATTGTTAACGGCAATAAAATAATAATTGTGATAACAATAGGAAAATAAAGTAAAATTAACCAAAATTAACTATATATTTGATAAAGTTAACTGACATAATAAAAAGATGGTAACAACAACAACAACAACAACAACAACAACAACACTACTACTACTACTACTAATAATAATAATAGTAATGGTAATAATAATAGTATTTATAATCATAATAAGGGGTGAGGAGTAAATTAATACTAGTTATAGTAATAATCAAATAGAATAGGGAGAATAAGGAGAAGATTATAGTAATGGAAATAATAAATAATGATGAGAAATAATTGCGACAAAGAAATGATGGTGAAATAAAGGTACAAATGAGAAGGTGACACAATTAATAATAATAATAATAATAATAATAATAATAACAATAATAATAACAATAATAATAATAAAATAATAACAATAGTAATAATAATAATAATAATAATAATAATAATAATAATAATAATAATAATAATAATAATAATAATAATAGCGGCAATGGTAATAGTAATAATAAAAATAATAATAATAATTAATGATAATGATAATGATAATAAAAAAAAAAAAATAATAATAATAATAATAATAATAATAATAATAATAATAATAATAATAATAATAATAATAATAATAATCCGTAAATATAATTAATATTAATGGTGTTAATAACCACATTAATGATGTATTGTAATTTTAATTATAATAATAATAGAATGATTTTATATAATAATTAATATAATATAATAATATAATATATAATATGATAATATATATAAAAAATGGATAACTATTTTATCTATTTTTAGTTAGTGGATAAATAAGTCCTCTGTTTTTTTTTCAATAATTGGGGCCCTAGTATTGCCGTGTTTTAGGGGGTCAGTATTGCATGGAGGGAGTAATTAATTCTAAGGAATTTGGTAGAGACTATAGAATGATGGGTTTGGTTAGGGTTAATAGTTTTCAGTTTTTATTTTATTTTCTAATGGTGACATTGGTTCAAGAGGTTGTATGTAAATTACTAAGAAGGTGCGATCTGTTGTGTCTACAGTTAATTGAGGTTTCTTTTTCTTCGTTTAGAAGTTTACCTCTATCACTAAATCTAACTATAATATTTATTACATACACATGTATTATTTGATTTGAGTACTTTCAAACCCATATTATTAGCATTTGCATGAAATTATGACAATGTATGAGAAATTCCCTTTTTATTAGAACAAAATAGGGGTACTTGAATTAATAAAACTATGACCTTCAAAAATAAAGAAATTAATGTATAATAATTTCTGAATTTCTGTAAACTATTATAAAACAATTCTATATAAATTTGAAAATAATAAAACGAAATATTATTTCAGTTATTGTCTTCCATATATTTCTGCATATCGGTAGCCAGTTTGTTTACTACTTGATCAAAGACTGTATTTTACTAAACTCTCAATTTTTGGGATAATTATACAATTTTTAGTAAAAAGGAGGTACTTTTTAAAAATTCAATATCTTAAGACTTTAATTTACTAATTATCTTTGAACTGATATTTATCTTTCAAGGGTTTTTTTACAACTAATTTCTTCAAATTTCAAATTTCACTGAATTTTCTTTTAGCTGCCGTGATAACTTACAGATTAACTTTAGGCTTTTATCTTTCAAACACAATAAAAAATTCATGATGTCCCTTTTAATAACCATAATCCGCATAAGCCATGGCCATTTTTGCAGATTCATAGTGAGAATGAACATAATATATGATATCGTACTACCGATGATGATTATAATAAATCTATAAGTTTTTGTTTTATCGAAATCGTATATAAAGTTTTATTTTTATACCTCCAAATCATTATATTTATTACATTAATACTTAAATGAATATTAAATACGAAACCTTCACTAACCTGTAATCGTCATCATCATCATTATCATCACCACCACCACCACCACCACCACCACCACCACCACCACCACCACCACCACCACCACCGCCGTCGTCGTCGTCGTCGTCGTCGTCGTCGTCGTCATCATCATCGTCATCGTCATTCTTCTTATTATTATTTGCACTCACTAGGAGTTATCACGCAGGTCATCATCACTGACAAAAACTGGTGGTATTCCCTGGAGTCTGAGTGACAACAAGCCTCCCCAAATTTCTAGTACTCTCCACCTCTTTTCGATAACCACCGCAAATGACCTTGTGGTATGGCAACAACTGCTTACCATTGATTTCTCGCTGGTAAGGACCATTGGTCTGTTCTGGCAATAAGCCTCCCCAAGGTCCCAGCACTCTCTGCACTCTTCCAGTGGAGATCTTGTTTGTGCTGTCCCTCCTCGGTCTTCTCACCCTCATTGACCCTCTGCAACTATTTTGTGTAGTGTCAGCCGAGGTCTGCGACATCTTTCTTTTTTTGGAGGGGGGGGGTAGCTTATGATGTTTCTTGCAGCTTCTGTTCATTGGTTCATGTGGTGGTGTTCTTCCTGTGGTTTTTTTCTTCTTTTTGTAACTTCCACATGACTGGTTACCATTCATAGCAGGTTGGTTTCCACATTCGAGGATTTTCCTTAAGATTGCAGCTATTTTGATCATTGCTGTCCTTTGTATGGACTTAGATATCCCTTTGATTCCAATTTCTCTCAGTCTTTTTTCCAGGTTTTTGGGGACTGTTCCTAGTGCTCCTACAATTATTGGTATTATATTGACTTTCTTCATGTTCCATATTCCTTTCAGTTCTCTGGCAAGTTCTGTGTATTTGCTTAATTTTTCCGTCTCTTTGATTTTCACTCTGTTGTCTGCTGGAATGGCGAAGTCTACGATTTTACAAGATTTTTCCTTTTTGTCTATTATAATAACATCAGGGCTCCTTGCTTGTATGAGTTTATCTGTTTGTATATCTATATCCCAGAGGATTTTGTGTTTTTCGTTTTCCAGTACTGTTTCTGGTTTATGTTTGTAACATTTGTTTCCGTATTCGAGATTCAATCGTTGGCACAGTTCCCAGTGTACTGTTTTCCCCACGCAGTTATGTCTTTTCTTGTATTCTGTTTGTGATAGTTTGTTGCATTCACTTATTATATGATTTACTGTTTCGTTTCTTTGTCCACATAGTCTGCATTTACTGTTTTCCTGGGTTTTATCTATTTTAGCTTTAATGTAGTTTGTCCTAATCACATTATGTACAGCTCTCAGTAGATGATCCGTTTCTCTGTTCAAGTTTCCTTTTCTTAGCCTTACTATTTTCGTTGGTTTCTCTTTCCAGTCTTATGAAACGTCCATAAAGCTGTTTTTCTCCCTACTTTTCTTTTCTTGTCTTTTTGTTTCTGATTTTGGTGCTTCTCGAGTTGCTTGTTGGGACGGTGTCTCTTGCTGCAGTGATTAGCCTTTCTGTATTCTGAGTTATGTATTTCTCCAGCTCTTTTTTTGTGTTTTCCACATAGTCTTCGATACTTACCAGTCCTCTTCCCCCTTCGTTTCTTTTCACGTATCGTCTGTCCATATCGTCTTTTGAGTGTAGTGCATTATGCATAGTCATTAATTTTCTAGTCCTTTGGTCAAAGTGCCTGAGTTCTTCATTATGAATGGTCCAGAATATCTTATTAGTGATACTGCCCAGGTGTTTATTCCTTTTACTAGATATCTGCTATATAATTTCGTTTCTAATGGTTTTCTTGTTCTTTGTAAATATTCTTTTCCAATCTTTTCTTTCATTTCTGTAGATTTGATGGTGTCTGCTTCTAGAATTCCTAAATATTTGTAGCTATCCTATTCGCCTTACGCCCTCATCTCCTTTTGGTTGGGCAGTTCCATAGCCTCTGTTGTTTCCAGTTTTCTCCTTTTGACTCTAGTAGTGCACACTTTTCCATTCCGAATTCTATTTGAATGCACTGACTGAAAATTCTGGTCGTATTTATCAGCTTTTCCAGTTCCTTTTTGCTCTTTGCAAATATTTTCAGGGTGTCCGTGTATATCAAGTGGTTTATTATTTGTTCTGTGTCTGTAAACTTGTATCCGGCATCACATTTTCTGAGTTAGTAGTTGAGTGGCATCATGGCTATTATAAACAGTAGTGGTGATAGAGAGTCTCCTTGGAAAATGCCTTTCTTTATTTTTATCTCGGTCAGGTGTTGCCCTTTGGCTGTCAGGTGTAATCTCCATGTTTCCATTGCTTTCTTAATAAGATTAATAATCCTGTCGGGTATTTTGTACATTTTTAAGCATTCAATTATCCATGCTTGATGGATTCGGTCGTAAGCTTTTTGTAGTCAATCCAGGCCAAAACTGAAACTGTGGACTGTCACTCCTCTGCCTCTGATGCCAGTCTTCAAAGGACATAAGAGAGTTGCCTGACATCCGCAATCGGAACAATAGTCACGGTGAGCTTCCTTCATCAATGTGTACAGGCTTGTCCTCGTGACACTTGACACAGTCATGGAATGACTCTGCTGTATCGGATGACACCACCCCTGCTTCAGCAATAGCACTGGTTCAGCCATTGTCTTCTAGGAGGGTTCCTAATGACCTCAGTGCTGCCATCACTCTATAATCACCTCGTGGCTGAAAGGGTTCAAGAGGGAAAGCTCATTGCTTGATTATATTTTTGTTTCCTCAGACCTTTGAATGTGTTTGAACGCTTGGTTGCTTCTGTCAATATGTTCGAGAGCTACAACTCTGTCTGTTGGTCATGTCTGATTAAACATAACTTGTTTTTCTCTCGATCCTAGCATATACAGTCAGGGTTAACCGTTTGCTGTAGACAGAAAGTCTACAGCGCATTCTGCTTAATCGTTAATATCTACGAGCCAACATGTTTACTAGCAAACCTACTAACCTGGATATTTAACATCATGAATTGATGGTTGTTTTTGTTTCATTTTGTAGGTAACCTGAATCGGCACAAAAAAGTTAAACATGGTCTGAATGAAACCACGAAAAGTATGGAAGAAGATGCCGTTAACTTTTGACTGAACGTTGCCATGATTCAGAAAGAGACAAGGATTCAAGTGTTGACAAATTTGGAGAAAAGGACGATGCTCAAGGGAACAAGAAACATCGCAAATCTGGGCCCCCGTCGTGTTACCTCAAAGTGTGGCTCAGTGATGGGGAAGTCTGGAAGCAAAGGAAGGAATGGCAAAGCTGGCAGGGGAGGTGGAGGAGTGAAAACGAATGTGACTGCCGATATCATCATAGATAACATTGGTGACAGCAACGATGACATTGTCAAGAGGATTGTCGAAGGAGAATTGGGAGATGAACAGGAAGAGGAGGAGGAGGAAGAAGATATAGGTGTGCCGGAGGTAGAAGAGGAAGAGGATGAAGAGGAGATAGTTGATGAAGTGGAACAGATAGTGAATGAAGGGGAACCAATAGAAGAAGAGAAAGGAGGAGGAGGAGGAGGAGGAGGGGGAGGAGGAAGAAGAAGAAGAAATGATTGCTGAAGAAGTAGGTAGAAGACATGGAGGAGCCAGAACAGATAGAGCAGGAGGAAGATGACAGAGAGGGGGTGGAACAGAAGGTGGAGGAGGAGATGAGGAAGGAGTAGAGGAAGAGGAGGAAAAAGACCCGAAGGACGCTAACGTAGTGACCAAGTATTTTAAAAATCACTGCGAGAAAATGGAGACCGTGGCCCCCAAATAATGATCTCAAGTTGAAAGACGTCTCTCAGCAGGACGCCTATTCATTCACTTCTACTGACTCTGATTCTGATGATGACAACAACAACAACAACAACAACAACAAAGCTCGGCCTTCTCGGAAAGCGAGAAGGACGATGAGGCTAAAGAAGACCACACAGATGCTGCCGGCAAGCCATAAAAGACGGCACCAGCAAAGAGGCGCTGGTGGGAAAGTGACTAATGCCTACCAAAAGTTTAAAGAAGGTTGACGTCTCACGTATTAGGCTGTGCTTACATGAAAAACAATTACAACATGAAAGAAAGAAAAACTTTTACAAAGAAAGTCTTTGAATAGCTTGTGTCTATATATATATATATATATATATATATATATATATATATATATATATATATATATATATATATATATATATATATATATATGTGTCTATATAATATATACATATATATATATAGACAAGAATATGCGTATGGGTTCCGTAAAAACCTGTGTTTTAGAGCACTTTTCTTCACCTGGTAGCAGTACTGTCGATACAACAGCATTTACACCCGAGTGGAATCAGCATCTTGTTAAAAAGAGGGAAAAAAACCCAGAAAAAATACATCACATCATGTCCACTAGTAAAGCCATTAATGTATCTTAAAGTTTTGAATCGTTTCTAAAAGCCATTTTTATTATTAATATTATTACAAGATGGTAGTTTTTTTTTTCTTGATATAAAAGAAACGTTTTTTTTTTGTGTTTTTTTTCATGGTCCTTTCATTTGTGTCTCTAGTGTAGTGGTTCTCAAATTCTTTCCCCCACCCCACCAACTCACCCGCGTCTTATCAGATAAATCTCCATTAAAAGAAAACATTCTGAACTCAACCTGAGTTATTTAAGGCTTACACGAAACTGTTTACTATTGCCTTATCATAAGAGTTAAACGCTATAGAGAGTACTTGATTATTTAATGGTAATCCCCCATACATGATGACAAACTTGTTCTCACTATACTCTTCTGGCCACTGTTACTGGATTTGCTTAGCAAGAGCAAAGAGTGGCTGATCAGCAGCTATAACTGGGGGTCATCCTGTGTTTAGAAAAGACACTGTGTCTCGAATCTTATGCATAAGGTTGCAACTAAGTGGGCCTGCTCGTGAATCAATGGCGTCAGTGGGGTAATGATCACTTCAACTGCTCTCTGCTGCATGATGGGCTGCCCACGACACATCTATCCCATCACCAATGGTCTCAGTTAGTGATATCTTCTCCAACCATGTATAATCTTCCTTCATATGTGACTTGATAGACTCGGGTGTTGGAAACATATGGCTTCTAACTGTAGGAGGATTAGGATTCTTTGTGATGTAAGTTGGTCGAGCGCTTGTGTAATTCTCAGGAAGCTCTGGGGATTTCTTCACCCTCATATCTGGATTGAGTTTCAGTGGTTTGCGTTGTTCGCCAGGATATTCAGAGCTTGGTTACTGAAAGAGGGACATACTAGTGCCATGGAAGGAAAAGTGAGCTGTAGTTGTAGACGGGTTATGGTCAATGTTGTCCACTGCTGAACTCGTGAAAACATTCTTCTTGAGGACTGGTGGGCAGACGACTCCATCTTCAATGTACTGTTCCACTACAGTCTCTCCTAGCTGTGCTGAGATTTTGAGAACTCTATCGTAGGACACTCTGATTCCATTCTTATGGAGCATCTCAACGAGTTGCCTCTTACTTGTTTTGGCAAAGACAGATATGCCAACAAACACGGCAAATGGCATCTCTGAATCCTTGGAATGCATGTGCAATTTTGTTCCTTTCTTAGTTCTCACAAAACAGTTGTACTGCAAGAGATGTGCTATTGCAAAGTCAGATTTTGATATTCCATGTTGGAGTTGCGACTTGATATCAGTCCCATGTTCAATCATGCCTACAAATTGAACAAGTAACTCAGGAACAGAATCTTCGAGACATCCATCATAGAATGTGTCATTGAATGGTCTCTTATGTTTCAGCATGTCATTCCATATTATCCTAGCAGCCGTGGATTTCTTCACCGTATTTGTTAGCTTGCGTTAGAATTTTCCCTACATCTGTCTTAAAGGCCAGAAGGACATCTCGACCGTGGCGATGAGTTTCTAGTTCAGGATATGATGGCCATTATCAAGTCTTTTGAGATCCAGGTAGTGCATCGAGGGAAATAAAATGATAACTGGCTGTATCTGTTATGCTGTGTTGAAGGATTTAAAAGCGGAGATATGAGATCTTTTTTCCTCTCTGTTTGGCAAAGGCGACATTTGTCCTAGTCTGTGTGCCACAATCTTTCACTTGAAGCCATTGTTGTGTTCTGATGCTCAGGGTTGAGGGTTCCTGAGAAAAAAAGAAAACGTACGAATTAATGTAATGAATTAATTAATCTAATTAAAATACAATTACTTAATAATGGGCAGATATGCACAGTAATCATGTAAATGGTGATACAAGCACCAAAATCGACGTAATAACTCCATAGTGTATGCTAAACATTTATGGCATTTATTAATTTTGTGTGTGATATGTCGTTAAAAACATTTGTTTTGATGTTGTAATTTCTTGTTTATTTTATTAATAGTCATGTAAGTGGTGCTCAAATGCTTTCTAGAGTGTCATAAATGAATTTAACATGCTCCAAAACATAAAATTTGACACCAAGATTGCTACAATCGGTTGAGTAGTTACCAATTTATATGGAAGATCGTTATCGCAAGCTCCTTATGGCGACCATCTTATAAAATGGCCGTCATTTTGGAGTTTGAGGTTGCTAGCCGGACAAATATATTTAGTATACCTTATGGAGTCATAATGCCAATTTTGGTGTTTGTATCATAATTTGCACGATTATATTGCATTTTTGCATTCAGCTGCCCCACTAATACATCTTCTTTGGTATGGCTGTTTTGTGTATACATCTTATTTGATATAGCTGTATGTGCATACATCTTATTTGATATGGCTGTTTAGTGTATACATCTTATTTGGTATGGCTGTTTAGTGTTGACATCTTCTTTGGTATGGCTGTTTTGTGTATACATCTTCTTTGGTATGGCTGTTTTGTGTATACATCTTCTTTGGTATGGCTGTTTTGTGTATACATCTTCTTTTGTATGGCTGTTTTGTGTTATCATCTTCTTTAGTATGGCTGTTCAGTGCATACATCTTCTTTGGTATGGCTGTTTAGTGTATACATCTTCTTTGGTATGGCTGTTTAGTGTATACATCTTCTTTGGTATGGCGGTTTAGTGTATACATCTTCTTTGGTATGGCTGTTTTATATATACATCTTCTTTGGTATGGCTGTTTAGTGTTGACATCTTCTTTGGTATGGCTGTTTTGTGTATACATCTTCTTTGGTATGGCTGTTTTGTGTATACATCTTTATTGGTATGGCTGTTTTGTGTATACATCTTCTTTTGTATGGCTGTTTTATGTATACATCTTCTTTGGTATGGCTGTTTAGTGTATACATCTTCTTTGGTATAGCTGTTTTGTGTATACATCTTCTAAGGTATGGCTGTTTTGTGTATACATCTTCTTTGGTATGGCTGTTTTATGTATACATCTTATTTGGTATGGCTGTTTAGTTTATACATCTTCTCTGGTATGGCTGTTTTGTGTTGACATCTTCTTTTGTATGGCTGTTTAGTGTATACATGTTCTTTGGTATGGCTGTTTAGTGTTGACATCTTCTTTGGTATGGCTGTTTAGTGTATACATCGTCTTTGGTATGGCTGTTTAGTGTATACATCTTCTTTGGTATGTCTGTTTTGTGTATACATCTTCTTTGGTATGGCTGTTTAGTGTTGACATATTCTTTGGTATGGCTGTTTAGTGTATACATGTTCTTTGGTATGGCTGTTTTGTGTATACATCTTCTTTGGTATGGCTGTTTTGTGTATACATCTTCTTTGGTATGGCTGTTTAGTGTTGACATCTTCTTTGGTATGGCTGTTTTATATATACATCTTCTTTGGTATGGCTGTTTTGTGTATACATCTTTGGTATGGCTGTTTAGTGTTAACATCTTCTTTGGTATGGCTGTTTAGTGTATACATCTTCTTTGGTATGGCTGTTTTGTGTATACATCTTCTTTGGTATGGCTGTTTTGTGTATACATCTTCTTTGGTATGGCTGTTTAGTGTTGACATCTTCTTTGGTATGGCTGTTTTATATATACATCTTCTTTGGTATGGCTGTTTTGTGTATACATCTTTGGTATGGCTGTTTAGTGTTGACATCTTCTTTGGTATGGCTGTTTAGTGTTGACATCTTCTTTGGTATGACTGTTTAGTGTATACATCTTCTTTGGTATGGCTGTTTAATGTATACATCTTCTTTGGTATGTCTGTTTTGTGTATACATCTTCTTTGGTATGGCTGTTTAGTGTTGACATATTCTTTGGTATGGCTGTTTAGTGTATACATGTTCTTTGGTATGGCTGTTTAGTGTTGACATCTTCTTTGGTATGTCTGTTTTGTGTATACATCTTCTTTGGTATGGCTGTTTAGTGTTGACATATTCTTTGGTATGGCTGTTTAGTATATACATCTTCTTTGGTATGGCTGTTTAGTGTTGACATCTTCTTTGGTATGTCTGTTTTGTGTATACATCTTCTTTGGTATGGCTGTTTAGTGTTGACATATTCTTTGGTATGGCTGTTTAGTGTATACATGTTCTTTGGTATGGCTGTTTAGTGTTGACATCTTCTTTGGTATGGCTGTTTTGTGTATACATCTTCTTTGGTATGGCTGTTTAGAGTTGACATCTTCTTTGGTATGGCTGTTTTATATATACATCTACTTTGGTATGGCTGTTTAGTGTATACATGTTCTTTGGTATGGCTGTTTAGTGTTGACATCTTATTTGGTATGGCTGTTTTGTGTATACATCTTCTTTGGTATGGCTGTTTAGTGTTGACATATTCTTTGGTATGGCTGTTTAGAGTTGACATCTTTAGTATGTTTTTTAAAATTTTAATACATCTTTTTTGGTATAGCATTTTGTGTATATATATTCTATAATATTGCTTTTAAGTGTACACATCTTCTTTTGGTATGGCTGCTTTGTGTATACATCGTCTTTGATTTTTGCTGTTTTGTGTATACATTTTCTTTAGTATGGTTGTTGTTTGTATATATCTTTTTTGGTATGGTTGTTTAGTGTATACATCTTCTTTGGTATGGCTCTTTACGTGTGTACATCTTCTTTGGTATGGCTCTTTACGTGTGTACATCTTCTTTGGTATGGCTCTTTTGCGTATACATATTTGATATAGCTGTTTTGTGCATTCACCTTTTTTGGTATAAATAAATAGCTCTATTTATTTTTTAGCACTATTATATAAACACAATAGACTTTCTGGATTTTTTATCCCGTGGATTCACCTTATATATTTATATATGTGAAAAAGACACTGAAAAAATCAGGTTTAAATAGATCGTTTTAACGACGGAAATGCGTTTTCTGGTCATATCTTTATACCTTCTCATTGCTTCACCTGTCGCAGTCTTACAATGTTTTATTGCATCTATAAATTTCTGTCTATTTGTAGTTAACTCATGGCGGCTTCATTGTTGGAATGCTTACTGTCTCTGAGCATATTTCGACGATTGCAGGTTTGGCATGAAACACATGTGTATATGGGTTTATTTTAGAGATAATATTTCTTTATAAATAATTATATATATATATATATATATATATATATATATATATATATATATATATATATATATATATGTGTGTGTGTGTGTGTGTAAATTATAACTAAAAGGTAAACTTTTAGAGAGTTGGACCTATTGTGAATAAGGAAAGCTCAATATACTGGATAGAGCAAAAATATGGTAAGTCAATGAAAACTCTTTCAAATTTAGAACTTTGACAGTCCTATCCTGTCAACTTATCAATCATAATTTTTCCTCTGATGATAAGATTTTAATCTTTGAAAAGCCTGGTTTAAGGAATGAAAGAGAAGAAAAATAAATGTTTTTTATTAACTAAACTGCTCCTTGTTTTGAACAACTGAAGATATCGATTTGCTTCCATTTGCAGGTCTAATCAATTTTCATTGACTTACCATATATATATATATATATTTAGATCTAGGTATATAAAGAGCGATAAAGAGAGAGAGAGAGAAAGAGAGAGAGAGAGAGAGAGAGAGAGAGAGAGGGATAGGCAGACAGACGGAGAGGCGTTTCATACTAAATATATCAAAATTCATCACTTACATTTTTTTCTATTAAAAAAAAGAAAAATATATTTTTTGATTTCATATAATTTTATTTTTTTAAATTTGGGAGTATAATCAAAACCGCACACTCAATATTTTCCGTCTAATACTTTCCTAACGATACAATTCAGACATTTGTTAAGTCGACTTTTAAAATAACCCTCATAAGAATAATCAAATATACGTATTTGAAGTTTTAAGGGACTTCTGTCCCTATGGTTCACTTAGACGTGAGTGCATGTAGATATTTGGCACATAGTGAGTTTAATTGATTTTTCTTTATGTCTTTTATACCATCTGTCTTCACAACATCTCATTTTATGATATACTATCAGGGGTACCCGATGTTGCCCGGGGCTCTCTCTTTTCTGGTCGCCTCATTTCACCGCCTCCTCTCTCCGTTGCCCCCTTTTTCAGTTGCCTTAGGCGAAAGCTGTCTCTTTCATGGTCGCCCCTCTCACCTCCAGCTCCTCTCTGGAGAAAAAGCTGCCTCTTCCTCGGTCGCCTCCTCTCCGTCGCCTCCTCTCCTCGGCCCCGTCTATTCTCGTTGTCCGGAGCAAAAGTGTAACATATTTCTATTAAAAGTATCATCTCTGTCTTCACCCTCACTCTCCCTTCGATGTATATGTAAGTTATCGTTAAAAAAATTCTTAAGGATCAGTTGGATTCTAACGCTCGACCTCCTGGTCATCATTCTTTATCCGTAACTGTTATGTTACCGACTCATAGTACAAAATCTATAAGAAAATAGGTCACTTTAACATTGTGTTTTTGTTGGCAAACCGCACATGTACACAGCGTACATATGACTAGAAAATGAAGAAATTTGGTACCCCCTCCCCCCGAGCAGTTCTGTGTCGGTTCGACACGAAAGAATCAACGTTTTTTCCAATTTTTCGATATTTCTGTCGAGTATCTCGTCAGCCTTTTGCAAACATACAAACATAGGCACATACACACAAAGACAACTCTCCTTTATATCATAGACCTAGCAAAATATCCTCCCTACGGTTGTATATTTTTGCTAAGCTGCCACATCAGCCCGTTCTGCCTGGGAGGAATATATCATGCCGAATGAAAATATACTACACAGAATAACAAACCCGATTAAATCCGATTATAAGAAATTACGACATGGCTGCATTGAATTAAAGTTTAATTTTCAAGTCTTTAAAAATAAATTAGAATTTAATTTTGGGATAAAAAATACAATTGAAGACTAATTAATAAATTTCATCCAGAATGTGTGCGAAAATAAAACGAAATAACCGAACGAACACTCCCCTCACTCTAAAAAGTAGGGGTTACTGCCTAGGAGCATCACATTATGACAACAGAATATTTAGTACACTACTCCTCGATAAAAAAGAGACGGTAATCCTGGGAGAATGGTAGCATGAGGAACGAACGTATATTATAATACCCCCTCCCCCGAAAAGTGTAGGTAATACCTGGGAGGAAAGTATCATGACGAATGAAACTATACTACACAGAATTAATAGACCGAATTAAATCGAGTTATTTTTTAATTAAACGGTATGAGTTAATTCCTGGGAGCATGATTAGGGCCTCGTCTCTGTTGTACAAAAGAGTCGAAAGTTTGGGGCCTCGCCTTTATTATACAAAAGAGTCAACAGTTTATGGCGGCGCCCCTATTGTAGAAAAGAGTCGACAGTTTATGACGGTGGCCTATTGTAGAAAGGAGTCAACAGTTTCATGCAGCATCTCTATTGTATAAAAGAGTCGACAGTTTACAGTGACAGTTTATTGTACAAAAGAGTCGATTCTTTATAAGGCGGACACTGGCAGGGAGTGGCGGGTAATGTCTACTAAAATGTAAAATCTAAAAAATGCTGACTCATTTCCTGTTTTGAATTATGAATTGGCAATTTTTTTACATGGCGGATACTGGCAGACACTTGCGGGTAGTGGCAAGGAGTGCCAGACAGTGTCTACTAAAATGTAAAATTTTAAAAATGAATTATTAGTTGGCGATTTCTTTAACGAGCGGGCAGAGGTGGTCACTAGCAGATAACAGCAGTTCGTAGCGGGCAGCGTCTACTAAAATGTAAAATTTAACAAATGCTGATTCATTTCATGTTTTGTTTCTTTAATATTGATTTCCCCAGAATTAGTGTCTATTAATTTTGAAAAGGTGGGAGTAGAAAGGAAAGAAGAAAGAAATGAAGCAAAGGTGGCAGTAGGAGAGAAAAAAAGAAAGGATGGTCAGGTGGGAGTAGGAGGGACAGTAGGAAGTATAGAAGAAAAGTTGGGAGCAGGAGGGAAAGAAGAAAGAAAGAAAACGGTGGGAGCAGGAGGGAAAGAAGAAAGAAAGGAAGAAAAGGTAGGAGTGGGAGGTAAAGAAGAAAGGAAGAAAAGGTGGTAGTGGGAGGGAAAGAAGAAAGAAAGGAAGAAGAGATAGGAGTAGGACAGAAAGAAGAAAGAAAGGAAGAAAAGGTGGGAGCAGGAGGGAAAGAAGAAAGAAATGAAAGATGGTAGTGGAAGGGAAAGAAGAAAGAAAAGAAAAAGGTGGGAGTGGGAGGAGGAAAAGAAGGAAGAAAGGAAGACAAGTTGGCGGTATAAGGGAAAGAAGGAAGAAAGGAAAATAATGTGTTGGGAGGAGGGGAAGAAGAAAGTAAGGAAGAAAAGGTGGGAGTGGGAAGGAAAGAAAAAAGAAAAGAAGGAAAGGTGGGAGTGGGAGGGAAAGAAGAAAGAAAGGAAGAAAATGTGGCAGTAAGAGGGAAAGAAGAAAGGAAGGAAGAAAGGAGATGTGATAGTAGCGGGGAGGGGGTGAGAGGAAGAAGGAAGGAAGGAAGGAAGGAGATGCGGAAGTAGGGGAGGGTGGAAGAAAGGAATGACGGTAGCGGTATTTCTCCCGAATTAGTGTCCATTAATTTTGAATTTCTTCCACTCCTCTCCCGCATCTTCCATCTGATGTCATTTTCAGTTGAGTTTTAGGCAATGACTTGCAGTTTTTTTCTAAATCAGTAATATAATTGTTTTTTGTTCAAATTAGTACATAATAACGTTGACTTTTTTATAAATAATATTTATCAAATTAACACATATACACATGTGTTTCATGCCAAAGCTGCAATCATCAGTATGGTAGGACACAATCACTGCCGGTTACACGGTTCGAACCCCAATATGAAAGTCATATTTAACTCAGTAGTCGGAGTGTGTATCGATTTGCCCACCACGCATTGTCTGGACATGGGAGAGTAAATTAACGTGGTAATGGCAAATTCGGCGGCCATAAGAAAGCCACCAAGAGCACTAAATTAGTGAGAGTGTTGCATTATGCTGTAAATGACGGCCTGTTATCTAAATTAGTAAAAGCTCTCTCTAGATGAAGCACTTTAAGTAAGTTTACTTAAAATGCTCCATCTAGAGAGAGCTATTACTAATTATTTATAAATAATATTTATCAAATTAATACTATATACACATGTGTGGCATGCCAAACATGCAATCATCAGTATGGGAGGAGACAATCCCTGCCAGTCACATGGTTCAAACCCCAATACGAAAGTCATATTTAACTCAGTAGTCGGAGCGCATATCGATGTGCCCATGGTGGGCATAAGCAATCTGTCGAGAGCACTCAATAGGCATTAATATATATATACGTGCATTTTAGAATTACCTTACAACACAGCGTTAGTTACTTATACTTCCTTTACCATTCTTCTTCGACTCAGGAATTTACCCATCTCAACTTTGTCTCAGATAGTATTGATGCAGCACTCTCTTTAGATCCGAGTGACCAAAATACATGTATTTGGGGATTTTAATGTTTCTTGAGCTATACTGACATCGCTGGTAACACCACGCATAGCTTATCTATTGCACATTCCGTTTCACAGACTGTCACTTTCCCAACCCGCCTCCCAGATGGCGAGGATCAGCAAGCCTCACTTCTCAATCTATTCTTGATGACGCTACCTAAGGCTC
Source organism: Sepiola atlantica (assembly GCA_963556195.1). Lineage (NCBI taxonomy): Eukaryota > Metazoa > Mollusca > Cephalopoda > Sepiida > Sepiolidae > Sepiola > Sepiola atlantica. The sequence goes on from OY744550.1 coordinate 24,659,612, forward strand.
ATAGCCCACTTGGAAACGCTGATCACATTGTGATAATGATCGATATCACCCTAAACTTTCGACCCCAAGCTGAAGAGCTATTTCTCAAAACAACTAGGTACTACAAACGGGCTGATTGGGAATCCATCAGGGATCACATCAGAAACGCCCCATGGAGTAAAATCTTTTCTCTCACCTACTGAACCGTGTGCAAATGAGGCAACTGAATGGGCCAAGGAAGGCATTGAAGCACATGTTACCGTACAGAAATTCTATAACAAGCCCCACTTTCCACAATGGTTCACTTCAACCTGTACAGCTGCTATTGTGCAGAAAGCATTCTGCCAATTCAACCGCCATAAGTCTGATGCAAATGGACAAAATTTTATAACATCAAGAAATCATTGCAAGAGTTGCTATATATATATATATATATATATATATATATATATATATATATATATATATATATATAATAAAGAGAATATTTTTTAATAAAATATTTAGAAAACCATCACAATGCAAATGCAAATTATTTGTTTTTAAAATAAATTATTTATTTACCTTAAAAACATTTTTTTTTTTTTGAACTTGAGTACTTTCGGTAATATATACCATCTTCAGAAGAATAAGCATATTTTTTTCTTTTTCTTCATTTTTTTTTCTTCCTGACTGGGATAAACTTATCGCAGTCAGGTTGGAGCTCGTCTTGATTTCATGGACGAAAATGTTGATATAGCTGTGTGCATCACGTGGTTATGTGGGAAAGGTATTTTGAAACGTCACACATTGGAAACGTTGGCGGAATGGCAATAATAAAGAGAATATTTCTTTTATAAAATATTTAGAAAACCTTCACAACGCAAATTATTTGTTTTTAAAATAAATTATTTATTTACCTTAAAAACATTTTTTTTTTGAACTTGAGTACTTTCGGTAATATATATATATATATATATATATATATATATATATATATATATATATATATATATATATATATATATATATATATATTGCTCTTTATTATAATGTGAAGAATTGAAAAATAAAGAAGTGCCATTTAGCAAATATCATTTCATATTTTGCTTTCACTGTAATGTCAGAAAATTATCATGGGAAAGGGGAATGTATCCCTTTGAAATCCTCATAGATCCGCCTTGATTGTTGTTATCTTATGACATGTATAACACAAAATTATAGGGATTTTTTAATATTGAACTGAGGAACAGCAAGAGAACAGCAAGAGAAAATAGCTTCCTTCTTTTTGTTTTTCTTTCTTTTTTCCCTAAAATTTTGAAGATTTCATCTTTGCTTATTTGGTTTCTTTTGATCAATTGATATGATATCATAAGTTTGATAAATTGAAGGTTTTGTGGTTGCATGAAAAAAAAACAACCCATTAAGACAGAAATAAAAGAAATGAAGAAAACTGAAACTATTTATGATAATTGAACATCTCCGCTCCAGATGCAATCCTCTACCTCTAAAAGAATTAGATACGTCCTAAGATGGAGTATGCTGCCACGTATTAGGAGGTGCTGCTCAGAGCACTCTTTCTTGACAGATGACGAAATCAACTTCGCAATCTTATCGAGGATGATCTCTTCTCTTCCCTGCAGCTCCTTTGTCAGAGAAGAGACGTTGCTAGTATTTCTTTACTCTGTCACTACTTTCATGGAAAGTGCTCGGCTGAGCTCCCTAATGTAAAACATTCACAGAAATAACCCGTTTGTCTACAACCACTGCAAAGAACTTTCATTTTTTCCTCTGTAAACCTAAAACCAAATAGAACTTCCATGAACAGAGTTTCTATCCAAGAACTTCCAATTTGTGTAACACAATACATTGCAGTTGCTTCCCACCTATATACACCCTGGTAATTTTCAAGTCAAATGTAGACAAGTCAGATAGTCATCTAAAATAATCAAATTATGTCTATTCCACCCATCGTTCCCAATCTTCTCATAGTATTGTTAATCACCCATCCATCATTTATGCTGATCTTCGAGTTTTGCATTTTGAAGATACAGTATTTTGAGATCTACATACTGCATAGCTGTTTCCCAACTGACTACACCCTGGTCATTTTCATGTCAAATGTCAATAAATACCTTTCGGACAGTCATCTAAAATAATCAAATTATGTCCATTCCACCCATCATTCCCAATCCTCTCGTAGTATTGTTTAACAGCCACCCTTCATTTACGCTGATCCTAGAGTTTTGAATTTTGAAGATACAGAATTGTGAGATCTACATACCGTGTAGCTGTTTCCCAAACTGACTATTTTCAAGTCAAATGTCAACAAATACAAGTTGGACAGGCATCTTAATTAATCAAATTATGTCCATTCCACCCAACGTTTCCAATCTTCTGTTCATGATCTCACCGAAACTCTTAATAACTGCTTTTCTTTTTCAATGTAGCAAGACCATTGAAGTCTATTGTTCTGCACACACCTCCCTATATTGTCCAGATTTAATTTTCCTCTGAGGTCATCAGATTTAAGCCTGTCTTTAAGACTCAAATTTACACATCTATCGTATCATTTCATATCATTTCATATCATTTCTCGTCATTTCATATCATTTCATATCATTTTGTATCATTTCATATTATTTCATATCAATTCATATCATTTCATATCATTTCTCGTCATTTCATATCATTTCATATCATTTTGTATCATTTCATATTATGTCATATCATTTCGTATTATTTCATATCAATTCATATCATTTCATATCATTTCTCGTCATTTCATATCATTTCATATCATTTCTCGTCATTTCATATCATTTCATATCATTTTGTATCATTTCATATCATTTCGTATCATTTCATATCATTTCATATCATTTCATATCATTTCGTATCATTTCATATCATTTCATATCATTTCTCGTCTTGCAAATACTAGTGTATTTACCCAGCATTGTTCCTTTTTGTTTGTACGTTCGATTAGTTATTTTTGTTTTTACAGTAAAATTTACCTCACGTGTGACAACAGTAAGAAATCAATTATTATTGATAAAAATAAATTACTTACTACTCTTCCGGGCTAGTTTTAAATAATAATCACTTCATTCATAATTTTGTTGTAAACACGAAACATTAACATTTTGGTAATTTCGTAACAGATTTATTTATCTTTTAGATTTGACCGTAAAGAAAGGAAAAGAAAGGAGAAATCAATTTGTCTTTTCACTTGCAGTTTTATAAAAATAAAGTCGACCCCTCTAAAGAAAAAACATTTGAACAGAAATAATAAATATTTTTCCAGGAAATAAAACAATATTGTGGAACAGAAGTATTTCTTATACTAAAATCAAAACAATCATTGAATTAAAAGAATATAACAAATAATAGTTAATTAATAAAATGTGCCTTTTGAAAACCAATATGCAAATTAATTAACCTTGCGACTGATATTGCATATGCATAAGCAGTATATACAAAAGATGATGCGTCTATTAAGTAAAGTTTAATTAACTTGAAATAGAACGTTTTGATTTACTTTCAGTGCAAAAATGGCTACAACGTTCGCATTTATTCATTTAGATATATATATATATATGCAAATAAATAAATGCGAAAGTTAGACATATATATATATATATATATATATATATATATATATATATATATATATGACAAAGTATCCGGGACCCCATGGGGATCGGTACCCTGGTGACGCGCTAGTATGCATCTTGGTGGTGATGCTATGCCGACTGAGGGCCCTGTGTCGAAATGAAGTGGAGATATAAAACTAGTATATATTTTATGTAAAAACGAAATATTCGAACAACAGAACGAGACGCCAGCTAGTCTCGCGGAATAGTGTAAGATATTCAAAATCGATTACCACCAGAGGCGAAGAAACAGTTTCCAGATGGAAGATAGAGATTAGAGAATTCCATATCGCAAATTTAATTCTGAAATATCAATAAAGCGATATTATTGTTTGGAGTGAATGGCACGTTTTAGAACCACAATTCTGTGACGGTTGTTTTGAAGACGCCACAACGTGGAAGAGACCACTTGACAGAGAATTATTTGGGCCTGTCATCGTTAATTACAAGCCGGGCATGGAGCGCCCCTAGCTGTGTGACAGAATGAGAAAGCGTTTGTTTTTGGTGATAACGATCGGCTAGAAATAAAATTCCATTTATTTTAAGGAAGGGGGAGTGAGGCGTCCGTCCCCACTCTCCTTGAAAGTAAGTAAGATGGCAGAGAAGAGGTGTGTACGACCATAGACATCTTCAATAAAATAATGTGTTTTTTCATGCACGAGTTGGATTGACAGCAGATAGAGTTGGACGGACGCCCGGGTGTGCGCCGAGGTGGCGTGCGTCGAAGAAAACAAACCGGACGAAATTCTAGCCACCGCCTTTGCCCGTTGAATTGTGACTTAAACAACTACTTGTGTAAAGAATTCGCCCACACAGAGAACTAACGAAATAACTAAGAGAAAAAGAATAACCTTTGCTAAAGACATTTACGAGTACGGTAGATATTAGACCAATGTAAAATCAATTCTTTTACTTTATTAATAATTACTCATCTATACAAAAAAAAACGACCGAGTTGTTGAACATTGTTCTTTTCCTTTTGTTCTGCTTTGAATGATCTTTCTCCCCCACAGAGCCCACCGGTGGCTGTTCGCCCAGTGATCGCTCGCTGATATAAACAATTTCAATGTGGGAGTGTGTTTGTAGCTGGACGAGATGACAAGATCGGCGATGTCATCATCATCATCATTATTGTTGCCATCTCGGCCTAGAGGAATTTGGATCTATATTTTTTTTATTGCCACGACGATCTGATCGGCACGCCGTGGGGTTCATAAGATGGTGCCGTGACGCAAGATCAGGGTACGTTTTATTAGTACCTGGTAACCTCGGGTAGAAAAAGAAAAATCCACGGGCACAACGATTTTTTTTTTTTACCTGCAGAATCCTGTTTTTTTTGTCCCCAGAAGGGATATCGGCTCAGGAGAAGAGATAGACTAAAGAAGAAAAAGAAAAAAAAAAGAGAGATAGTCTAACGGGCACCCAAACCCGTTTTGAAAAAAATAGAAAAAAGAAATAGACCGACAGAGAAACCGTTTTTTTTGTGAAAGACTTTGAGAGCCGACCAAGATTGCGGTGAAGCAATATGCCAGCAAGTGGACTGCGATTGAGGTCTTAAGCAAGCTAACCCGGCTAAGGCTAAACAACCGCGAGGGACTCGATGAGTTAGTCGAGCGGATCCAGGGGTTGGCAGTTTAAGCCTTCCCAGATGGGGCGATCAGAAATACGGATCCCATCCAGATCAATCGACTATAAGGTTTGGACGAGCTCGCAAAAACAACCACCCGACCTCGGTAGACCACAAAAGGAGCAGACCGCGGAAAGAGGGGCTAAGTGACTCGTTGATTTCTCTTGTTCATTTCCTTGCTCAGTTTTGTACTCTGTCAGTGTATCGATTGCTGTTCAACTTTGTACGTAGTTAGGTATTTCTGTTGTTGGGGTTGCATCTTATAACACAAAAGAAGGAATGGATTCGGAAGAGGATATAGTAGGAAGTGTAGCAGAGATGGGAGTAGAAGAGACTAGGAAAATAGAAAGACCAATAGGGGGAATACAGATACCCCCCCCCCCATAAGGAAGACGCCGCTGGCCTAATGGAATAGTTGGCGGTAATCCAAAAGAAGAGGGTAATCTACGGGATTAGAAGATTACGAGATGGTGCTGCTCGCTCTGGATGGAGCAATGGGCCCAGTGTCGAAGTTCATTGAGGGGATGTATGAAGAGAACCCGGGGATGGTTTGGACGGAGCTCCGCGAGCAGCTGATGAAGCAATATGCCAGCGAGCGGACTGCGATTGAGGCCGTACGCCAGCTAACCTGGCTAAGGCTAAACAACCGCAAGGGACGTGACGAGTTAGTCGAGCAGATCCAGGGGTTGACAGTTCAAGCCTTCCCGGATGGGGCGATCAGAAATACGGGTCCCATCCGGGCCATCCTGGTGGATGCCCTGGTGGACGGGTTGGGTGATAAAGAGACCCAGAGAGAGGCTCTAAGGGGTCACCTGCTCACCCTAGTGGAGGCCCAAGGATTAGCAAGAGATAGCATAAGGCTAGGGGAGCACGTAGAAAGGGGCGAGGGCGGAGAAAGGCTTGGGAGAAGAAAAACGGTGGGGAGTAGAGCGAGTCCGGGGCCCCGAATGGGGAGAGGGGGCGTAGAGGATTGGGAGGCAGCCTCCAATACTATAAGGAAGGCACGGGACCTTCTATATGGGTATTATATACCCGCTCCGGCTAGACAGGTATCGGTCTGCTAGACCTGTGGGTGTGAAGGGCATCGAACTTATGGGTGCCCACGCAGCTCGTTTGGACCGAACTGCACTAGGTGTGGTCAGTTCGGATATGAGAGTCGGTGGTGCACAGTAGCGGGAGATCAGAGGTTAGAGATTAGGATGCCGAACCCTGGGGTAAGGAACCAGGGAAACACCCAGAGGCCACCCCGCAGAGAATAAAAGGCAGAGTGGCCCCCAAAAAAGTTTAGTGAAGGGTAGTGAAACTAAATGGGAAGAAGACGGGCTTGGGTTTTGTTCACCGGTTTATGAGAAACCGCAAGAAGCAATGATCCCCCCGTGAAAAGAGAGATCGAATTAAACCCGACTGCCAGGTCGGTTGATGAGTTTAGTGAGTGGGAGGAGGGCGACAAAATACCCCTGGCTCAGCCCCAGAAGAGACTGAGAGAGAATCAGTTAGACAAAAAGGTAGAAGAATTGCCTATTAAGTTATGGTTGAGGGGAGCAAAACGCCCCACCACAGAATAGTAGGAAAGCCAAGCAAAAGATAGTCAGGTATTTGGGGGAGAAGCCGAGATTGGGCTGTGTCACATCTGTTGGCTTCACCATGTGCAGGGAGGGCCCCATGCATGTGCGGTGCTGGTGGTTGTGGCACGGACGGTTCTCTTGGATGTCACCCTGGAGATAAACGGATAGAAAAGGATAGAGAGAGATGCATAACTGGGGCCGATGGGGGTCATCGTGGTTAGATCCAAATAGTTGATCACGTCAGTGATAGACCTGCAGCTGAATAGGCTGCTGCCGAAACGAACAGGTAGGTATGTAGTGAGTTTAAAAAGGGGTTGAGGTAATCAACAGATATTCGCACAACCAAGAATATGTTCGATTGTGGTGCGCCTTACGAAAGGGCACAGAAGTAGTGATAAACGAAGGGAAGGATATGAGATGTCGGAAAACGATGAGAGAGTAATCACAAAGAAATTGGAAGCGATAGGGAAGAACCAAAAGGGTTACTGTTGTAGGCAGCCAGAGAAAGCGTATCGATATCGAACGTCACCGGGCTGGAGTGAGCCAAGAATAGGGCTAGTCTGAGGAAACTGTTTTCCCAGGTACGGGAAGGTAGAGAAGACGTGGGCGGTGTGGCCGACGCAGTGATAGCAGAAGGTGCTGGTCTGAAAGAACTGCTTTCCCAGGGCACGCGAATGTAGAGAAGACGTAATGTGGCTGACGCAATGACAGTGAAGGTACATGAACCAGACGGGTTTGTACCGAAATAATTTCAGTTGTTGGGTGCACCAGACATGGCAGCCGTTGATGAGGCTGTTAGAGCACGTGCGTGCAGAGTTGGATACGCTATCGTTGAGACGCTTGTCGCCGAGTATAATAACCCTAGTAGATTAAGAGAGGCGCTGTTGCAGATACAGGCCAGATTACCCCATCATTTGAGATTACCGGTCGACCCCACTGAACAGTTATGGAAGCATTATAATGTGTTAGGATGTGTTGCGTAATCGGAAGGTAATAAGCTATTAGCTTTGGGAAAATTGAAGGCCCGACTAAGCCTTGCAGGAAAGGAAAATTCACGTTAGAAGGTGGAAATTAGACACGGGTACGATAGTGGATTAGCCGATGTTAGTGATAATTTGAAACATAAATGATAGGGGTAGCTTTTGCAGTAAAAAGAGCGTGGGAAAGATGTAGGGAGAAATTGAACGGCGCAAATATACTGATAACCGAGTGCATGAGCGAAGAAGGGTTACCCTTGAGTACACTGCACCCAGATCACGAGCGGGTGCAGGAATCGCTGCCTTCGTTGGAAATCCAGGTGGATGACCCACCTGTGGAGAAGAAGGGGAAGGAGCAAGCATCATACCAAAACCTAATCTTAAGGTATGAACAGTGAAGAAGTAGAGATTGATTCCGAGGAAAAGAGGATAGTGCAGTAATTGTAAGGGGCGTTGCAAGCCCTCATTTCCTTGTGACAAACTCTTTATTGGATGCGTAGATCATTAATTTTATCATTATCCTCTTCCAACACAAGCACCACAAAATGCATACACACACACCCATACATACGTAGCCCTGATGTTTTAATAGACTGGAAAAAGAAAAAGAAGAAAAAACGGTAAAAAAGGGGGCAAAAATGAAAAAGAAAAGAAAAGAACTTCTTACAAGCCATACTTAAAAGAAAACATTTATTTTCTAAAAGACACACTTAAATATGGAAAATTTTCAGTCAGCCATCACAGAATTAGTAAAATTTCAAATACAACAACAGTAAACTGAAGAGAAATTTCAAAAGCTTCTACTCGAGCAAAAAAAAGATGCTGACGACAAACTTTTAAAACAAAAGAAAGAAGCTGACGATAAACTTTAAAAACAACAGCAAACTGAAGAGAAATTTCAGAAGCTCCTTCTCGAACAAAATGAAAAAATACTACAACAAAAGAAAGGAGTTGACGACACACAAAAAGAAACTAACGAAAGGATTGAAATGTTAATGCAAACAATATCGCTTAGAGGCCAAGGTAACGAAAATGATAATGATTTTTCACAGAATGCCGTGTGGAGTGCTATCGACGACTTCATATACTCTCCTGATGAAGAAACAACATTCGCATCACATTTTAGAAGATACGAAAACTTATATATATTTACCCCTAAAACTAGCGATTTGACTTTTGCAGAAGCGATAAAACTGTTAACGGAGTTGTTCAGTCCCAAGACTACGTTATTTCGGAAAATGCTGGAAGTGTTTAAACCTGGTAAAAAAGACGAGGAAGATTATTCTACGTTCGCATCCGTAGTAAATAAGCATTGCGATGATTTTAAATTAGCCGAACTTAGTGCTGATAATTTTAAATGCTTAGTCTTCGTTCAAGGATTAGTATCAGGGAAAGACGCTAAAATAAGGCGTAGAGTTCTAAATAAATTAGAAAATGAACCAAGCCTTACACTACAGAAATTAGCCGAGGACTGCCAGAGATTTATAAGTGTAAAGCAGGATTCGAAAGACATCGAACAGTCGGGCATTGAACATATATGAAAAGTACACCAAAAAATGAAATCCAACTCTCATCCAAAAATAAGTCAAAACAAAAACAGCGACTTTCACGCCGCAAAGACAAGCCAACCTGGTAAGAAACAGGATAAATGGCCGTCGAGCCCTTGTTCGCGTTGTGGTAGCCTGCATTGGTATATGGACTGTCCATTTCGTTTTAAGACCTGTCTGACTTGTAAAAGAGTCTGACACAAAAGTTCGCACTGTAGAACTAATAGAGGGAAGAAAACGAGCGTACAAGCCACAAGTACAAATAATCAGGAATGTATTAATATAAGAAAATATGTACACGTAAAAATACTGGAAGAGTCCGTAACTTCCGACACCAATGTTATAAACGTGATCCCATGGCACCAATCTTACAAACGTGAAAATTAGCATCAAAAGCTAATCATGTGTAAGGCTGGAATCCCCTTACCATGCGTCTCCTAATCCTTTATGTTTCAATCGGGTCCGCGGGTCACATGTTAAGACCCGCGGTAGTAAAACGACTTTGCATTAAAACGATAAAAGGGAGAACAGCAAGTAATCATGGTAGAGAAAGAACAGGACACATTTGAATCACAGTTCATAAACATAAAATTAGAAATAAAACACTTGTAAGAATTAACAAAAAGCGAGATTATGCAAACATAACAAATGTTTATTAAATAAAAAAAAAAGACAAAATAAAAGTTTTGCTTCGCTCTGGGGAGTTTTTGATATGAGGCTGGTTTAGATAAGATCGAGAATGGCTGATCAGTCCAGTGTTATAAAAATTTGCAAATAATGAAAGTTAAAAATAAGTAATTTGTTTTCTTCTTTTTTGTTTTTCATAGGGCACATACCTTTTTATAGCCTTTTTTGTGTGTTAATTGACACACTGAGTGGAAGATATTTTTACAGGATTTTAGATCCTGATGTCAGTTCGTTGTATACGGGAGTATAGTTTTCGATTTGAAGTGCTGGATCGGCACAAAATCTTCACCCCTCCGCTCTCGAAATCTGACTGTCTCGTCTTTCGCGGATAGTTTTTAGGTGGCGAGATATAGGTAATCTGGTATCCAGAAAGGAAATTGTTGCCTTTGTCTATATGGCAAACTTTGTCGAATTGGAGTTTTCCTTGTGAATCTCCCTTTGTTTTTTATATGCGGGGATCTATATTCCGATTTCTGCTTGGTCGGCAGCAAATCTTAGAAACGTCTTGACTCAACCACTGCTGCGAACCAACTCCTCATGTTTCCTGCCCGGCTCTTCTAGCTCCCTATCTAGCATCTTCCGTTTGCATAGCAACAGGCTTTTCTCCAATTTGATTGGTTGCCCTTCATTCACACCCGCAAACTGCGTGGGCTGACTTTACGGCCTCTCGCTGTCTAGACTACATCCGATCCCAATTTTTTAATGTGTGTTTTCTTTTTTTTGTGAATTGCACCATACTTATTTTTGTAGTAGAACATGCACCAACAAGTCCCCATTTCTCTTTTTGTTTTTGCTTTATGGGGTAAAATATGTGGATATAACAGTGACTTGTTCACTTAATTAAAAATGATCATTTTTGTAATGCCCCATCGTAAATTCTCCACTCCCCGCCATGGATCCAAGGTATTCTTACCCAAGAAAAGGAGTAAAAGACATTGTGGTAAAATAAAGGCTTTCCATAAAGTTGACCCCAAGAAACCCGTCCATTTGACAGCCTTTCTCGGCTACAAGGCTGGAATGACACACATTCTTTGCGAAATTGACAGACCCGGTTCAAGTAAGTCATTTTTAATTCCATTTATTTATTTTTTCAGTACTTCTCCAGAATTTTAACCGAACTGGGTTTTTTTACCATAACATAAATTTTAGGTTTAATCTTGCAAAAGTCGGTTTGGGATAAGTGTATAATTTGGAGTTGGGGAGGAAAAAATTATGTATAGGCAAGAGTGGATTTTTTCAACGTGACCATCTTCGATCATGTTGAAAAAATCCACTCTTGCCGGCACTTATAACTTAGCTAAGTTTAATTTTTTTTCCTTTTTTCTATTTCTTGTTTTTAAATTATTCATGCCTTTACTCTTGTGATTTTTACTTTTATTTAAATTATTTTTCATTCATATATTTCTTTAATTTTACGATTTTCTATTTTCTTCTATTCTGTGACATACCAAGTGGATTCCTCATGTCTGTAGTCAGTTTCCATGTCTGTTTCAGTTACACTTAAGTGATTCAACTATGAAAGAAAAATTAAAAAAAAAGAAAGAATTCTCTAGCTAGTGAAGCTAAAATAAGAAACCCACTCGACAACTATAAAACCTGCCTGTCCGTCAATATTTATAAAAAGACGCCATTGAATTAGTCGGATATTCCTCTCTCCCAGGCGGGAGTGTTTTTTCAATGGGACGAAAGATGTAAATCCGGCATTCATAAATTAATTTTTTTGTTTGTTTGTTTTTGTTTTTAAATTAACTCTTATGATTTTTACTTTTATTTAAATTATTTTTCATACATATATTTTTTTCTTTTACGTATGTTCTATTTTTTCTTGTATTCTGTGACATCATAGCTAAGTGTTATTTCTTCCGACTTATACAAAAGTAGATTGGCCCTCTCACCCATCTCATTGGCCGGTGAAATACCTCCACAGTAAATATTACTTATGAGAGGGGAACTCATCTTCAATTTTCTGTTATCTCTGGAAGGTGACGTGTAAACTTATTCATCTACACACACACACACACACACACACACACACACACACACACACACACACACACACACACACACACACACACACACACACACAAACACACACATACACACAAACATATATATATATATATATATATATATATAATAACTTTAAGATTTGTCATGAAAAAGAAAAAAATACCTCCTCTAATATTTCTAAATTACAAAAAATAATAAAGGCGAAAAACACAAAGAAACCATTTCGAATTACTCAGTAATACGAAATCGTTTGATTTGACCAATCGACGTTCCAGTCTTTCATTTATTCATTTCATTATATAACAAGTTTTTAATGGGGAATTCATTTTCATTTTTATGCTGAAACAAAATAAAATACTTTGACTTTGAATATCTTAAAGACATATCTATTAACCTTTTTTTTCTTCTAATAAATAAAATTTGATTATATTCATGCACAGTAAATTTCCCAACATTAGAATATATCAAATAACACTACGATAATCATATTTTTGTTGTTTTCCTCCAAATTACCAAAATGTCAGATGGAAATTATTTCTTTTTTTTCCGTAAAGAAAACTATTGTTTCAGTAAATGCTGCCTCGAGGGAGGGTTGTTTTTGCTAGTATATATATATATATATATATATATATATATATATATATATATATATATATATATATATATATATATATATATAATTATTATTATTTCATGTATACATGTATAATATTTTAAGGTGATTATATTGTGTATAGATTTTCAATATTTACTTCACCAGTGTTCAATACAGTAATAGAGCTAATAATAAAATATGAAAATATATTTATGACAATTAAGCAATACAGACGCGTCCGCGTTTCAACTCTACAGGGAATCGTCAGGCTACATGCACATATTTTTTTGTTACCGTTTGTATCCACGTTGTGTTAAGTCTAGCAAACTAACCAATCAGATTCGTTGTTATTTCTCTTCCACGGGTTAATATTTTCATAGGTTTCTCTCAAACAAACGCCGACTGAGCTTTACTTGACATCTTTTGTTTTGGTTTTGTCTGGGTGTGTCTAGTTAATAGTTGACCTTATTTTAGCCCGTGCTTGATTGAAATAATTTATTTTCTATTTATTTTGTTATTCGTTACTAATTTATATGTTGATTTAATTTATTTTTTATTTATTTTTATTTTTTGTTATGCATGTGGTTATCCTAAAGTAAAGTCTATTCTATGCCTACAGTTGACAGCTATTTCGTTTCTACAGTTTAGTAAGTTATGGGGATCTTTAAACTTTTAAATTTCAAGCTTCTCGTTCAAACATAATCTACACAGGTCGTCTTAATATATACATGTACTGGCCCAGCATACTATTTTCTACTCAATTATTGGCGAGTGTCTGCTTTCTTTGAGTTCTCAGTAGTAGTTCGCAAGTGATGTTTTAAATCAGCATATTTTTTGTTCTTGAATGTGCTTTTATGGTTGTTATACCTGGATTAAAAATTTAGGGAAGTTTTTTTTCTGGCAAATATTGTGGGGTTCGTTCCAGACAAAGCATGAATCCATTTGATGTAAGGAGCTAAAAAATATTACTTTAAGGTAAAATCTAGCCAAAGATAAGTGTTAGATGGATAGATTCCGACCCCAAAACAACAATTCTTCCCCCTTTGTCAGAAACAGCGCTTATAGAATGTGAGGACTAAAGGACAAAATAAGGGAAGCGAGAGTTACAAGGTTGCCGAAAGTGAACCCAAGGTCCACTTTCTATTCTCCTTGGTAGCTAATTCCTTTGGTTAGGCAGTTATTTGGTAGTGGACAAAGTGAACGAGTTCTGCAATTGCAGTTTTTCTTTTCATTATTAACTTTATTATTTCTATTTAAGTGGTTTCTATTTGAATTTGAGTTATTACTATTTTAGTGGTTATATTATTGTTCTTAGTGTTATCTTTATTGTTGTTATATTGATTACTTTTTTACGCATTTTGTTTCTATGGCCAATAAATATATATATATACATATATATTATTTGAATCTTTTTCTGAATTATTTTGATTCATAAATTGTTTTGTGTTTTCGATTGTGGCAAGAAATGTGATAAGCGATATTTTGAAATTTCGTATTATTTAAATGCTGGGTTCAAATTAAAATAATTCTGAAACAATTGTAATCTGATTTTGTATCAATTTTTTTCTTTTGTAATCAGCTGAAAAGCTATTTATAAAAACGTATACATATTAAGCTCCGTTTTATCATAAGAGGAATATTGAGCTTCTATTTTCTGTGCAAGTTGGAAACTGAATTCAATTTTGGAAGCCTCTCTTGGGAATTTATACACACACACACACATATATATATATATATATATATATATATATATATATATATATATATATATATATATATATATATATATTATAACATTAGAATTTATTTCTGATAATCTATTATGTATTATACTGTTTTTTTTTTTTTTTTTTTTATTGATGCTCATTTTTTGTTTGGGTAATATCTTTAAATAAACGATTAATTTAGTCCACGGGGCTGAGAATAAACAAAACATACAAAGTGAAAAACGGAGGATGAGTTATTTGTACAATTTTAGCTTTCTCAAACCGTTCCAAATGTCACAAACATCTTTCCAGTAGTTTTTAAATCCATGGGTAAATTTATTTTCAGGCTTGATTTATAATTGCCCGTGACCATCGATCACGGTATACAAGTGCAAATCAAATCTCTGAACAGAGAGAAAAAATTGAGAGCAAGACAGATAAATATGTGCACGTAGGAATGGCGTGATTGTGTGTCCATTGGAAGGAAACTAAGGGAATTAATGAATCATGCGTCAGTCAGAAAGGTCCGATGAGTTATCACGTTGAAGCTGTTTGTGAAAAAGCCAATGGATTGAAAGAAAAATCTGTTATGTTTCCCAACAGGATTGACTCACATTTGGGGTCTTTCTACATAAAAAGACTGTGTTTACATTATTTGAGATTTTTATATACAGAGCGAGTTAGTATAATAAGCGGGAAGTCAATGTATATATAAGTTATGGAAGATAAGACTGATAAAATATTGAATATCAGTGAATGCTTTTATTTGACATTTTTTAAAAACATTTTATCAACCCTGTTTAAGTAGATTATCTTTCCAGGCAATCTATCTATCTATCTATCTATCTATCTATCTATCTATCTATCTATCTATCTATCTATCTATCTATCTATCTATCTATCTATCCCCTTCTCTATCTATCTATCTATCTATCTATCTATCTATCTATCTATCTATCTATCTATCCATCCCCTTCTCTATCTATCTATCTATCCATCCCCTTCTCTATCTATCTATCTATCTATCTATCTATCTATCTATCTATCTATCTATCTATCTATCTATCTATCTATCCCCTTCTCTATCTATCTATCTATCTATCTATCTATCTATCTATCTATCTATCTATCTCCTTCTCTATCTATCTATCTATCTATCTATCTATCTATCTATCTATCTATCTATCTATCTATCTATCTATCTATCTATCTATCTATCTATCTATCCCCTTCTCTATCTATCTATCTATCTATCTATCTATCTATCTATCTATCTATCTATCTATCTATCTATCTATCTATCTATCTGAAAAGCTCGATTTCGATTATATATATATATATATATATATATGTATATATATATATATATATATATATATATATATATATATATATATATATATATATATATATAGATTTAGATTTTTCACTTGTAAAATAGATCATTCAGTGAAGACCGGGGTTGTTCCAATAAAAAACAAGCTCGATGATACTCGATTACAGAGTACAGAGCATTTATATGTGATTTTATGAAGGCTTACCAAAGCATTCCTTTCAAGACACCAATGATCACCATTAAAGATATTTTTTCTTACAAATACTATTTATTCAAATTAAATGTTTTTTCCTACACGTGTTTCACTACCAAGCAGTTACTTGCTTGGCAGATCATCAGGGAAATTAAATGTCTGGAATACTGGTTTCAACTGCCGACAAAACACAATGTGGCGTTGTAATAGTTGAGGTCACTTAAGAAAAGAAGAAGAAAAATAAAAATAAAAATAAAAATAAAAATAAAAGTCAAACTTAAAAAGCAAGGAAGAACAACGGTAAGAAAAGAAAGTCCTAGAAAAGTCTTAGAAAAGTAGCTTGTGCATTATTTCTTCCACCAAGCCAACAAGCAAGTAGTCGGTCCCAAATACATTCAATAAAACCACAAAACCGGAACAATGTGCGATAATACACTTTCACGTTAGCTGAATAAATCCCCCCCCCCCAGAGAGTTACAAACAGACACAGCCGTTAAGGAAATATTTTAAATGATTTAAAATAATAACTAGATTTTTGTAGAAGGCCTTTTTATAATAACAGTTTATTTTTGATATATGAATAATTTTTTTAAAAACAAAATCTGCGGGATAGGCTTTTTTCGCTTCGTTAAACAACAAAACGATAACAATTCGGCAGTTAATTAAATGAAGGATATTTTCCCAAAATGTAAAATGACGTCCCAGACACTAGATGATTAATTTCTATAAGGAATAGGTTTAATAATAAATATTTTTAGAAACAGTATTTTGAATAAATAGTTTCTATATTAAGATTTTTTCTTGATGGAAGGGAGGTTTCTACGGGATTGACATTCAACTCGTCGTGTGTTTATTTCGAAGGGTAATAAATCAACAATTGAAATAAGACTCTTTGAACTCGGACGAACATTTGTGTTGACTTTTCTTTGTGAGAAGTTGGATTTAGAATTCCCATACTATCATTGGATTGGAATGGTAACTTGTGAGCGGTACCTTGAATGATTTAGTTCTTTTGTTTTATTGTGTGGGGGGGGGGGGGATTTATTCAGCTAACGTGAAAGTGTATTATCGCACATTGTTCCGGTTTTGTGGTTTTATTGAATGTATTTGGGACCGACTACTTGCTTGTTGGCTTGGTGGAAGAAATAATGCACAAGCTACTTTTCTAAGACTTTTCTAGGACTTTCTTTTCTTACCGTTGTTCTTCCTTGCTTTTTAAGTTTGACTTTTATTTTTATTTTTATTTTTATTTTTATTTTTCTTCTTCTTTTCTTAAGTGACCTCAACTATTACAACGCCACATTGTGTTTTGTCGGCAGTTGAAACCAGTATTCCAGACATTTAATTTCCCTGATGATCTGCCAAGCAAGTAACTGCTTGGTAGTGAAACACGTGTAGGAAAAAACATTTAATTTGAATAAATAGTATTTGTAAGAAAAAATATCTTTAATGGTGATCATTGGTGTCTTGAAAGGAATGCTTTGGTAAGCCTTCATAAAATCACATATATATATATATATATATATATTGCTGAAATAGGTTACGTGATTTATGTTGCTAACTCTGAATTGTGGTTTCAAGATGGCGAACTTCCGAGGGTTGGACGTGAGTTTAAAGTTTTCTTTTTGAACGTTTATCTAATATGTCACACTACATTGTATACTTTTTAAAATTAAGAATTCTTTATGTACTTTCTGATGATGGTGGACGGATTGATATAATAATGTTGGTTGGTTTACTTTAAGCGAAACGATTCGGCAAATAATTTGCACTAAAGGGTATCTGTTTTGAAAATGTTTTGTAAGAAAAATAAAATTTTGGCTTTTGGAATATAAATGAACTTTGCTTATATATATATATATATATATATATATATATATATATATATATATATATATATATATATATAGAGAGAGAGAGAGAGAGAGAGAGAGAGAGAGAGTAAGAGAGAGAGAGAGAGAGAGAGGGAGAATATAGAAAGAAAAAATTCACATACACATTGCAACTGTCAGCATTTATAATTTATTTCGACTTCCTAGTCTCTTCAGAATGCTAACGGGACAGCTACATATTGGAAATGACGGAAAAAAAGAAATATTCACCAGCCAAAAAAGAAATCTCATAGGCAGAGAGAGGGGGTGGGTAAAAAAGGAGGGGGGGGGGACAATCAACACACTTAAGTTAAAATCATTAAAAAAAAGAAGGGGAAGGAAATATAAAGAGGTCAGCTAATATATATCTTCAGTTGGAATGAAAAATAAAATAAAAAACTTATTATTAAGATACGTCGATGATACCCTCCAAATCATATTTGTCATAAATATGTCGACACGAAGCCAAACTCTACCGCCCCCCCCCACTCCAGTCGCGAGACCACCGAAAACAGACAGCCAGACTCTAGTCTGGTACAGGAAGAGAGGGGGGGGGAAGAGGAAACAAACCAGCCGAAAAGAATCAAGAGAATAAAAACAACAATACAAATAAAAAATAAAATAAAATAAAAAAAATAAAATATAAAAAATATAAAAATATAAAAACCAAAATAAAAAATAAGGGGGACAAAAATTAAAAACAACAAGATAATAAAACAACAACGTATCGGAAACAAAAAGCAAAGTAAAAACAAAACAATCTGAGAAAGAAAAAAGAAAAAAGAAAAAATCTAGCCGAAAATCAGGTGACAAAGACAGAAGTCTAGAATAAGAAAGTATGTAGCAGTCACCAATATGGAATACTTTTGAATGCGTAATCACTGTCCCTGTGAGCTGGCTTGTCCAATCAAATCACAGGGCGCAGTAATATTGTTAGTTCCCTAAGGGACTACTTATGTCCCCTTAGGGTTCGAGGAAAAAGATCAGACGACCTCCTGGCACCAGCTTGGACACATCGCAGAGAGCACCAGTGAGGAACGAGGAAACGCTCTCTCTCCCGCCGCCGTCGCCACTCGACAACTACTACCATCTTCACGTGAAGAAATCCACGGGCAGCCCTAAGAACTCTTATATTCTTCCTCTTCCTCAGACGGACACCGTCCCACTCTCTTCTACCTATACCAAACGGTATAGGTAACCTTGAGTTAATAAAACCCCTTTTTGTTATAGTTACAGAAATACTTTTCGTTGTTCCGTTTCTTCACGAGAAGATAAAAGGATAACCCTTTCACCCACTCATCATCCTCTTACAAGTAAGACCTAACTAACGGATTAATGTATTTATATCAATCTGAGACAACATGGTTTAATCTAGTGAATAATTTAGGCTATAAAACAATATTGATGGAGTTAAAGTCAGATAATAAAATAATAATAATAACGATAATAACATTAATAATAATAATACTAATAATAATATTAAGACTGATAACAATAATAAGAAATTTAATAATAATAATTTAAATAATAATAATTATAATACAACTAATAATAATGGGAATAGTGATAAAACTAAACATAAAATAATCAAGAAAATCATAATAATAGCAATGATAATATTCATATTCAAATTAATAATAATAATAATAATAATAGCAATCGCAATATTAATAATAATGTTAATAATGATAATACTAATAATATATAATATAAAAATAATACTTTATAATAGTTAATAATAGGTAATAATAATGATAATAGTAATAATGATAATATTAGTAATAATATTAATAGTAATAATGTTCAAATGATAATTTTACATATTCAAATTAAAAATAATATAAGATAGAATAAGATTAAGTCAGATAGGTAGGGAAAATCGAAGTAAGAATTCATAAAATTTCCAATAACAATAAAAATAAATAAAAATAAAATATAAAAATAAAAAGATAGAAAAAGATAGGGAAATGGAGTCGTAATTCAAAAATAGTTAAGAATAACCATTCTAACCTAAAACAAATATTAATAAAAGAGGATTTAGACATAGATGTAATTTGTGCTTTGAAAGAAAAAATACGGATTCTTAGCAATCTTTAAACAGATGAACTGATGGCCAAATGCAGACTCAAATTTAAATTCAAAATTACCAGTAAATCTTAATTATAGATTTACAGTAGTCCTGAATGTTACAATAGCCAACAGAACAAAAAAAGGGGTAGAAAAAACAAAACAAATAGGCAACAAATAAATGTTACCAAAAGCAAGATAAATTACGATATTGTTTGTTAAGTTTGAACGAAAAACACGTGCAGCCTCGATAATTTCTCGAAAACAAATTCAACAAAAATACTGGTAAAAAAATAAACAGCACATCGTCAAAACTGATCCCCCCTCCTAAAATCTAAATTATTTGGGAAAAAATTCTCCAAAATCCGGAATTCTCTCGCGATATGATAGGTAATTGTACAAAGAAAAAGAATTTTTTTAAATTGAGATGGTCAAAAAGAGGGGGATCAGTCTACGTTAAATTTATAATGGAAACTAATCTCCATCTTAAAATTTAAAATATTTGAATTTAAAAAAACAAAAAAAAAAACGGAATTCCCTAACGACCTGATAAGTAATCGTACACAGATAAGAATTTAAGAAATTTGAATTTGTCAAAAGGAGGGGTATCAGTCTACGTTAAATTTATATTGGAAACTGATCTCTCATCCTAGAATCTAAAATATTTTAATTTTTTTCCCCAAAACAACGGAATTCTCTAGTGACCGATAGGTAATTGTACACCGAAAGAAGAAAAACATGGCCAGTAAAAAAGTTCGAAAATAACGGTATATGGGCAAATATGCAAAAGCGCCAAAGTTACTTTTCTACCTATCTGGATAAGTTTATTTGTGTTTTAACTTATTTTAAAGCATTTTTTTGTTAAAAACAACCATAGTGTCGACTCCTTAGTTCGGACTGAAAAAGAAAATGGCGTCGACGATAACCCCCAAAGCGAACAGAACAAAAAAGGTGAATAAACAAATGTGCACCAAATAAATTTTCAACACTTTTATTTACATGAACTTATCGATAAAATATGTAAATAAAAGTGTTGAAAATACTTTAAAACACAAAAGATTACACAGGTAGGTAAAATCATAACTTATCATGCATTTAGTAACATTTATTTGGTGCACATTTGTTGTTTCACCCTTTTTCGTTCTGTTCCCTCTTGTTAAAAATGCTCAATCGAAAATTAAACAAAGTTCTGTTTGAAACACCTCTAATAAATGTTACCAATCGTTGGAAAAGGTAATGTTCTACACGTATTTTGTTTAATTTTCGATGTTTTAACGATTATCAGGAGGTCATCGTCGACGTCCTAGCGACGCCATTTTCTTTTTCCGTCTGAACTGAAAAGTCGACACTATGTTTGTCTTTAACAACAACAAAAAAAAACGCTTTAAAATAAGTTAAAACACAAATAAACTTATCCAGGTAGGTAGAACAGTAACTTATCTTGCCTTTGGTAACATTTATTTGTTGCACATTTTTTTAAACTCTTTTTTCGCTCTCTTCGCTCTCGTTAAAGATGCCCAGTATATTTGTGTTTTAACTTATTTTAAAGTGTTTTTTGTTAAAAAAAAAAATAGTGTCGACTGTCCAGTTCTTTAGTTGCCATACTACTTTCAATCAATTACTTTAATACATTACTTTAATACTACTTTCAATCAATTACTTTAATACATTACTTTAATACTACTTTCAATCAATTACTTTAATACATTACTTTAATACATTACTTTCAATCAATTACTTTAATACATTACTTTAATACTACTTTCAATCAATTACTTTAATACATTACTTTAATACTACTTTCAATCAATTACTTTAATACATTACTTTAATACATTACTTTAATACTACTTTCAATCAATTACTTTAATACATTACTTTAATACATTACTTTCAATCAATTACTTTAATACATTACTTTAATACTACTTTCAATCAATTACTTTAATACATTACTTTAATACATTACTTTAATACTACTTTCAATCAATTACTTTAATACATTACTTTAATACTACTTTCAATCAATTACTTTAATACATTACTTTAATACATTACTTTCAATCAATTACTTTAATACATTACTTTAATACTACTTTCAATCAATTACTTTAATACATTACTTTAATACATTACTTTAATACTACTTTCAATCAATTACTTTAATACATTACTTTAATACTACTTTCAATCAATTACTTTAATACATTACTTTAATACATTACTTTAATACTACTTTCAATCAATTACTTTAATACATTACTTTAATACATTACTTTAATACTACTTTCAATCAATTACTTTAATACATTACTTTAATACTACTTTCAATCAATTACTTTAATACATTACTTTAATACATTACTTTAATACTATTTTCAATCAATTACTTTAATACATTACTTTAATACTACTTTCAATCAATTACTTTAATACATTACTTTAATACATTACTTTAATACTACTTTCAATCAATTACTTTAATACATTACTTTAATACATTACTTTAATACTACTTTCAATCAATTACTTTAATACATTACTTTAATACTACTTTCAATCAATTACTTTAATACATTACTTTAATACTACTTTCAATCAATTACTTTAATACATTACTTTAATACATTACTTTAATACATTACTTTAATACTACTTTCAATCAATTACTTTAATACATTACTTTAATACATTACTTTAATACTACTTTCAATCAATTACTTTAATACATTACTTTAATACATTACTTTCAATCAATTACTTTAATACATTACGTTAATACTACTTTCAATCAATTACTTTAATACATTACTTTAATACATTACTTTAATACTACTTTCAATCAATTACTTTAATACATTACTTTAATACATTACTTTAATACTACTTTCAATCAATTACTTTAATACATTACTTTAATACTACTTTCAATCAATTACTTTAATACATTACTTTAATACATTACTTTAATACTACTTTCAATCAATTACTTTAATACATTACTTTAATACTACTTTCAATCAATTACTTTAATACATTACTTTAATACATTACTTTAATACTACTTTCAATCAATTACTTTAATACATTACTTTAATACTACTTTCAATCAATTACTTTAATACATTACTTTAATACATTACTTTAAATCAATTACTTTAATACATTACTTTAATACTACTTTCAATCAATTACTTTAATACATTACTTTAATACTACTTTCAATCAATTACTTTAATACATTACTTTAATACATTACTTTAATACATTACTTTCAATCAATTACTTTAATACATTACTTTAATACTACTTTCAATCAATTACTTTAATACATTACTTTAATACATTACTTTAATACTACTTTCAATCAATTACGGGGAAACTCTTTGAGAAAAATAGTTAGAAAGATCTATTTTTGTAATGTACGCAGTACCCCACAAGGAAGATCAAAGTGTAGTATCTGTTCCGATGGATACTGCACGCCTGTCCTGTGCAGTTCTAGGAGGTCCACCCTCCCAGGCTTCGCCTCCCCTCTTTGGGGAGGAGTAAGTTTATTGCTTACTGTCTGAGGCGCCCCTACCGGGGAATGCCGACGGGGCTGCCCAGGCAATTTTTAAATGGCCAGAGTGCTCACCTCTCGAGCGCTGGCTTTTAACCCCACTTGCTCGACCCGAGCTTGGGTCACATCTTACTTGTGGGAGTAAGATAAAACTGGCCTTGTGCCTAACTCCTAGCGAAGGAGTACATTTTTTTTTTTTTATGCAAACATTACACCTTTTTTTTTTTTTACG
The DNA here is from genome assembly GCA_963556195.1 of Sepiola atlantica. NCBI lineage: Eukaryota > Metazoa > Mollusca > Cephalopoda > Sepiida > Sepiolidae > Sepiola > Sepiola atlantica. Next base: position 24,683,198 of record OY744550.1, read on the forward strand.
GTAATCCGAAAATTAAAAAAAAAAGCCACAACTCTATAACTAAATATTTAGAAAGTTAAAAATAATCGGAATCGGGAATCGGAATCGGGAATTTAGAACAGAATCGGTAATTGTATTGGAACCAGGGAAAATATTGGAATTGTCCCATCATGATTGAAAATGACTAGGTACATCTAGGTAAATCAATGGCCTTTGCCAAAATGTAAAAACATTTTAAATGTAAAAACATTTTAAAATTCAGGAAATCAACCAATTTTAATTAATTTTTCAGTATTTATTAATCAACGATAACGATGAAATCATTATTTTGTTTTAAATCTTAGCGAAAGTGACTTATTTTTTAAAACAAAATACACCTTTACTAAAGTTGTATTTTATGTATTAATAAAAAAAATGTATGATTTAAAAAATTTTTTATGAAAATAAAACAGTGTAGATGTTTAAAATTAAAAAAAAATTAAAATTATTTCGTATATATTACGAAAAAGGCCCCTAAATTGCGTGTTAATAAAATCACTATAACTCTAAGAAAATTTTATTTCTTGAATTAGCAATGTTATCATTGAATAAAGCATTGTTTAATCAATATTTTCACAAAAAAAATCATATAATTGCAAAAAATATTTCATGTGATTTTTATGATAAGAGTTTCTGGGAAAATATAAAATGCGAGGTAATTATATTTCCCTTTCATACATATACGTGTCATAATCAACGTAAGAAATGTTTCTTATAATCTTGAAAATAAACAAAAAAAATACAAAAATGAGAATCAGGATCATAACGAAAAAAAAAAAGGATTAAAAAAATTGGATAATTTCTACTAATGATTGCTTTGGAGAGGTATGGTAACCCTGTTCTGTAATAAACAGGCGAGATTAGCTCACCAACCATCACTCACTCTCTAAACACTGTCCTCAAAATTTTATTTTCAGAGATTCAACAATTTCATTAATTTCACAAATCATCGTCAGTTATTTGGAAAGATGAAACTGTAATTTTGTATTTGTTTTGTCATTTTTTCATTAATAAATATTATTTAAAAAGTTTAAAACAATTATTTATTAATAAATAGAATTCAAATATGACATTTTCTTTCAAAATTGAATTCTATTTATTTATTAATAAATAATTTCCAATGTTTTAACTTTTTTATTTCAATGAATATTGTCAGTGTTTTCATTGACATTAATGTACTTTTTCACACTTAAAATAAAAAATACTCTTTTAACTTTATTTTAAAAGAATTAATGTAATTTATCGTTACGACAGATGTAAGAAATTTTTACATGTGTCGTAACAATAAATTAGTTATTTATTCTTTAAGAATTAATGTAATTTAAAATTACATTAATTCTTAAAGAATAAATCGAGTAATATAATTGTTCAAGATTTTTATCAATCATCATATAAAAATAATTAATAAAATTGACGCAGTTCGTACCGTAATTAAAAAAACAAAAAACTATTAGTGCAGTTTGAGCCTTCCATACTTTGAGATTTTGTAGCCGTATTTTCTGTTTACAATTACAGAGGGAAAAGATGTCCGGAACCTAACTTTCACTTTTTTTTATAATTAAGCAATTTTTAGTAAAAAAAAAGGAGGTACATTCTTTTGTAATTCACTCTCTTAAAACTTTAATTTAATAATTATGTTTGAAACAGTTCCAGAAAACTGATATTGACCTTTCCAGCGAATTTTAAACATGTTTTATTGAATCGGCAGTTTTAACTGATTTTTCACTGTTTTTAGCCGTCTTGATAACATTTCTCATGCTAAATTTTTGTCACACTACTTTTAAAAATGAAGAAAATACACTTTTAAGAATTATAGTCAGTACAAGCGACGACCATTTTTGCACGTACCTAAAAAAGATGTTTGCCGATTATTGAAAAATTGATTTTTGCTTTTAATTAAAGTTCTACTCGATAATTTTTCCTACTTTTTGGTGAGGATGCTTATTTTTCCCTTGTACGTATCATAATGTTTTTTTATGGTGTTGATAATTTAATATGTAAACTTCAGCGTAGAAGCACCCGCAACTGTTTTTGTTGTTGTTCTTTCTTTCCACCAGTGTTTTTTTTTTTGGGGGGGGGGGAGGGGGTTAGCTAAGTGTGTTATTCTACAATAATGGCAAACCAGAAGAACTCCCGACTCGAAGGCGTTAAGTCAAAATTGGTCCCATATATTAAAGGCTTCCTGTTTGGCTTAAAAATAAGTAATCAAATCGGTGTTAAAGAAAATCAGAAAGGTTTTGTACTAATTTTTATTTTAAATAATTTCTTTTACAAAAATAAGTATTCACATAGGAGGTGTGATCTTTTTTTTTTTTATATATAATGAATAATCAAACACGGTTTTATTTCCGAAAGAAAAAAACAACATTTATTTGATTATTCCCCGCCATCTAAAAAAATTTTAAAAAACAAAAAACATTGATTATTCATTATATTTAAAAAAAAAAAAAAAAAAAAAAAACATCAAATCACCTATGTGAATACTTATTTTTGTAAAAGAAATTATTTAAAATAAAAATTAGTACAAAACTTTTCCTGATTTGCTTTAACACCGATTTGATTACTTATTTTTAACAGGAAGCTTTTAATATCTGGAACGAATTTTGACTTAACACTGTTTAGCTCCGCCTTTGAGTCAAAGAAAAATTAAGTCGGTCCGCTTGAATTTGAACACAAATGCTAAATATTTCTCAAGGAAATAAAACAATTCTGCGAAATAAAACTATTTGTTATATTAAAATCAAAACAATCATTGAATGACAAATAATAGTTAATTAATAAAATTAACTTTTAAAAAATCAATATGCAAATGAATTAAGCTTGCTACTCTGATAATCCTTGGCCTTTTGGCTAAGATCAAAGTGTAGTATCTGTTCCGATGGATACTGCACCCCATAGACTGGTATTGTCTTGGCCTTCGGGGCTTGATTTACGCCAGTCTATGGGTCTGTCCTGTGCAGTTCTAGGAGGTCCACCCTCCAAGGCTTCGCCTCCCCTCTTTGGGGAGGAGTAAGTTTATTGCTTATTGCCTGAGGCGCCCCTACCGGGGAATGCCGACGGGGCTGCCCAGGCAATTTTTAAACCCCACTTTCCCGACCCGACCTTGGGTCACATCTTACTTGTGGGAGTAAGATAAAAACTGGCCTTGTGCCTAACTCCTGGAGAGGAGTAAATCAATACTCTGATATGCGATATACATAAACAGTATATAACAAAGTTAAATAAGTTAAATCAAGTTGAAATAGGGCGTTTTGAGTTTACCGTTCGTGTGAGAAATGGGCCTAAATTTCGCATTTATTCATTTAGATGTTTAATTTATTATTGACTAGCAAGACCCGTGGCTAAAAGAATGATTTCACATTTGTAAACAACTGATATAACGCTATACTGCATATTTCTCGGTACTTCTGCAGTTTACAGATCGTGCTGAAATAATAACATTATTATTTACATATGGCGGATATGTTAACTATTCTGTACTAAGTGTTAAGAATTATTATCGATATAAAGCCAAGTTCACACGAATGTGAGACATACCTTTTGATCTCAGCAACATTCAGACATTCTTCATGGCAGGACAATTCAGTTAACAAGACAAACACATTTTGTAGGTTTCCACGCGAGTAGTGCATTTATTTTTCTACGACAGAACAACAAGAAAAAGAGAAGAAGGGCAGATAACCCCAATTCTTACAAGGAAAATCTCGTTCCCATATAATAATGGAACAAAGGAGATAACCCTTAAAATAGATTTTAACAATCTGACAAAATTGATAATTCAACACTCCTCCTCAATTGCTGTCAGACTGTTCCATGACTTCCCTAACACCTAACAGTGCTCTAAGCTTAATAAATTGTGCACTCACAAGTCCCTTCATCAGCACATCAGCAATCATGTCTTTACTTTGACAGTATTCCAATTCAATAGTTTCCATCTAACTTGCTTCACCCTTCCATGATATTGTGGATTCTTTGCCATACATATTGTGGATTGGTTATCCTCGTAGATGAGTGTCGGTCCAACCGAGGGTTCATTGAGACCACTTTGAAGATGTCACATCTATACTGCCTCCTGTGCTGCACTTGCCAATGCTATATACTCTGCTTCAGCTGTAGACAATGCAACACAAGTCTGCCTTTCACTTTTCCAACTGACAGCCGCTCCACTTAATTTAAACAGGTAGCCTGAGGTTGACCTGCGGTCATCCAAGTCACAAGCCCAGTCTGCATCTGAATATCCTATCAGATTTGTTGCATTCTCCCTGTCATACAGTAACCCATAGTTCCGCGTGCCATTTATATAACGCATGATATGTTTCACAGACCTCCAGCGTTCCATGGTAGGTTGTGAGCAGAATCTTGCTACATTGCCGACAGCATAGACAATATCAGGTCTTGTTTTTGTTGACAGATACAGCAGGCTTCCAACTGCTGATTGATACAATTCTTGGTTGAATAGCTCGTTTTCTTTAACGGCTTTAGTTAACCTTGCACCAGGATCAATTAGAGTTGTTGTAGGTTTTTTTACAAGGAAAATCTCGTCCCCATATAATAATGGAACAAGGGAGATAACCCTTAAAATAGATTTTAACAGTTTGACAAAATTGATAATTCAACACTAAGTACTATTCTGTTCTTTCACATCCCAATATAAGAAAATTCTATATAAAAAATATCACTGTACCGATCCGAAAACTGCAAAAGTACCCTTTCTGGCATACTAAAATAAATTTTAATAATCTGTATGTCGCATAGAAACGAGAAATATACACGAGAAGTCTTAGACGTTGTGGGATGATATCACGAGAGCAGAGTTAGGCACAATGTCAATATTTAACGAATCCAGCTCCCCTAAACTGGGCACTCTGAATTGGAACAAAAATTTCAATTGCCTCGGTCTAGAAGGATTTTTCCTTCACTTACAGAGAACATAAAAACTATATGCAGATTCAATACAGATACTATATTTTGCTCCTAGCCAAAAGGCTAAGGAGTTAACATGTTGGTAGTGATGATGATGATGATGATGATGATGATGATGATGATGATGATGATGATGATGATTTGTCATAGAAAAGAAATAAACCTCCTCTAATCTTTCTAAATTACAAAATAAAATTATTTTTCTTTACTATTAAGTTGAAAAGTACAAAGTACCCATTTCGAATTACTCAGTAATATAAAAGTGGAGTATTTGACCAATCGACGTTCCACCCTTATGTTTATTCATTTCATTATATAACCAGTTTTAATGGGAATTCATTTTAATTTTTATGTTGAAACAAAATAAAATTCATCGACGTTGAATATTTTAAAGACCATATCACTTAACCTTTTTGTTGTTTTTTCCTAAAAGACAAAATTTGACAATGTTCATGCACAGTATATTTCCCCCATAATGACACTTATGACAATTATCATTTAAAAAAAAATTTTTCTTCTAAATTACCAAAATATAAAATGGTAATTACTTCTTTAAAGAAGACTACAGTGTCAGTAATTGCCACCCGGAGGGCGGGTAGTTTTTGCTAGTAGTTATATATATATAAGAAAAATATGGTTTTAATTTTATATTCCTTCCAGCATCCCAAAATTTCCAAATACAAGCTCAATGAAGATTTATTACAAAATTCAGAGCATATATTATATTATATTAATTCAATTCCAAAGTCCATGTAAAAAGCAATCCAAAGACATAATTTACATCACATCCTTCAACTCTTTATTTCTACACTGAAAATGCATGTAAAAATTGATAGTATGTAAGACGAAAATGTATATGATGATTCTCCACTGAAATGTGGAAATGAATAATAATAATAATAATGATAATAATAATAATAATAATAATAATAATAATAATAATAATTTTAATAATAATAATAATAATAATAATAATGATAATAATGATAATAATAATAATAATAAAAACTGTCATCGCGGTGGTGTTCTTTAAAAAACTACTTATCTTACATCTTCAAAATACCAATAAAAATAAATGAATAAGGTTTTTAAAACTGAAAATTTGGATTAAAAAAAAGAAAAGAAGTTTAATAAATATTTCATTTGTTTAACAAAATCTCGCGTCATGTTAACTGATTCTAAAATTTCAAAGTTATCGTTTCAACGGGGCTTCTAAGCTGTAGTAAAATTTTAATCTCCGTTTTACTCACAGCAAATATACCCATCAGCAAATATACCCATCTCAGACACAATGTCATCAGGGAGGTCGTTTATGAAAATCAGGAACAATAAAGGTCCAAGGACCAATCCCTGGGGTATACCGGCATTTATGTCATGTTGTTTTGATGAGTACCATCAAGGACAACCTGAATCTTTCTTTTGGATAGGAAGGATCTAATTATATTAAATATTCATCCAGTAATAGCATATGAATTAATTTTTATGAGAAGACCTTTATGAGAGACCTTGTCAAAGGCTTTGGATATATCAAGCACTACCCCCTGGTTTCACCTGCCTTGTCCAGTGTATGGTATATGCGTTCATAGATGACTGTTAAGATATCTGAAGTAGATTGTGCTTGTCTAAATCCATACTGATGGTCAGAAAGAAGTTTAGCATTAACGAGATGACAGACTATCACTAGATTGATTAAGGATTCAAAGATTTTAGCGAAGAGCCGGTATAGACTGATGGGGCAATAATTTTGAGGGTCAGTTCTATCTCCAGAATTCTTGAAGACTGGTCCCACAGAGGCAATTTTCCAGCTATCAGGAAAGCAAGATTCAGCAAGGCATTTGTTGTAGAATTTGGAGAGGGCATGGGCCAGTTCAGCAAAGCATTTCTTTATTACTATGACTGGTATAAGATCAGGCCCACATGCTTTGGAGGTGTCAAGGTTTTTTATGATGTCAATGACATGAGATGGGGTGATGACCACATCATTAAGTATGGCTTCAGTCCACAATGGGAAATTTTGCGGAGTCCAAAGTAGAGTTTAAAGTGAAACACTGGGCAAGTAGTTCAGCCTTATCAGTTTCCATACAAACGACATCATTGTGGTTTGATAGTGGGGGGATTGTTGATTGTCCATTGCTCACCACACTATTGTAGATTTTACAGAAATAACGAGTACCTAGTTTCTGTGACTGAATGCGTTTTCTGGTCATCTCTGTATACCTTCTCTTTGCTTCATCTATTAAAGTCTTACAATGATTTCTTGACGCTCTAAGTTTATGTCTATTTGTAGTTGACTTATGGCGGTTGAATTCTCGGAGTGCTTGCTGCTTCTGAGCAATAGCAGCTGCACATTTCAAGGTGAACCATTGTGTAGAATTTTTGCATGGGGACATGTGCTTCAATGCCTGCTTTGACCCATTCAGTTAACTCATTTGCGCACTGATCAGCAAGGAGAGAAAAAGTTTCACTCAATGGGGCGTCTCTGATGTAGTCTTTGATGGATTCCCAATCAACCCGTTTGTAGTATATCGTCGTTTTGAGCAACGATTCATCAGCTTTGGGACACGATTCCAGGGTGATATCAATAATTACCACAAGGTGATCAGTGTTCTATGGCTATGGGCATTTGCCACACAAGCTTCAGGCAATGAGGTCAAGAACAGGTTGAGAAGTAAGGCTTGCTGGTCCACACGATCACGGAGGCGGGTTGGGAAAGTGACAGTCTGCAAGAGGAATGTGCTATGGAGAAACTGTATGTGGGGTTACCAGCTGTGTCTGTATAGCTGGAGAATCCAAGCCAGTCACGGTGATGTACATTAAAATCCCCAAATACATGTATTTGGGCACTCGAATAAAGTGAGAGTGCTGTATCTATACTTTCAGAGACATAGTTAAGCAGAGTACAGTCCTGGGTCGACAGAGAACAGTATATGAAATATAAGTAACTAACGCTGTGCTGTAAGATTAATCTAAAGCAAATGTAGGCTTGATCATCTGATTCTAGCTAATGTTCTCTAGTCAAGGGGAGAGTGTTCTGAACATAAACTGCTAGCCTGTGCATATGTTTGTCAGAGTCTTTACGGTAGAGTGGGATGTGTTCAGTCATGTCAAAATAGTGTGAGGAGATTTAGGATTGCAGGTTTGTTTCAGTTAGTGCTAGGATATCCATGGAATTTACTAGGAGAAAGGTTTTTACATCATTGATGTTGCTTCTAAGCCCCTGGATATTTGTGAATGCTAGTCTCAAGGGCGGAAGCGAAGATGTTTTTTTAGGTTTGTTTCTTTTTCTTTGTATTGTCATTTTGGTTTTAGATAGAGTGGGGAGGGCAAAGTGAGTGTTTGTTTGGTGCCAATATGCTCACACATCCAGACCATTAGTTAAGACTTGATCCATGGGAACTATGGCCTCAGAAAATCCTACCGGGGATAACTGTAGGGTCACTTTCGATGTGCAACATAGCACGTATAGTTACCCACGATATTATACAACTGATGATGGAGCAGCCGCTTTTAGTGCTACCTAAGAGTTAGGGCTCCTGCACTACCAGTCGGAAACAGCAGCCAGACAAGCTGTCTAACCTGTACTCTCAATCTGTCGGAATAAGAGTGAACAAGATTAGTCATGTGTGACTTAGTGACAAAAAACTTTCCCCAAATCGCCCAGATAGAGAGACGGCGTTCATTGTCCATACAGGAAACTAGGCCAAGCACTGGATGAAGTGTCCCTGTGATAGTACCTTTGCACCTGGCTAATTGACATATTACTTACTTCTTTTTTTTACTGCCCCCCCCCCCCGTTTTATCTCCCTAATATAGTCAGAAGAAACTAAAATTTTGGAAAACTCTCTTAAACATATGTTTAAAAATCGAAGATACGCATTTGACGTTTTAAGGTTTTTTTTGGCCCCATAGCTATCTTAGAGGGATCACATAAAGATTCGGCACATTGAGGGGCACGTAGAGATATTGGATGATTTAAATTCCATCAAAATAGTATATATTTTAAGTTTTACGAGGTGTTCTGTCCCCATAGCACCTTTGACGGGGGGGGGGGGGGCACTAAGACATTCTGGACCACTACCATTGTCTTCCCAGACAATTTAACATAAGGATACACGTTTAGTTTTTATGTAGATCCTCTTACCTTTCTTTCTATAGGGAGACACACGCACGCAAACACACACACACACACACACACCACACACACACACACACACCACACACACACACACACATTAATATTTATATATATATATTATCAGAAAGACTCAACGTTGCTCGGGGTTCAATGAGGATCACTACTATGTACTTTTTCACTATATTACTTTCTTTGTTTTTACTGTCCCCTCCCGTTTCGCCCCCTACTATAGGAAGAAGGTGAAATGTAGGAAAACTCTCTCAATTAGTGGCTTATATACATATGGTTTAAATTTCATTAAAATCGGTATATGTATTTTAAGTTTGTAGGGGTTTTTGTCCCCATTATTCAGGTTGGGGGCACGTAGATATTCAGCACATAGAGGGTAACGTAGATATAGAAGACGATTTAGAATTTTTTAAATATTTTATTATTTTTTCAAAATTCCAATATGTCACTTCTTCTCTCAACATCACAAATAGAAGTCAAGCAAAATAAACATCCACATTCTTCTACTTATTTAAAAAATATATCTAATTATTATATTTTTATATAATAAGTAGATATATTTTTTAAATGTATCTTTTAATACATGTATATTAATTTGTAATCATACTACTGCTAATAGTGATAATAATAATAATGATAATAATAATGACAATAATAATAATGATAATCATAATAATAATATAATAAAATAAAATAAAAAATAATATAATAATTAGAAAGCTATAAAATATAATCAGAACCAGGTAATACAGTAATATGGAAAAGTGTGCATGGAATTTTGGCAGAAAAGTGTACACTGCTAGAGATGAAAAGGGGAAAACTGGAGACGACAGAACTGGCCAACCAAGAGGAGATGAGGATGCTAAGCCAACAGAAGAGCTATAAATATTTGAGAGTTCTGGAAGCAGACACCATCAAATCGAAAAAAAAATGAAAAAGAAGATTGGAAAAGAATATTTGTGAAGAACAAGGAAACTTTTAGAAACGAAGTTATATATAAACACCTATTAAAAGGAACAAACACCTGGGCAGTAGCACTAATAAGATACTCTGGACTATTCATAAGCAGGACTAAAGAAAAACTCATGCACCTTGACCAGAGGACTAGAAAGTTAATGACTATGCACAACGCACTACACCCAAAAGACGATACGGACAGATTCTATGTGGAAGAGGGAAGAGGACTGGTAAGTATAGAAGACTGTGTGGAAGACACAAAAAAGAACTGGAGAAATAAATAACTCAGATAGGCTGATCATCGCAGCAAGAGACAGTGTCCCAATGAACAACCCACGAAGTTCCAAAACCAGAAACAAAAAGACAAGAAAAGAAAAGTAGGAAGAAAAACAGCTACATTGGCGTTCTATAAGAATGACCGGAGAAGAGATCAACAAACATTCCTGGGTATGGCTAAGAAAAGGACACCTGAACAGTGATTATATAAAGAGTGGTCAATGCAAACCCCCTGCGTTGTTGTCCTTTTCTAAAGCTTTGATTTCTATGGACACATTTTAACTAAACTATTTGTTTGAATTAACCATTCTGTTGATGCTTTCGCTATTATTTTGGTTATCAGAAATGAAATTCACGCTACTCAGGAAGCGGAAATTTTTTTTTCTTGTTGGCGGGGGGGGGGGGTCGTTTTGGTTTATTTTCTGTTTAGATGGGTGCAGATACAGGATGAGGGTATAGGACGAATCTGCAGAAGATTTGAGAGTAAGATTCAGACTGATAAGTTAAGTGTAGACAATAAAAAGTAAATCGAGGGTTACAATGTTTCATTTCTTTTGCATTAACCTATTTTTATCATCCACTATGTATACAAGTAATAGCTTTTACCGTCAATGAATTGATGCTTGTTATAAATCTTATCTGCGAATCTAAAAGTGGAACTACTAAATTTCTCTTAATGCTCTGCTTCCTGGGAAAACTGCCAGTATAGATATAATCTCTCTCTCTCTCTCTCTCTCTTTCTCTTTCTCTCTTTCTCTCTTTCTCTCTCTCTCTTTCTCTCTCTCTCTTTCTCTCTATCTCTCTCTCTCTTATGCACACATACATACGCACACATATTTTAATGATACCTGTTTCGCTACTGTTTCAATATCTCCCTATATAAATACCCATTCTTTTGACAATAACAATAAATTAAGTAGAGAAGCTATGCCATCCTTTTTTTTATAACACAGTATATATATATATACAGGGTGGGCC